>CAIGQZ010000427.1:21209117-21225678 GCA_903798205.1 Danio tinwini
AGCCTTTACCTGTATGCTCATGGCTCCTAAATAGCGTAAAAGAGAAATAGTGGAGTTCTTTTATTTCAACAGCCTTTTTAAAATAACTTTTAACCCATTGATAAGAAAAGGTGTATAACAGTGTCATAATAAATAAAAATATAGTTAAAAATCCCAGTATTTTCTGGTTGTTGCATGTTGTTAACCATTTATGTGCTGGGGGTAAAAGGTGTGTTTCAATTCGGCTGCAACTGCAAGTATATTTCAAACCTGTGGAAAGCACTGTAATGACATCATTCACCTTCAATTTATGGTTTTATAGAAAGCAGCGAAACACCAAAGATGCTTTAATTTTTTGTGCATTTTATTAGACTGCACAGTGCAGCATTATAACGGAACCCTGAAATGTATTCAGTATGATAAAACAGCGCTGCTTCTTCTCTAAATGACCACAACCAGAAGAACCGTAAACGGTCCAATATGGCATAATAAAAACTTCCTTTCCCATCTCTCATCAGCAATTGCGTCAAACGTTCACGTTTCCGCTTTCAGCCTTACTCTGCTACATACTACCATGAGAATACATTTTAAATACTTCTCATTACGGGTGCGAAGAGATGCTTACTTCCTGAGGTGAGATTAGATGAGACACGAGGTTTGGTTCACAAGAATGAGACGAGATGAGATTTTTACAAAATGATTAAGAAATCTTCAATTTATTTAAATATATAAATGGAAAACACCCCTACTTCTCATCCATGAATAAGATTTATACAGTCTCATAGGATGTAATGAAGACAACAACTCCCATCATAGAGTGGAGGAAACTATGACGTCAATTTGTATGCAAAAACCTGGAACCGAGTTGGCATTTTAACAGTTCCGGTTCCCTCGTCCCAAAGTCAATGGGTATTTTGAATGGAATTTCGCTTAACTATGCTAACACAAACTCAAGATAGTTTCATGTTTTTTTCTACGACATAAAACACATCCATAGATATATACACTAGATATCACATAGGGACCCTGAGCATGCGTCAACCACCGCCACATTGGTACAGTGCTCCTAGGACAAACAGCATTTAACTGCACTAGTCAAGACAGTGTGCCATTGTGAAGATTACACTTAAGCGATGTGTACGGGTGTAGTAACGAGCAAACAAAGAAAACAAAGCATAAAGTCATCACATTTCATAGGTAAGAATTCGTTTTTTTATGTTTTTGTATGTTATGAACTTTTGTGCTTAACAAGTAATGTTATTGATGCTAATACAGTCTCTTACTGC
Source organism: Danio tinwini (assembly GCA_903798205.1). Taxonomy (NCBI): domain Eukaryota; kingdom Metazoa; phylum Chordata; class Actinopteri; order Cypriniformes; family Danionidae; genus Danio; species Danio tinwini. Next base: position 21,210,383 of record CAIGQZ010000427.1, read on the forward strand.
AGTGACCATAAGGCAAAAATAGCACCAACACACACTAAATTCTAAGCTTATGCTAGTTTTGTTGAATAAAATAAGCAAACAATGTTATGAAATATGACAAGAAGACGCTGCGCTGCCAGAAACTTGTATTATTGTCAGCTAAGTGAACGAGTCATTCATAACGGAGATTCATTCACAAACGAATCGCTTCCTCCGTCAGAATGAGAAGTGAAAGCAGGAGAGGAGGTGTGTTTCAGGACATGGATTAGATCAAATTAAACAGGGAAGGAGGGTAATTCCATTTCCATGCACACAAACACTCACTCTTTGTCTTTGAATGGGGCGCTATAAATGAGTACACACTTGCTGAAATATGGAGACAAACACACAGCACAGCAGCTCTGTGACTTTATCAATACAATAGTTTTGTGGCTGAAAGGTTATGGGATATTTTTCATTACCAAGGAAGTTGTTGAAGCAGTGAAACTTGCATTTTTGTTATTACTAGAGATCTCTATGTAATATCTGTATGTACAATGTCTTTGGGGCTGTGAGAAACTCAACATAAGCAGAATAATTGGTGTTGGGCCATGTAATTGGATTTAGCATTTAAAGTAAACATTTCAGATAAGCTTTATAGCATTTAACATAAGAAACAGATTATAGGCTATGGAATTACAAGAAAACAATGGATACCATATGTGTAACTACCACTTCATCCTGAGTCATTCAGCCAGGTCATACCAAAACAATATGATAAAAAAGAAGCATGCCACTGGATAAATAGAAATGTTTTTTTATTTTTGCACTGTTGCTACTTTATGTTTCTACCCAAACACTTGATGCTTCTTGCTCTAGTTTTCTGGCTACTGTTTAAGGTGTTTTATATATAAATATCTGCATAGGTCATGTGAGCCTATTTTATACCTGAAGGAAGGCTCCAGTTTGTTGTTCAGCTTGTTTTTTGTTTTTTTTTTTGCTTTTATGGTGTCTGAAAACAAATCTATATGGAAAGTCTGCGAACAATAGAAAAGATGAACGAACAACAAAACTACTAACAAATTATGCACCGTTTGCATTAATGAAAACATGCCATCACTTCCCCCCAAAAAAGTTATCAAAATATCTGAAGTTTTTATGTTCTTGAGATATTTTTCTGCCTGAAATGCCTTTTTTATTTCATAAAACATGAAAGATCTGTCTCCGTCTTTGAATTTCTACTAAAACCAATGAGATATTCTTCCTTTAAACAAGCTGACTATATTTAAAAACGGCATATTTACAAATTGGATGTTTCCTCAGGTGGCACAGACATCATTTCATGCTTCATGGGTCAGAACATGACGGTGCCTGTTTACAGAGGAGAAATTCAGGCCCGAAATCTGGGCATGGCCGTGGAGTCCTGGAACTGTGAAGGTGAGATATTGCTTTTATTTATCTGTGATTTTTACAGGCCAGGACATTGAGATCTTTTTAATGTAAATTACATATTTGTAAAAAAAAAGAAAAAAAAAAGAAAATCATAAAAATTTGATAAAAAATATTTATAGATTTTTTTAAAACCGAAATCTAGTTTGAATGGAGTCATTAGCTACGTTACCATCCACCTGTTTAAAAAAAAATCAGTTGATGAAGTTGCACATACATTTTGAAAATGCGCATAAAAACATGCGCATAACAGTATTAACTACGATGGAAACACTTTTGTCGAACAAATTCCAGTATGCACATTAAAAAAGGCCATGTGATTTTGTTATAAGAGATCATGTGATGATAAAAATGTGTGTGAATGGACAAACCAGCAGGCTAAGCACATTGTAAAACATATGAAATGTTGTTTTGGTCATTCTAAAACGCTGTAACTCTTTCAGTATTAGTGTTATTATATTATTAATGACCTCCAGAACTATCACGCCCCATTCACACTGGGCGTCAGCTTCAACGCTTATCATTCACTTTGAATGGGTGACGTCAGGCGTTGCTAAACTGCATTGTGGATCCGTCGGCGCCGCTTCAGGGGCGTTGCTCGCTGCAGAAGTTGTGACTTGCTCAACTTTTCAAGCGGCGACGGAAGCGTCAGCCAATCAGATCGCTGTATGCAAATACACCAGCTAAGACAGTGGCCTATTGCTGACTAATTTCATTGGCTGACGCTGCTATGATGATCGCATCAGCCCCAGCTTCAGACACGCCCTCTGTCAAGCGTTGACGCTGAAGCCCCGTGTGAATGGGGCGTCAAGAGTGTCTGCGTCTTCAAACACCACCACATGTTCATTGTGCATCGACATTGTCTTCAGAGGTTAAAAGGCATTTATTAAATAAAGAAAAGCTTCACGCAGCTTTTCTTACCACAGCAAATTCCATTTTTACTGTTGATATTTGGCACCAGTTAATCAGGAAGTGACGTGTGGATTTTGTTCTCTCTTTTACTCGTTGGATGGAAATGCTGCTTTATTTGCACATCTTTGAAATTACAGTTTTGCGCATACATTTAATTCACATCTTTGGATGGAAACATAGCTACTGATGAATAGAATAGACTTTTATTCTCATTACTTTGTATACAGAAATAAGCAATTGTTTCACATGAATAGGAAAAAATGTAGAATATTTATAATAAAAAGTTTTTTTTGAATAAAGACTGGAATTATAACTGCTGAAATGTAAATTTTCATTTTATTCTTTGAAAAAATTGTGTTCTATTATAAAATATAATAACATTTTTAAAAAATGATATTTTTAATAACTAATGCAACTTTTGTAAATTTAAGAGACTTACACCAATCATTTGAACAAATGTCTAGATACATAAGAAATACATTAATAAATTAGAAAATGTTTGTTTTATAAGAAATATTTTTTTGTTAAGGTTCCACATGTACTGTACTATACTGTACTATACTATACTGCTATACTCTTCTATAGCAGTACTATTCTTAATTGTAATCATAGGCATGCATCAAAAGGACACTCTTCCTGTTTCAAAAAGTAATGTAAAGCAACGAACTGTATTGTACAGCGGAATTAAAACATGGAATGATTTGACAAGGGACATTATACAGTTGGGGGAAATAAATGTTCAACGCGTCACTATTTTTCTCATGAATCATATTTCTAAAGGTGCTGTTGACTTGAATGTTTTACAAGATGTTGGTAACAACCAAAGGAATCCATATTTGCAAAGAAAACAATATTAATTCGTTAACAAATGAAGTTATGTGTAATAAAATGAAATAACACAAAGAAAAAGTATTGAACCCATAAAGAAAGGGAGGTGTAGAATGGCAGTGAAAGCCCAGACAGCAGCTGAAATCTCTCAGTATTTATTTAGCAACCCTCTGGCCTTCTTTATTGTAAATTAATATTAGCTGCTTCAGTCCAACATCTACATTACCATGATGATGAAGATGAAACCAGGGTGGACATTTCAGCTAGACAATGATCCAAAACACAGCAACGGAAACTCTCAAATGCTTTCAGAGAAAGAAAATCAAGCTGTAGAATGGCCCAGCCAATCACCTGACTTGAATCCAATAGAAAATACAAAATAAAAATGATACTTTTGATGTTTTAAATGAATTTCCTGTTAAGCGTTTTATTGCATTGTGGTTTAATGTAAACTTGATTTCTTATTTGGTTTTGTTATGGGGTCTATTGTCTTTTTTCATTAGTTTTGGCATTGGTTTAGATTGTTTTTTTTTTTGTTGTTTTTTTTTGTTTTTTGTTTTTTATTTTTGCACACAGAAAAACAAAGAACAGACAGACAAACCCATCATGAAACAATACTCTGTGCAAAATGTAAAATAAAGCATGAAACAAAGGAAAATGGCGACATACATATATGACCTACAAAAAGACAGCAATGGATATAAAGAGAGAGAAAAAAAACATACAAATCTTCAGAAATTAAACACTACTAGTCTTTATGTTGTTTTAGAACAAAAAAGACTGGATCCCACATTTTATCAGAGTTCCCAGAGATGGTATATCGAATTCTTTCCAAATGTAGAGTGGAGGTGAGTCCATGAAGCCAGTCAGAAAAAAGAGGCCTAACATTTTTCTTCCAGAAACAAAGGATAACTTTTTTAGCTATGATCATGCCATACTGAACAGGTAACTGTACATTTCGGTTGAGAGTCTCCAGAAAATCTGACCAGCCAAAAATTGCGAACATTGGGTCAGGGAGTAAAACACGATCGTAAACTTTAGCAAAGAACTGAAATATTTCTAACCAAAAATTTTGAATTTGAACACAGGACCAAAAAAGATGTGCTAAGGTACCCTCAGCAGCTTTACACTTGTCACATGTGGGGGAAACCGAGGGATAGATTTTATTAAGCTTTGTTTTAGAATAGTGAAGTCTGTGTAATACTTTGTACTGAATAAGCTGGTGTCTTGAATTTATAGAACATAAATAAACAGATGAAAGGCATTGATCCCAATCAGTCTCAGATATTGAAATCCCTAAGTCTTCTTCCCAAGCGACTTTCAAATGAAGAGAAGAAAAATCTGTTTTGTTTTTAAAAGCATTAACAAATAAAGAGGTTAAGCCCCTTGCATTTGAAGACTTTAAAAATAGATCAAATAATTTGCTTTCTAAAGATAAAATATCAAAATCTGGAATATTTAGACAGACATAGTTTCTGACCTGAAGGTACCTAAAAACATGAGAAGGGGGAGGTTAAATTTCTCAGTCAGTTGTGAAAAGGTGGCAAAAATATTAATGTATAAATCTTTAACACTGGAAACTCCTTTTTCTTGCCATTGCTCAAAAACTTTATCTGTAAGAGAGGGTTTAAATGCATGATTGTAACGAATAGGAGTAAGTGAGGAGGTATTTGGTAACTTGTTTAATTTTCTAATTTGATACCATATTTTAATAGAATTGTTAAGAATAAGATTACTTTTAGGAATATCTTTGTTAAGGAGAGGTGCTGAAAAGAGTAAAGCAGAAAGAGAAGAATGGAAGGCACTTTGCTCAGATTGTTTTAGTTTAATATAAATTTGCCTTTTTGTTTGGTTTTGGTATGTAAATTTCTTTTATTTGTTCAGAATCAGAATCAGAATCAGAATCAGTTTTATTGCCAAGTGTGCTTCACACACACAAGGAATTTGTTTTGGCAACAGAAGCTTTCAGTGTACATAAAGTGACGAGTGACAACACAAAATTAAATACAAGAAAGAAAAGGCAATAAACATTAAACAGAGATGCAGTTAGTCAAAAAGATCTGGATGTTGAGTTGTATGTACAGATATGTTGTAAATATACAGGTTATAAGGTGCTGTGTACAAGTGCGTATGAGAGAGTATTGCACGTTTATTGCACAGTAGGGGAATATTTAACTGTTCATGAGGTAGATGGCCTGAGGAAAGAAACTTTTCCTGTGTCTATCTGTTTTTGTGCTTGGTGCTCTGTAGCGCCGACCAGACGGTAACAGTTCGAACAGGTAGTGTGCTGGGTGTGAGGCGTCCAGAGTGATTTTACGAGCCCTTTTACTCACTCTGGAAGAGTACAGTTCTTGAAGTGTAGGAAGGGTAGTGCCAGTGATTCGTTCAGCAATCCGGACTATTCGCTGTAGTCTACGGAGGTCGGTTTTGGCAGCTGAGCTGAACCAGACGGTGATTGAAGTGCAGAGGATGGATTGGATGACAGCTGAGTAGAACTGTACGAGCAGCTCCTGTGGCAGGTTGAACTTTCTCAGCTGACGAAGGAAGTACAGTCTCTGCTGGGCTTTCTTTACAATGGAGTCTATGTGAATGTCCCACTTCAGATCCTGAGAGATGGTGGTGCCCAGGAACCTGAATGACTCCACTGCAGCCACAGTGCTGTTCATGATGGTGAGTGGGGGGAGTGCAGGGGGGTTTCTCCTAAAGTCCACAATCATCTCCACTGTTTTGAGCGTGTTCAGCTCCAGGTTGTTGTATCTGCACCATAAAGCCAGCCGCTCCACCTCCTGTCTGTATGCAGACTCGTCACCGTTCCGGATGAGGCCGATAACAGTAGTGTCATCCGCAAACTTCAAGAGCTTAATGGAGGGGTCTTTTGCAGTGCAGTCGTTTGTGTACAGGGAGAAGAGCAGTGGGGAGAGAACACATCCCTGGGGGGCACCAGTGCTGATGGTGCGGCTGTCGGATGTGATTTTGCCCATTCTGACTAGCTGTTGTCTATCTGTCAGAAAGCTGGTGATCCATTGACAGACAGAGCTAGGGACAGACAGCTGGGTCAGTTTGTTCTCGAGCAGTGATGGGACGATGGTGTTAAAGGCAGAACTGAAGTCCACAAACAGTATCCTTGCGTAGTTCCCTGGTTTGTCCAGATGTTCTAGGATATAATGCAGTCCCATGTTGACTGCATCATCCACAGACCGGTTTGCTCTATAGGCAAACTGCAGGGGGTCCAGCAAAGGTCCAGTGATGTCCTTCAGATAAGCTAGCACCAGTCTTTCGAATGACTTCATGGCCACAGATGTTAAGGCAACAGGTCTGTAGTCATTGAGTCCTGTGATCTTTGGTTTCTTTGGTATTGGGATGATGGTGGAGCGTTTGAAGCAGGATGGAACTTTGCGCTGTTCCAGTGATCTGTTGAAGATCTGTGTGAAAATGGGAGCCAGTTGGTCCGCACAAGTTTTCAGACAGGCTGGTGAAACACCATCTGGACCTGGTGCTTTTCGTCTCCTCTGTTTACTGAAGATCTGACGCACATTATCTTCACTGATCTGAAGTGCCGGGGTGGAGAAGGAGATGGCTGGAGGTGTTGATGGCTGTTTACTGAGGATCTGATGCCCATTATCCTCACTGATCTGAAGTGCAGGGGGTGAGAGGGAGATGGCTGGAGGTGTTGATGGCTGTGTAGGGAGATGATCCGGGTGGGTGTGAGGTGTCTGGTCAGAGGTGTCAAATCTACAATAGAAGATATTCAGCTCGTTTGCAAGATGGTTGTTGCAGTCGATACTGGAGGATGGCGTTTTATAATTTGTGATGTCTTTCAGGCCTTTCCATACTGATGCAGGGTCGTTGGCAGAAAACTGGTTTTGCAGCTTTTTGGCATAGCTTTTCTTGGCCACACCAATCTCCTTTGTCAGTGTGTTTCTGGCCTGATTGTATAAAATCCTGTCCCCGCTCCTGTAGGCATCCTCTTTTTCATGACGAAGCTGTCTAAGTTTTGGTGTAAACCATGGTTTATCATTGTTAAATGATAAGTAGGTCCTGGTAGGGATGCATAACTCCTCACAGAAACTGATGTATGATGTTACAGTCTCTGTGAGCTCGTCTAGGTTGGTGGCTGCAGCTTCAAAAACACTCCAATCAGTGCATTCAAAACAGGCTTGTAAGACCTGCTCTGTGTCGTTGGTCCATCTCTTAACAGTCCTTAATACTGGCTTAGTAGTTTTAAGTTTTTGCCTGTAAGTTGGTATAAGATGAACCAGGCAGTGGTCGGAGAGTCCTAAAGCTGCTCTGGCGACAGAGCGATATGCATCCTTTATTGTGGTGTAGCAATGATCCAAAATGTTATTGTCTCTGGTGGGGCATGTGATGTGCTGTTTGAATTTAGGCAGCTCATGTGTGAGTTTTGCCTGATTAAAGTCACCGAGAATGATAAAAGCAGAGTCCGGGTGTCGTTGTTCAGTCTCTGTGATCAGATCAGACAGCTGTTGTAACGCAGTCCTCACGTGTGCTTGTGGTGGAATGTAAACACAGACAAGAATGAACGAGGAGAACTCCCGCGGTGCATAAAACGGCTTACAGTTAATGAAAAGCGCTTCCACATCAGGACAGCACATCTTCTTTAACACAGTTACATCCGTACACCATCTCCTGTTGATGTAAAAGCATGTCCCACCACCGCGTGTTTTGCCCGTTGACTCCTTATCGCGATCTGCTCTGTACAGCTGAAACTCCGGTAAGTGTAATGCGCTGTCCGGAATGGCTTCGTTCAGCCAGGTTTCTGTGAAACACAGCGCAGCAGAGTTGTTAAAGTTCTTGTTTTCGCGTGAGAGCAGAAGTAGTTCGTCCATTTTGTTAGGAAGCGAGCGGAGATTCGCTAGATGGATGCTAGGCAGCGCTGTTCTAAAGCCGCGCTGTCTCAGCCTGACGAGCGCGCCAGCTCTTTTTCCTCGCCGCCGGGTCTTGTATTTCTTCCACAAAGCAGCTGCTCCGCCGATGACAATGTTCCGCAAAACGCCAGAGAAATCAAAATCCAGTTGGTGATTAGTTGGTGTGCACTGCCGAATGTTCAGCAGCTCATCCCTGGTATAACTGATCGTGTTTGATAAACATAAAACAGGACAGACTAACAGAAATAGTGCAAACACTGAAGAGCTCCACACCGAGGCAGCCATCCGCGGCGCCATCCTGAGAGTTCCTCCTTATGTTTTGTCAGTTTAGTGGCTTCCCAGGGTTGTTCAACCCTGGGAAGAATATCCACTTCCTTGGTTATGGCTAATGTGGATCTAAATAAACAATTAATAAATGATAGACTATTAATAGTAAAATTTCACTTTTATAAGCTCAGTAAGCCCCTTAAGGTGATGCGTTTATGATTTATTTGTGGCTTTTGTCTTCATACCACTTCAATAGCCCTGTTGTGTGTGGTGTGTGTTTCAGGTAAGCCTGTGTGGGGTGAAAGCGGTGAGCTGGTGTGTTTGAAGCCCATCCCGTGCCAGCCCACTCATTTCTGGAACGACGAAAACGGCAGCAAATACCACAAAGCCTACTTTTCCACCTTCCCAGGTAACCCTTCACCTGACACGACAGCATTTTAGGGCATCGTCGGCATCATTCCAGAAGCGGTTCATTGCCTACAGAAGCTCACTGACGCACTCTGTTACCTTCCATCAAAGCTTTTAAGTTGCAAAGTGGAAATGCGTTTTCTCTCTGATTTGAAAAACAAACGAGCCGTCCGTTTGATTTGGAAAACAAACGTGCCACATCGGTTTGTTCAGAAGAGGCTGCAGCTTTCCTGCAGTATTGATTAAATGATTTTTGAGGGCAAAAAGGGGAAAAACAAGAACCTGCCAGCTTTTGTTAGCATGAGAAAAAAATCTCCTTGAAGCCTTTTTGCTGTCAGTTCGCAGAAGTAGGAAAAGGCCAATCGGGACAGTTGGGCCTCATTAGCGTTCTCAGGCCTGCTAGCGGTCAAATGGCTCTGCTTGGATACACACTCACTATTTCTTTTTTTCTGTTGTTATTTGTTCATTCTTTTCAGTGCATTTATTTGTGTGTTTACCTCCTCGTTCAGGAGTCTGGGCCCACGGTGATTACTGTAAAATAAACCCCAAAACAGGAGGAGTCGTCATGCTGGGGAGAAGGTAAGACTCACTTTGTTGTGTTGCAGATTTTGATCATTTTCTCCAGTTTTTGCTTAGATGCTTCTATTGTTGCTGTGGTATTGTATGATTAGTTATGCTTGTAAATGGATTAAAACACAATTTTTGGTCTGTTTGTGATTGCAGTGATGGAACTTTGAATCCTAATGGTGTTCGGTTTGGGAGCTCTGAAATTTACAATATAGGTAAGAAATGATTTTTCACAATTTTTAGACTAGTTTGGATCAGGTGGCTTTAACATGCTTATTGTATAAATGTTAACATTCAAACACCATGTAAAAATTTTATATACAAAGCATTGCTTAAGCCTGGTTTATACTTCTGCGTCAAGTGATCGGCGTGACCCACGGTGCAAGCCTTGCGCGTAGCCGTGCATTTATACTTCTGTACGCTGTTTCTGTTGCTCTGCAATACCACTTCCCAAACTGTAAATGGCAGTAGGTGTTTGTTTCTCTGTGTTGAGTTTTTTCGCTGTTTTGTTTTTTCTGAATGCTTCTTTAATGTACAAGTAGCTCAAATTCGCTCATTTTGAGGCGTAAACCGGTGGACATGCAACAACTTTCATCACAAGGTAAACTCAAAACAACAGTCTCCATTCGGAGCTCCCTTACGGGACTCCACACTTGTAAACACTCGCTGCATTACGCTCACGCGGCTCTCACCTCTGCCCACACTCGTCAGCCCTACCAAGCTGACCAATCACAGAGCTTGCGCTACGCATACGCATTACATTTTTTGAGAGGTGCATGTCAAAGTCGCCGACGGCCACGGCAAGGGCTATGCGTCCACGCGTAGGCTGCGCCGTAGCATACGCGTGTGCTTGACGCAGAAGTATAAATCAGCTTTTAGGCCATAATCATTTTTTTAAATGTGTATATGTGCTAACATTATAGCAAGACATTTTAAGACCCCTGTTTTGCTCTCTCTCTCTCTTGCCAGTTGAAGCCTTTGACGAAGTGTCCGACAGCCTTTGTGTCCCTCAGTACAACAGTGACGGAGAAGAGAGGGTGATTCTGTTTTTAAAAATGGGACCCAATAAAAGCTTCAGCCAGGAGCTAGTAGGAAAGATCCGCGGTGCTATTAGAGTAGCTCTCTCTGCGCGACACGTACCAGCCTTAATACTGGAGACCAAAGACATCCCGGTGAGCACGGCTGCACATCTTTTTTTTTTTCGCTTGTCCTCTCTCTGCCTTCATTCTCTGCACTTTTCTGCCTCACTGACTTTAAATTTGCTTTGCCCGCAGTACACTATCAGCGGAAAGAAGGTGGAAGTTGCAGTAAAGCAGGTGATTGCAGGTAAGGACGTCACCCAGCGAGGGGCCTTCTCAAACCCGGACTCTTTGGACCTTTACAAGAACCTACCTGAACTCCAGAACTTCTGAGGTACTCCTGCAGGTTCTGTTTGAAGGAATGCCTATTGGACCATTTGGAGGGAATAAAACATTGAAGCTTTTTCTGCACATTGTGGCACTTAAGCAAACTCCACTGGAGCCAATGGAGTTTGAACACGCAACACCTCCCCAGAAGTGTTCCTCTTGGGTAGAAAGTTGAGAATGGCATTTTAGGAGATTGCAGTTGGGATCTCAAAGGGACGCTTTATCTGCTTTCTGTTATTGTGTTATTCCTGAGAAATGTGCATCACAAGCAATTCCCAAATCAGATTTTCTTGAGGGTTAGTTCACCCAAAAGTGAAAGTTTGTTTATTAATTACATGATGTCATGTTGTTTCAATCACTTGACATGTTTGTTCACCTTCAGAAGATATTTTAGATGAAATCCGAGAGCTCTCTGACACTCTATAGCAGTATTTCTCAACCACGTTCCTGGAGGACCACCTGCTCTGCACATTTTCCATGTCTCCTTAACCAAACACACCTGATTCAGATCACCAGCTCATTAGCAAAGACTGAAAGGCCTGTAATGGCTGTCACAGACAAAGGGGACATCCAAAACATGCAGTGGTGGTGGTCTTCCAGGAATGTGGTTGAGAAACACTGCACTATAGACAGAAAAACAGACCAAAACATTGTCAAAACCTTTCATCTAACTTCAACTGTGACATGAAGCTGCAAGAACAATTTTGTGCACCAAAAAAATGGTAAAAAATGACTGTTCATGTCAGGATGCATGTTTTACTACAGGAGATCTGACGTTTGTGTGTTGCGCTGCTTACTCTAATGGAGTAAACGTGTTCCCTGGCCTAAAGCGGAACAGAAGAGATTGGTGAACATAGTAATTTTTACGTTTTCTTTTTGCTGCACAGAAGTGTTATTGGAGCTTCGTATGATCACAGTTGAACCCCTGAAATGTCATGAAATGTTTTTGGTTCCTCTTCGGATTTCATGACTGTTTCTGTCTATATTTGTGTTCTGAAGATGAACGAAGGTCTCGGGGTATTGAAACAACATGAGGGTGAATAATTAATAATAAATTGTTGAGTGAACTAACCCTCATCTCCCATGTCAGTCCCATAGTTTACCTCTCATGTTTGGATACATTGTCACTTTAACCTTAATGAAGGTGTAGGCAAATTTGTCCATGATTCGTTCAGTGCTTACAAATGACCAAATTTATGAGTTGACTAGTCAGATATACTGATATGTTACTGAAATGTAGGTGTTTTTTTCACTTGTGGTAGCCATTTCTCCAGTAGAAATACTGACTTCTTGGGACAAACCAGCCATTTTACGAAAACCGTATTTCCCCAGTTGGTACTAAATGTTGCCATAATAAAGTCAATGCAACCTTTTTCCAATTCCAGTTTAGAAACAAGACCAGAATTGTATTTTTTGAAAGCTATCTTATCAGTAAATAGTGTTTCATCACGTCTGCTGAATTTCTAGAGTATATCACACTGTCCAGCACTGGATTGAAGCTCATATAGGCCAAATATCTTGTAGATTCTTGTATATTTTTACATATATACTGTATATATTGTGTGCAGCTGCATGATGCGTGCTACACTATACCCCCCCTCCTTTCCCAACGACACTACTTGGTTCTTTCGGTGCGCCTTATATAAGCTTGTGAAAAGTTTTCATCAACAGCCGAAGCTCATCTTCATTCTTTGAGCCTTTCTTTGGTGTATAGCTTTATCTCTGCCGTCCCCAAACACGTCGGCTTGCAATCTAATTCTACATGTGTCTCATCTACACGTTCAGAGACTGTCGCTGTAGGCATTGACTGTATGGGATTTCTCTATTACATTTTACCCCAATGTATTTTTCATCAGAATACTGCACACATACGGAAAAGTTGTGTTTATATTTTGCTACCAGAATCCGTAAGATGGTTCCAGTGACATTATATTCAGATAAGCGTGTATTATTACATTAGATCACAAGATTATATGCAGAATTTATATGTTCGCACTTGAAGCAAAGGGAAGAAATCTGCAAAGTTCAGATGTATAGGATATAATATGGAAGGTTTATTCTTGTCACATGAATTCTTGTAGTTTTAGTTTAACATCTGAAATTGACTGTTTTTCCTCAGAACTGAGTTTATATCTCACAGATTTGAGTTACAAACTCACTTTTTTTTCAACTCCTCAAACTCCTTCAAATCTTACAGCTGTGCTTTTTTCCTCAAAATTAATGTTTGTGTTTTCTGAATTTTAAGATTACAGCTTGAAAATTGTAAGATAAGAAGTCAAAATTGTGAGAGATCAAGACAAATACATCAGAAGAGCAAGATATAAACTCAGAATTGAAAAAAGCCCAAACAAAAATGTAGTTAAAAAGCTTGTTAGCTCTGAATTGTGTTTACATCTCACAGTTTTGTCTCTTTTCCCTCTGTGAAAATAGTTATATTTAGGTCATAATTACCTCTTCTTTTTTAAATCTGTGACTGAATGAGGCGTCCATAAAATAATATAAAACTACAGGGAAAAATAGCAAAAATCTGTTGTATCAGATTCAAGCTGTTTGACGTGTACTGATGATGCATTATACTTGCTTTGCAGCATATCACAGAAACATTTATCAACACATTTCACAGTAACCGACTTCAGCAGGCCGCCATCCAGAAAATATTGTTTTTGGTGACATTGAGAGAGGATATGCTGCAACCCCTCACAACCAAGCCAGAAAAAGTGCTGCATTTTAATCATTTTAAAATAATTCTGTGCTAGTAATGTTATTTCAGCAGTTGTTTACAACTGGGAAGCCTTACAGGCTAGTATTGGTGTACATTTCATGTTTTTATGGGTCATATTTTTTGGGAGCTGCACATTTTCTTTTTTGGGGGGGGTGATTTCTGTCTCTTCTTAAACATGGGTCTGTTTGCTTCTGCTATAGTGTAATCTGGGTTTGATACATGTTTGGAAAAATATTTTTTTAAAGCTTTGAGTAAATCAGTGAGGACTTTTATTTGATTATCTTAAAACAAACTATGTACTACAGACTGACACAGTGTTCATTTACAGTTTTCTGTATTTTGTGATTCAGGGTTTTTTTTCTGTTTAAACACTGACAACTTTTGAAGTTGAAAAAATATATATATTTTTAGTAGTTTAAAATAATATATTTTGATCATGTAAATTAATGTACAAAACAGCCCAGCAAGCATTTTTTGTTTTTAAATATGTCTAATAGATGTCTAACAGCCGTCTTAACATACTGTAGTCGTCTTGGCTAAAACAAGGCTAAATTTGGTCTATCAGTGAAAATCTAATAGACGTCTAAGAATAAGCCAAAACTAGACTAGTCATCAAATAAACAGAAATGAATGACTACACATAGAAAGTCTTGACCACTAGTTTAGTTTTGGGCCTTTCTTTGATGTCTGTTAGATTTTCACTGCAAGTTTAACCTTGTTTTAGTAAAACTGTCTACGTTTAGATGTCTATTAGACGTCTATTAAACAAAATCATTTGCTGGGAGAGTAATCGCCTATCAGTACTTTTGCCTGTTATTTTACATAATTATTTCAATAATTTCTACATTGTTTTACATGACTAAAACTACTTTCTTGCACTCAAAAAATTATTTTGCTGCTAGTCAAAACTATTTATATTAAATAAGTTGAAAAATGCAGTTCTTAGGGTTTTTTATGTTCATTCCACTTACATTAGTAAAAACTATTTAGTTAAATTAATCGATTTGTGTTGGAACAACATGAAGAAATTTCATGTAATTTTTTACATAAATTGTTAGAGCAGAGATCAAGGTCCTATAATACAATTTTACAGCATAAATTAACAGAAATCTCCTCACAAAATACAGAAACTGTTTATTAACAGATAGTTTTATACATTAAAAGAACCTGTAGTGTGACCCTAGCCGTATTCACAAAACTTAATTCTGTACTGGCTCTTTAAAAAAAAAAGGCTTGTTTTTCTTTTAAAATGAGATGGTTTGGTGTAGTAGTGCAGATGGCAAGCAGTTGTTTGGATCGCTTGAATTAAATCAGTCCTTATTTCCGCTTCAGACAAGCAGAGACTGGTCTGTTTCACCTCATGCCCACCCTTGTGCCACCATATGCCCCATATCTGCTCGGTTTTGCTGACAGGACTCAACGGACATAGGGAAAGCTATAGCAAATCCATATTCATTGATGCTTACTGTGGATTTTACTGTATTTTTCACAAATATTTTTTTGTCCCCCATTGATAATTTAATTTTTCAGTGCTCTCAGCAATTTCATGAACATTCCATGGAGATCTATTCCATTTTATTACAGTGTTGTTGTTTTCTTTTTGATACATGGGAATCGTTTTTGTTTAGGACCTTAATATTGTATTACATTAAATGTATTTGGTGTATTACTAGTCAATGACAGGTGCTCTCTTCTCTGTGACTAATGTACTATTCCTGCTTTGAAATAATATTATTGTACATCGCTGAATGTGAAGAACAATTACTAATATGGTCGAGAATATATTTGTTTGGAATATATTATGCCTGTATAGTGTATATGAGTGGACATCGTAAGTTGTCCGATAATCGCATACATGTATAAAGATGCTTATTGTAGTCCTAATTAAACAGC
>CAIGQZ010000427.1:21226078-21245455 GCA_903798205.1 Danio tinwini
GCTGACCATGTCTATCCCTTTATGACCACAGTGTACCCATCTTCTGATGGCTACCTCCAGCAGGACTGTGCGCCAAGTCATTAAGCACGAATCATCTCAGACTGGTTTCTTGAACATGACAATGAGTTCACTGTACTCAAATGGCCTCCACTGTCACCAGATTTAATCCAATAGAGCACCTTTGGGATGTGGTGGAATGGGAGATTTGCATCATGGATGTTCAGCGAACAAATCTGCTGCAACTGCATGATGCTATCATGTCAATCTGAACCAAAATCTCTGAGGAATATTTCCAGTACCTTGTTGAATCTATGACACAAAGGATTAAGGCAGTTCTGAGGGCAAAAGCAGGTCCAACCCAGTACTAGTAAGGTGTACCTAATAAAGTGGCCGGTATGTGTGTGTTATTTTTCTTGGATTTCTTATTAGATCAGCCATCAAAACATCCATTTTGGCATCAAAGACTGCTATCAGTCCAGCCTTAAAAATATTGAATTATAAAACATGAATTTAATCAAAATGACATCAAACAAGCGTTTAAAAGTAATGCAAAATCCTGTTCTTCTATAAAGGTTTGTCTCTGTCCTTTTAGGCACAGACTAAAATTAATAGCCTAGTACATTTTTCCTCTGGACTGTCACCACAGGATCCCAGACCACCTCTCAGAAATCAAAAATGCAGCAAGACGCAGCGGCCTCCTCATTTCAACCCAGATTCATCTCACTCTCCACCACCATGTTTTCAATGTGATGATCAAAATGAAATCCTATCCGCGAAACTGAGTAAGAAAGAGACAGCCTGAACCTAAATGAAAGGGTTGGAAGATCAAGCAACACCGTCCCCATATGAATGCCGTCATTTGTCGTAAGAAAAGACGAGACAAATTTGCGCGGCTTCAATTTGCGTCTCATTGAAGGAGGATGAGGAGCGGCCGGAGGGTCAGGTGTGAAGTATTGTCACCGTCTTCTAGCAGATGATTGAAATGTTCAGGCTTGTCTGTCAGCAAATTGCCTCCGCTCAACATGTAATCTGCCGACCGGCCACTCGCAGAGAGCGTTTTACATCTAAGTGTGAGTGTGTGTGTTTAAATGGAAGGGTAGGGGGTATTCATTTCAGAAAGCGGATGGAAAAAGGAGACAGGGTTTGACAGAAACATGAACACAGAGGGAGACCGGCGTGATGGAGGACGTCTCTGCTTCCCGTTAAGTCATCTTTTCATATCTCTGATCACAAAAAATCACAGCATTTCAGGAAAAACCTTGTGATGTAGCCTCTGATTAAAGGAGCCATACAAAATATGCACATATATACACTTTAGGTGAGGGACATTGGGGTGCAGTGGTGCTACCTCACAGCAAGAAGGTCGCTGGTTTGAGCCCCACCTGGGTCAGTTGGCATTTCTGTGTGGAGTTTGCATGTTCTCCCTGTGTTGGTGTGGGTTTCCTCTGTGTGCTTCGGTTTCCCCAACAAGTCCAAAGACATGTGCTATGAGGTAAATGGGTAAGCTAAATTGTCTGTATATGTGTTCATATCCTGCTTATCCAGGTTAGGGGTTGAGCGTTGGACTTATGACCCACCTTGTAAAAATTAGATGTTACGAAACACCAATATGGTGTGGCTAAATATCAACTTCGATATAAATGGCCCTGGGTTGGCTACCAGGTTGGACCCCTTTTTGCCTTTGGAACTGCCTTTAGCCTTCGTGACAAACAGGTTCAAGATAGTGCTGGAAACATTCCTCAGAGATTTTGGTTCATTTTGATGCAGATTTTTGCTTTACATCCGTGATGCTAGTCTCCTGTTCCACCACATCCCAAAGAAACCTTTTGAATTGAGATTTGGTGACTGTGGAGGACATTTGTGTCATTGTCATATTCAGGAAACCAGTTTGAAATGGGGGGTGTTAAAGGCATCATTCATCCAAAACTCAAAAAAATCTGTGATCATTTTTTAAATTAGGCTACCCTTCGCTTGTTCCAAAGCTAGCTGTTTTTTTTCTGTTCTAAACATAAAGGTAGATATAGTAAAGAAAGCGTGTTCAACACTATAAAGAAACACGCAAAGATTTGGAACCACTTTTGGGTGAGTAAATAGTGAGTCAATTTTTATTTTTAGTTGAACTGTTGGAATGCTGTTCAACTAAAAATAAATTGAATTTCAATTTTTAGTTGAAATGCTGGAAGCAGCAATGGGTTGACTTTGAAGGGATGGACATGGTCAGAAACAATGCTCTGGTTCTCTGTAGAGTTTAAATGTTGCTTAACTGGTAAGTCCGGAGCCACAGTGCTTGAATAGAAAAAGATGGTTTGGCATCTCCAAGTTGAAGGTGTCCTTGCCCTGGAACAGGGATGGGCAAACTCTGTCATGGAGGGCTGGCATCCTGCAGAATTTAGTTCCAACTCTAATTAATCACACCTGCCTATAGATTTCCAGTCACCAATCAGTGTCTTTCCAAGACACTGATTAGCATAGTCAGGTGTCTATGGTTGGTGTTGTAGCAAAATTCCCAGGGACACTGGTCCTCCAGGACAGAGTTTGCCCATCCCTGTCCTAGAAATTTAAGAAAGTTCAAATTAGGGTTTTGTCCACAAGTGAGGGAAGGATGGAACAGCAGTGGTCAATGTACAAGCCTGGTATGGTGAAGAAGGAGCTGAACTGAAAGGCAATGCTCTCAGTTTCCATGTCAATCTACATTCCTAATCTCACCTATAGTTATACGCTTTGGGGTCATAATAAAAAGGACATGATATCAGAAATGAGAATTGCAGGGTGCATCAGAGATAGGGTGATGAGCTCTGCCACCCGGCAGGAACTTGGAGTAGAACCACAGCTCCTCCACATCGAGAGAAGCCCTTGAGGTGTCTCAGGCTTCTGTTTCGAATGGCTCCTGGATGCCTACATAGGGAGGTGTTCTGGGCTTGTTCCACCGAGAGGAGGCCAGGCCCAGGGAAAGGACCCAGGACACACTGGAGGGAATATGTCTCTTGGCTTGCCTGGGAACACCTTGGCATCCCCCGAAGAAGCTGGAGGAAGTGTCTGGGGTGAGAGAATTCTGGTGTTCACTGCTGGGACTGCTGCCCCTGCAACCCGGCCCTGGGCGAGGGGTGGAAAATGGATGAATGTACATATGATTGATGTTTAATTGGCAATAAGGGGTTCAAAGTACACCGTGAAAATATTGCCTGCACTATTGCTCTACCAGCAGCCTGGACTCTTGATGAGTGCTTTTATGTAGCTTAAAAGAAATTCTGACGCTAATATCTGAATCAAGACCAGGCGACTTTTTCCAGTGATGTGTTCGCTAATTCTGGTGACTGTGAAGTATACACTCAGAGGTACGAGAGATGTCACTAGGGCGGTAACTACACGTTTGTGACAGAATTGTCCATACTGGTATCATAAAGGGTTAGTTGACCCTAAAATTTAAGAAAAAGTGCCAAGAACATAGTTGCGCACCAAAATGAACTAAAAACAACTTTTTTGCTAATGCTAATGGGTGACCAATTACTATGGACAATATGACGCTTCCATGTTGCGCTGCTGACCCTAATGGAAAGGCGTTGTATTGCCTGTAGTAAATGTGTACGGACACCCTGACCTGAGACAGCAAAAGGGAAACAATGGCAAGCTAATTTTGGGTAGACAAAAGTGTTCTTGGAGCTTTGTATGATTACAGTCAAGTCACATATAATGTTTTAATGTTTTTTTCTGAACTCTGAATGTCTTGTGACCGTTTCTGTATTTGGAGGATCAGAGAACTCTCTGATTTCATCTAAAATATCTTAATTTGTTTTCCAAGGATGAACGAAGGACTCAGGGGATAGGAACAACACGAGGGTGAGTAATTAATGACAGATTTTTTTATTTTATTCAAATCAAGAGTAGTAGTAGTAGAATGTGATTTCAGACACAGCTCTTGTCTACAGTACATTCCGATATGTATTGAGTTGCTTCCGTGTGATTGGCTGATTGGATATTTGTATTGACAAGCACTTAAACAGGTCTAATGTAGTTAATCAATTAGTATATTAGGCTACTTAATAATATCAAAGACTATAGAATACACAAGACATGTCAATCGTATCTTTTTGAATGGGGAATAGTGTAACTGTCAATCTGGTGAACAAAGTACAGGAGCTAGTACAGGAGCCAATCATCGATCGCTATATAGTGAAAAAAGCCTGCCTTCTAGTACAGGAGCCAATCATCGATCGCTATAGACTAACGATACTCTGGGGGAGGGGCTTGGACCAGACATAAGTTTCTGCAGATTATGAGTGAATTAGATGTTTAGAAATGAATCTAAAGACACAGTTGTTGTTTAATTTTATAGGTGATTCCTAATATGAAATTCAATTGTAAGCTTGGCGAGCAGTTTTGGAGTATTTGATGTTTCTCCGTTCAAACAGAATGCCCAGGCATACTGCCTGAGAGGCGTTTCAAAGATGGCTGACGAGTAAAATGACTTGCCTTAAAGGGACTTCGATAATATTCTGGCAAACATGGTGGTGGTGATGCAGTCACTATGCGAAGTGGAGTTATACCCTGAGTGCATTATTTTCCAATAATTCAACCAACCGGAGTACATTATTTGCTTATCCTATGGCTACCACTGCTAAAAACCTTGTTCAGATGTATTTAAACCAGGTTTTTGTCATCAAACTACACCTGATGCATCTCTTAAGCACTGCAGCTTTTTAAAATATAGTAATAAAGAAAACAGCTTTATTAAGACTCAATTTAAATGAACGTAAGCTACTTTGAGAGACATCACAGTCATGTTTTATAATAAGTTACGGTCTACGTGCTGATCTGGTTAAGTGTGCTGGTGAATAATGAGGGCAAATTTCAGTGCTCTGATCTGTCTTCCTTGAGTCTTGAGTTTTTATCATGTATGCTGATGAAATGCATTGGTTTGTCAGGTCATGTGTGGGCAGGTGGTGTATCAGAGAGACAGATGAAAGTGGAGAGATCCCGCTGGTGATGTAGTTGTGTCGAATAAAGAGCAGCCGAGTGCATTTTCCACTCCATTACATTCACTGTACAAAAGCCTGTAGCTGCTGCAGAGAGAACAGCCCCAAAGACGCATAGACAGACACACAGTTTACATGCATGCAACGTCTTTACCACACATGCACACATATGTAATGATATAAAACTATGTGGTTCATTTGAAATAAATGTCATTTTCTAAAACACATCAAAGGCTACATGATGGGCTCAAAAGCTCCCTTTAAAATGCTCACAAAATGCAATGCTAGCCAAAGTAGTCTTTTCAAAAAGCCGTCCGAAATGCTTCATATTTCTCTCTACCTCTCACCTGGTCTTTGGGCAGTAGTTTACTTAAGAGCACTCATGGAATGAGTCAAAATACAGGAAAGGAAAAGAGTTTGCACAAAAAGTGAGAGGTCACAGTCGCAGAATGCTGTAAATGGGCTGGAGAAATGGGATTCAGACTGTGCCTGAGCTGTTGCTGGATGCATCTAGGTTCTTGTGTTTTGCTCGGCACTATTGAAAGGATGTTTTTTAATATGATGGCTAGAGGCTAATCTTAGCTTTGGAACTATCTACTTTGGAAACATAGCAACTGATGATTTTAATGCTCAAGATAAATAGCTCCTCAAAGGTTGCTAGTAAAATGGCTGGATGAGAATCCATCTATCAAAGAAAAGTGGATTGTGATTATAAGATATACTTTAATATGGATAAAATGACAATTTCTCTTGGAAAACTGTGGAAAATTTTGATAAGAATTAGTTGAAATGACTCTTCATGTTTGAAAGAATGGATAGGTGAATTGTTTCATTCAGCTTGAGAAGGCATGCTTTTTTCAACACAATTTCCAAACTGTATGGCAACCTTTTATAGATTCCCTCAAACCTGATAATTTTTTGTCAACACATTGCAACTGAACATATTTTGATAATGGAACTTTATGATTGTTTTGATTTGGTAAATGCCCCCCCCCCCATTTATTTATTTATTTATTTATTTATTTATTTATTATGGTGGCTTGAGAAAGCCAAATTTCTGTTATACCAAAGTGCCCAGTAAGAGCTGGATATGATGTTTCTGAAGACCTGTATTTGTTCCTGTATTTATTCATTTATTTCAAATCCCACCTCTGTCTTTTTGTTAAAAAATTTAAATAAATAAAATAAAAGTTTAAAAAATATGCTGGCTAACAACTTTTATAGTAATAATAATCACACGTTCATTTTTTAAACAAACAAATAAATGGACTAATGAATTATTAAATGTGTTAAATGGGTAGCACTTTATTTTGATGGTCCATTTGAGTATTAGTAGACTGTATGCTTAATATATGTTGATACTGCTCCTTCAACACACATTTAACTGACTATAAGAAACTTTGCAAGTACATGTCAACTTACACTAACCCCAATCTAACAGTCTACTTATAATCTAATGAGAATTAGTTGGCATGTAGATGCAATGTAACTTAAATTCAACAAACGGACCATCAAAATAAAGTGTGACCCAATAATGTTACTGTAAATAAACAGCATTATTCATTTGAGATGTTTCTTGGATATTTGAAATCAGCAAATATTCATTAAATTCATTAAATCGTCATATTCCAAAAGCTAAATATGAAAAAGAAAAGGTCTAAATAATCGTATTAACCATTTAAAATTTTTTTTAGAATATTTACATATTATTTCAGTTAATTATGTCCGGAAATGTGTTTAAAATGTAAATAGTTGATTTATAGTTGATTTATAGCTTTGATTTGTAAAAAGTTGGGTCTTACAGAGTTTGAAAACATTTTCCCCTCTTTGGCCTGAAATGTATTGAATCTGAACTGTGCTATTATCTTTTTGTATCATCTGTTGTATTACACCAATGCAATCTTACAACAATTCGTAACTTTTTTGATTTAGTGGCTAATTCGTATGAATTTGTACAGTCTAATTTGTACAATTTAGTACGATTTGCTCATCATCACCCGATGGCGGTCGGGTTTAGGGGCGGTGTTGGGTGCCATGCCTCCTTTATAAAATGGTACATTTTCATACGACTGAACTCGTACGAATCCGTACGAATTAGCCACTTAACTGACAAAACGAAAATACTTACGTTTTCTCGTGAGATCAGGCTGATTACACAGAGTTGTCTCATTGTTTATGGATAAATTTCCTTTCTTTTGTCTTGCTAAAAAGTGTCATGTTTAATGTTGTCAGGGTCGGGCAGTATTTTTGATACAAGTATTTCAGATACGCACTTCAAATACAAAATAGTATTTTGTAATTTGTATTTTATGGTGTTTATAAAGATGGGTTTATATTTTGTATCAAAATACTTTAGTGTCTTGTATTTTTTAGATACTGTAAAATACTTTGTAAGAAGTCTACATAATGACATCATAAAAATGCGGCCTCTGATTGGTGCTTTATCAGTTATTTGCCTAGGCTTGGAGTACGGATGGAAATTATGCAACACACATAAAGAAATGAACAAACAAATGGCATGGGTACATATGGGAGCAAGTCAACAATCATTGGTATACTGCACAATGCTAAGACCTATTTATTGGCATTTAATGGTCATATTTAATGGCAGTATAGTGAACAATGCAAAAGCATCTTTGCTTAAGAAATTAGATGGAATAAAATATCAGTCCTTAAGAACAGGATATGGAGCTTCAGCACAACATCAATCTCAGTCTCAGTGCTGCAGGTGGAACTGCAGAGGAACTTCACAAATAAAAAACACCTAAAGATGGTGTACTGGTGCTCACTAAGGGGGTAAACTTAGACTCTTCCAGATAAAGAAGAACTGAAAAACTCTTGGGAGAATAAGAAAACTGCACAAACAATAGTAGTTTTAGATGAATTGCTGATGTAGATGCCAAGAAAAAAAAAGACAAACAACAATAAAATAAGTCCTACATTGGCGAATCCTACAATACTTCATTGACTGTTTTAAATGCCAGTAGATGATTTGCAGATGCGGTGTACAGTTAATGAAGAGATGTTAAAGTGCAACAATATAGTATATGAGAGACAAATATTTAATAATACTCCAGTCTATACAGACATATCAAAAACGCCAGAC
Organism: Danio tinwini; assembly: GCA_903798205.1. Taxonomy (NCBI): domain Eukaryota; kingdom Metazoa; phylum Chordata; class Actinopteri; order Cypriniformes; family Danionidae; genus Danio; species Danio tinwini. The sequence continues at coordinate 21,234,158 of CAIGQZ010000427.1, forward strand.
TTCCGTTACACGGCAGCAGCAGGATGTATATGAAGAGTTTATTTGCAAAAAGACATAACTCCATTTTTTTTGAGATATCATGTTTTGTGTGGTGCATTGAAGAGTACACTTGCAAAAAACATGATTTATGGAAATGACAAACTGGAGATGTTTGTAGTTTTCAGAAATCATGTTTTTATATTAAGTATTGAAGATAAAAAAAACTACATTTATTGAACAAAAAAATGAATAAAATAACCATATATCACCCTTTTAAAATATACGACTGTTAAGAGATTATTACAGTTTTACTGGCCACCCAATGGATGGAAACACAATGAAGAGATATAGAGCTAAATTCCAACTCATTATCTGCATTACATGGTTTATACAGTGATTTAAAGAGATTATCTTCAAGACAGGATTTTCTGCATGGAATTTGTACAAAATTTATGCTAAAATGAATGAGAAAGTCAGTTTAATGGCTCCTTTATAAAAGTATTTTGTAGTATTTTCAAAATACAAAATACAGTATTTTATTTTGATACATTTGTGGCTGCTGTATTTTGTAGTTTATTTTGATACACTTTAAACTGATGTATTTGATATTTCGTCACCTTAGAATTATTAGGTTCTATCTGACATTTTTGTCAAAATTGAGTTATTGACATATACTTATTAAATGACAACTTATTTACATTATGGGATACTTTTTATAAGCTGTTTACATTTTAAGACATTTTATTTAAAAAACAAAAACAAATGTTACACACATACTGTTTGCTATGGAATGCCCAACCCTAATTGTTGTATTGTGTGATATTTTTTTTTCAGATCTAAAACAAAATTAATGTAAAAAATAATAATAATAATAAAAAAGGTTAAGTGAATTTTGATTTCATATTAACTTTATATTCAAATCACTTAGTTTTTAGTACACATTCGGTTTCAGCACTTTTGCCATTTTTCAAATGAAGTCTTTTCCGTCGAGCGTCTGATTAATGTTATCCTTGTATTCAAAGAGAAGCTCAAATAAATGAAGTCACCTTGTGCCGATTGGGTTGAGAAATCATCTGTAAATCCTCTTTGATGTGGCTGGCAGCAGTGTAATCCTCTCTGACAGACTCAGGTGAGCTCGAGCCAAAGCTGTTGAGGCCACAAACCTGCGCATATTAACATACATATACGCACACTAGAGAAGGCATATATCTGCAAACACATACTACCACAAACCTCCTCTCCCGCTGATCTACACAACATGGAGGACAACAGAGGGCATACAGAGACTGTAAACTCACATCTGATGCATTTGGCAGACACTTTTATTCAAAGCAACTTATTGTAGCCTTTTCATAGTTGGCAATATTTGAATACTGCAAAAGTATCGTTTATAGCTTTATATGGTAGTACTGAGCCTTAAAGGGAAAAATGTATTCACTGTTCATGCACTCATCACAAGTGGTCCCAAACTTTGAGGGTTTTTTCTTTTTCTTTTGTTGAACACCAAAAAATATAAGCTGAAGAATGCTTTAAATCTGTAACAATTAACTTCCATAGTAGAAAAAACAAATGATGCCCAACAAACACACAACATTTCCCCAATGTAGCAACCTTCCTACAACGTTGTACCAACCTTGTAAAAAGGTTAAGGGGTTCTCAGTGTTGTTGAAGGTTGTCACATCGATGTCTTAATGTTGTCATGAGGGTCGCGTGCTTTAGGTTCTGCTTAGGTGGCGTGGATGACCACTCCACAACATTTACTCGTCACAGCTGAATCAGTGTAAATTTCAACAGATCGTCATCTCATTCATCAATGACCGAGGAGATGTGAGTATTGCTTTATTTCTTCTTTCTAAATAAGATATGTAAATTGTGAATATTAAAACAAACCTATGATTTCGACAACAATCTGTTCCAACATTACACATAAAAAAAAATAAGCAGCCATAATGAAATTTAATACGAGCGAGTAACATTTTAGCACGTCGTCCAAAGATCGCAATTAAAATCATTGTTAAATCTCTCGATAAAACATTTTATAATCCTGATAATTTACCAACCTTGTCTTTAGTCGATTGGACTATAATGTTTTTGAAGTTCAGTTTTTTCCTTATCGACCATGATCAGTCAGTTATGTATATTTCAAGGAGGTCATCACAATCCCAGCCGACCCACTTTTTACAAAACATGGTTATAGGTTTCCAGCATTTTCATAATATCTTCTTTTGTGTTCACCTGAAAAAAAGATACTCATACAGATTTGGCACATGTAAAGGGTGTGTAAATGATGACATGATTTTTATTTACTTATACTTTAAAGCAGGGGTCTCAAATTGCCGACCTGCAGGCCATTTACGGCCTGCCCTCCTCCTGTCTCCGACTCGCAACTGACGTCAAAAATAAAACAAGATTGGGCCAGCCAAAACATATTTTTGAACCTTTATCATCATGTGTAGTTGCATCTAGCCACTTGTGATTTTGATCCGCCACCTAGTCGACATTTAAAGTAGTGCATTCAGATTAGCTTTACTTTCATTTTCTCTCAGTGTATGGTGGAGACTAACACATGCATTTTATTCTCTGGCTGATTTAAACGTTAAAATATATGTCCGTAAGTGCTCTATTTTTACTAAAGCTCTATTTTTGTAAATATTCAAGGGTCGTTTGATTATTATCAGTTTTCTACCACTTGTATTTTGTTGTACAAACACTTCTTCATGGCTTACACGTTATGCTGGTGGTGTAAATATGATCATTTTGCTAATATTCAATTCATATGGTCTCATTTAATAGTTTTTCCTCATATGCTTAAGATTTGCATAAAAACTATGTACATTAGTGAAATTGCACTGCTAGTTGAAGTGAACTTTCTAAAGTAAATGTGAATATGTACATACTTTTCCTCTCTTTATTGTAGTTTTACAAAAAAAATAAAAGATTGAGAAGAACAATTGCAAGTAAAGCCACTTAAGTTACACTTAAGTACAATTGGTTGGGACAGAATAAAAATTATTATGCCTATTATTTGTAGTACTTTCATAGCAATTTAACCCCTTCAATAAGTACAACAAGAAACAATGCATCTGTGGAAGAATGACTGTGTGTGTGTGTGTGTGTGTGTGTGTGTGTGTGTGTGTGTGTGTGTAATGCTCAGCCATACACACAACAATCACAGATATATTTCAACAGCTGATGTGTGACACGATAAACATGCTACTTTGCATTATCACTGATGACAGGTAATGCCTGAAATATATACGTCATGTCTGTTGTCCTAAGATGCATTAATTATGTCAGGTTTCCACTTTTTTTGTTGTGCTTAAATGTTAAGCGGTGAATTGTCCTATGAACAATTGATGCATTTACATGGCACAGGATGTCAGCATGATGTCAGATTAAAGTTGCACCTTAACGTCGTGAGGACATTGCATTTTGTTTGGAAATGAAAATCGTGTTGACGTCAGAACTCAATATCAGGCCAACCTAAAATCAACTAAATATCAAGATCTAATGATGTTATAGCTTGACGTTGTGTGGACCTTACCACTATGACGTCTATCAGACGTTGGATTTTGGTTGCCATACCTGACGAATTAATGTCAGTATTTGACATCAGTATGACGTTGGTTTAAGATGTTGGCTTAACGTTGGATTTTGGTCAATTTCTAACAAAACCTAAAATTTCAATGTCATTTGATGTTGTTACTGGACATCAAAATAATGTCCTTAGATGCTGGCTAGACATTGAATTTTACCTAAATCTAAATCGAACCTAATATTAATGTCTTATGACGTTATGTGCTTGCTGGGCAATAACTAAATGCACTACAGAATGTTACGTTTACACACACATGCACAAATTACATGTAAATGCATCAGCTTTTTAAAGCGTAATACTCACTACTCGTTAAGTACTTTTGAAAGGGCTACTTCTTACTCCTACTTTGAGTAATATTTACAACAGTACGTACACTACATTTTTAGGCAAGTACTTTTACTAAAGTAGGATTTTTCAGTACTATTTCCACCTCTGTCAGGGGAACATGCTAGTACCTAAAAAGTACAAATGTGTACCTCCTGAAAATTGTAGGTACCATACACCTTTGAGGTACAATATGAACCCTTTAAGTACAAATGTGAACTTTTCTAGAGGTATCACCCCAGTGACAGCTCTCGTAGCTTTATTTCTAAGAGTGTAGTATTCCTGCACTATGTATGTAAAATTGCCAGTTTTCAGCATTCTTCGAAAGATTTCGAGTCACTAGAGGGTGAGTAAACTTTCATTTTCGGGTGAACTCTGTTTTTTATTAATGTGCATGGTAAATCCAAATGGTATAGTGAACATTTTTTGTGGTAAATATTATATCTAAGCATAAATGACCTAAGTAGCTGCTTTCAGTTGTGTAGGCTATACACTAAAAACTAAAAATAAATAAAACGAAATAGTTCTAGTCTCCCAGACATGAACCGAAATGTTCCTCTGTTGTTTTCCTCGCTGAGGCACGGCCATCAAAAAACAAAGAAAAGCATCACATTTCTAAATATGACATGCTACTTGAAGCATATGCCAGCCCAGCGGATGTCATAGCTCAGTGACTTTGGAGCTTGTTCACTACATCAACTGTAGCGCTTGAATGTTTTATCCTCGTGCGTTGAGATTTGCTTTGTTTGCCAGCCAGCAGGGGTGTTACTGGAAGCGTTGCTGAGGTGTTGCAGTTCTCTAAACCCTGTCTGGATTAGAAAGATAACATTCATAATATTCTATGCCTATACTCATGCTGGTCATGAGGTTTGGAGTGTTTATACTGTACGCGTTTGAGTGTGTGCAGAGCTGTGCAGATCAGGTGAAGGCTACACAATGTACACTAACAAGCAAAGAATCTGCAGATGTATCGCAGTAAACTAGGGCATGATAAAATGTGAACGTAGGCTATGCTGTATTATGGAATGTGTAGACATAAACTGTATTGTAAAAGCAACTGCTAATGTATTTGCTTATTATACTTGCTGAGCAATTTCACCTTTGTTAAATAGGGTGCATTCATAAATACATGGCAGTTTTGATCAAATATGATGCACATTTTCAAGAGCTATTAATTATATTATCAATGGATAACAAAAAACCTGCCACAAAGTCATGTTTGTTCAGTTCTCAGCTGATTTTTACTTCAGTTATTACATTATGCCCAGTGATAGAAGTAAATGTAACCATGCCCTAAATGTTTTCTGATACATCTTTGGATGTTTTACTACCCCATATAAAAATCTGAATTATGGAAATGTATGCAAGTTACATATATGACATACAAGTTCATATTTTGATTTCACATATATACTGTAAAATGTCATATGTGCAACATTCCAAAATATTGCAAAAATAGCAATTACCTTATATATTTTTCAACCATTTGAATTGCAAACTACAGTAATTCAATTATTCAAATATAAACTAGATATATTCATATACTGTATTCAAGGTTAGAAAACACTGCTCTGGTAGGTTCACAAAGATTTGTGTTTGAGGGCCAGAAAACCCCAGGAGTGAATACTGGAGGTCTGCTGCTCGACCAGAGACTGTTGTGAAAAAACGGCATTGCTGGACATCAGCATATGTTGTGTTTTGGATACTGGTGTGCTGGTAAATCCTAATAGGATTTAGAAAGGCAACACTGGTTAAGTAATTCACCAGATAAGGATTGTGGTGAACAACTTGACTGCATGAAAACATTTGGTCCAGCTAAACTGACTGGTATTTCAGATGCAGGTCTTTCAGAAGGGAACAATACCAGGTGTAAACAGGGCCTCAGTTTCATCATGGTTTCATCAGGTTTGGGTTCATAGTAATTGTGACCTGCTCCATTATTTTGAGTCACTTTGATCCAGAAACACAAATTTGGCTTCATGCACTAGATAAAAACATTTGGTGTTTTCGTGATTTTATTATTTTCCTACTCCATATATTGCATATGTTCATTTAAATGTTGGCATATTTTCACTAGAATGCATAAAACTCAAGAGTTTTTATGTCATGGTGATCAGAAAAATGGATTACAGAGCTCTTTCTCTCCCTCACACGTACTTGTTTTGTGAATTGTGGAGACATTACATACTATAGGTTTACATTATTTTTATAAAAAAGGGGATTGGTAGGTTTATATTATTTTTATAAAATGGATCAGGTCACACACACTTGTTTTTGTGAATTGTAGGGACATTACATGCTGTAGGTTTGCATCATTTTTATAAAAGAGGGATCAGGACATACACACACTTGTTTTTGTGAATTGTGGGGACATTAAATACTTTAGATTTCCATTTTTATAAAAGAGGGATCAGGGCACGCACGCACGCACACTTGTTTTTGTGCATTGTGGGGACATCAAATACTTTAGATTTCCATTTTTATAAAACAGGGATCAGGTCACACACACACACACACACACACACACACACACACACACACACACATACACTTGTTTTTGTGAATTGTGGGGACATTAAATTCTTTAGATTTCCATTTTTATAAAAGAGGGATCAGGTCACACACACACACACACACACACACACACTGTTTTTTGTAAATTGTGGGGAGATTACATACTGTAGGTTTACACAATTTTTTATAAAAGAGGGATCAGGTCACGCACACGCACACACACACACACACACACACACACACACGCACACACATTTCTTTTTTAAGAAACATTTTGTTTAAATGTAATGCATGACAGGAATAATTTATTAGTACTTCTAATACATTAGATAATAAACAGTAAATAATACTGATATAAACACCTATTTTAAAAGAAACTTGTTTTGTGAATGCTTAAGATGTCTATCGGTGCTCTAGAACTGCCAGTTTCAGACTGTTGAATGATATTTTTCCTAGAATTGATTTGCACGATCGAATGCATCACAGTGGTTTGAAACATTATAGGGGGATCAAATCTATATTTATATTATGTTTTTAAGGGCAGCACAGTGGCACAGTGGGTAGCACAATCACCTCACTGCAAGAAGGTCGCTGTTTCGAGCATTGGCTGGGTCAGTTGGCATTTTTGTGTGGAGTTTGCATGTTCTCCCCGTTTTTGCGTGGGTTTCCTCTGGGTGCTCCGGTTTCTCCCACAAGTCCAAAAACTGAAAGGGCATCCGCTGTGTAAAACATATGCTGGATAAGTTGGTGGTTCATTCCGCTGTGGCGACCCCAGATTAATAAAGGCACTAAGCCGAAAAGAAAATGAATGAATTAATGAATGAATAATTTTTTATTATTAATATTTAAGATATCAATCAGAGAAAGCTATTTATTACTATTAAAGGGCAGACCCCCCCCCCCATACATCTTGCTTTGATGTCCTTCAGGGGGAATCAAACATTAATTAGGGGGGTATTACTGGTTGTGGTAATTCGCACCCTGGTTGGGGTGACACGGTGGCTCAGTGGTTAGCACTGTCACCTAAATGTTACTGGATCGAGTCCCGGCTGGGCCAGTTGGCATTTCTGTGTGGAGTTTGCATGTAATCCCTGGGTTGGTGTGGGTTTTTCTGTTTCGATTTCCCCCACAGTCCAAAGATATTCGCTATAGACCATTTCAATGTGGTCATATCATTGGCCCATGAACAGTTTTTTGCTTGTTATCAAATTATTTCATAACTGTAACAAGAGGCGATTCAATCATAATGTAACATTAAAACACCCATCATAACATTATTTATCAATATGTGTCTCTTTTTGGATTCTCAGAAGCTATAGAAATTAAACATGTAAAACCTGAAATACGTTGGAACCATTGTTATTGTTTACATCCCTCAAAATGGCCTATAGGTGAATTGGATGATCTAAATTAGCCATAGTGTGTGAGTGTGTGAATGCGAGAGTGTGTGGGTGTTTTCCAGTACTGGGTTGTGGCTGAAAGGGTATCTGCTGTGTAAAACATATTCTGGAATAGTTGGCGTTTCATTCCACTGTGGCAACCTCTGATAATCAGAGACTAAAGGCTCATACACACCGGGACGCTTTTCGTTTGCGTTTATCGTCAGCGTTTTTCGTGTATGTAAAATCACTCTTTGACATTAGATGGTGCTACACAACTTTAAGTTTCTGACACCCGCTTGTAACACAGAAGAAGAAGACAGAAAGTTGACATGCTTGTTGTGAAAGTTGGCGATTTGAAAAAGCATGAATGGTCTAAGTAGCAGCTCCAGCTCTAGTGATGAAGAATTGATTATTGTTCACCAGAGCAATAAGCAGCTCCATGCGCTTTTACGCCTGCCATTTTGCACATTGGTATGCACTGGCGCATTCGGCGCCCTTTATTTAGTCACGAGGCGTTAAATGTCGACGTAAAACTTGAGCAAAAAGAGTCCCGGTGTGCACGGGCCTTTAGCCAAAGGAAAATTAATTAATGAATATCTGGGGTTGAGTAACATATATTTAGAATATTTATGTTATTTTCTAAGATCTGAAAACATTTATAATAAAATAATAAAATTTAATATAAAAATATCATCTAAATATTCGAAAAGATTTAGCAGTAGAAAGTAGAAGGCCTTTGCCTATTTTTTACGAATACTATGAATTTTCATATACTCTTCCAGGCTCATTCTGAAAACATACCTCTATATACATTTCTGTAAACCACGAAATATGTCCCATGGGGTACCCACCAGAGGTCACTGTTGACTGACTGACTGATCAACTGACCGACCCTCCTCCTTCCCTAAACCCAACCAATTTTACTGATTGACCCGCCCACCCACTTCCCTAAACCAGTTTTCAGATTTTACCACATTCTCACCCTGTACATACTTGTTTATTTTATTTATCAGATTCTGTTTTTGTCTTACCTGCTTTCTGGAACTGTTCTTCACCGCACTCGGACCCCGTTGTCAACGTCTTTCTTCGTCTCAAGTCCGCCGACGTACATGGCAAGCTAACGAGACAAACTTATTACAGCGGGAAAGATGTTCATACGGAGGTAAGCAGGCAGCTGATAAGCATGAAAAGGAATGACGTCATACCGCCTCGTAGCTTTCGTTTAAAAAATTTAATGCAGCCATACGTACCTCTGGCTACATAATTTGCGGTCTCCAAAAACATATACAGTACAGTGCTACGTTTTCAGAATGAGCCTATGTGGCTTTTTTTTGGACATATTGTGTTTCACTTTTTATGTAGTAGGGAAACATTTTATTTCAGAGGCTGCAAATGTTCATATTTTTCGTCATCTATAAAAATGTTTCACTAATAGTTATTTTGTGTCATTGTGGTTAAAGATGTAGTGTGGTTTAGAAAGATTTTTGAAACAACATCTTTATAGTTATAATTATGGTCCTTGGTGTGAATGGACTTTTTGTTTTGTTGTATTTTATGGTGTCTCCCCGGTAGTCAGTGGGAAACTCTATAGTGTCCGAATTAATGAACACGCCTGGTGTCTTCACCCAGTGTTTCTACTATAACAATCCCAGCAGAACCAATGTCAATATTTCAGTCCTAGAAAACATAACGCCTCATTTTATTTACGAGCCCATCTCTCTAATAAACAGTTCATCTCTGGATGGATCTGTTCTGAAGTGTCTCTCTCTCTTTCTCTCTCTCTCTTTGTCCTTCAGGTGGATTACTGTGAGAAGAGTTTTAATTGGTCTATAAATACCACGTCTATGTGTGTGTTTGAGGGAGCTAAGGTATGGTTAGGTCTTTCCCGTGAAGGTCTCATGTAGATCAGCGCAGTGTCGACATGCATGTTGTTCCGAGTAAATTGGCTGAAGCTGAGAAAAATCGACCGATTCAGGAAATACTGTCAGCTAAATTGAGCTCAGTCTAAAGAACTAGAAAGCAAGAAAACATCTCAGGCATGTGCTGCGTTTGCGTGCTTGCTTGTTTGCAATCAGAATTTGGCATCAACAACATGAAAGCATGGATCCATCCTGCCTTGTATCTCTGGTTCATGCTGGTGGTGGTGTAATGGTGTGGGGGATAATTTCTTGGCACACTTTTGGCCCATTAGTATCACAGCCTACCTGAGTATTGTTGCGAATCGTGTCCATCTCTTTATGACCACAGTGTACCCATCTTCTGATGGCTACCTCCACCATGTCATAAAGCATAGTGAAATCATCTCAGACTGGTTTCTTGAACATGACAATGAGTTCACTGTACTCAAATGGCCTCCACAGTCACCAGAACTCAATCCAATAGAGCACCTTTGGGATGTGGTGGAATGGGAGATTCACATCATGGATTTGCAACCGACAAATTTGCAGCAACTTTGTGATTCTATCATGTCAATATGGAGGAATATTCTATTCTATTCAATATCTGAGGAATATTTACAGTAACTTGTTGAATCTATGCCACGATGGATTAAGGCAGTTCTGAAGGCAAAAAGGGGTCCAACTCAGTACTAGTAAGGTGTACCTAATAAAGTGGCCAGTGAGTGTATATTGGTTCAGTTGCCAAATCAGTATGAGTTCAGTTAATAGAACAAATTAGAGTTAACAAAAAATATAATCACTTAGTTCATAAGGTTTGAGTTCTGCTTAATATAATCAGTTTATTATAGTCACAATAACTCATTTTCATTGTCAAAGTAACATTTTTTTTATTATAAGTTATACTAATTTAATTCATTTAGTAATTTTTACCGTTTACTTTTTGACAGTAAATTGTCTATTTTTGGACAAGAGGTCTATTAGATCTAACATCGATTAGATATTAGATGTCTCTGACAGCCCATGTATATCCTCATTTAGCAAAGGCGTGGATGTTTGATGATTGGATGATTATTAGATAGAGTCTTTTAAACAAAATGTATTAACACGTAGAGTTTCTGTTATTAATGTGGTTGTAAAACAAGCAGATTTGTTGTAAATACTGCAGAAATATTAGAGGAATCCTATATTTGTGAGCCTTTGAAAAATTGTGTTGCTGTGCAGCTTAAGAACAAAATTATTCCTTGTAACTAAACATATGTGGAAAAAAACAGCTTTGATGTCCAAATGTTTTCATGCTGCTAAAATTCAGGCGGAGAGTCATTTTATGGGCAAAGCTTACTGTGCCCCGTGGGCTGTTTAATCTTGTTTAAGCTACACATAAAAGTGAACTTGATAGCCATTGCTCTGGAGGAAGGCTTTAGAAGTCTGATTTGTCTACGATTGTTTACGACAGCATATGTAACTGGAATGTAATTTAAGTCACTTTGAATAAAAGCATTTGCTAAATGAATGCAATTATAAAAGTCATTTTGAATATTTCTAATATATACATACTGATATATTAGAAATATTCAAAATGACTTTTATAATTGCATTCATTTAG
>CAIGQZ010000427.1:21245855-21268090 GCA_903798205.1 Danio tinwini
TATATATATATATATATATATAGTATATGTGCTCAGTGAGCATGAGCACATGAGTCATGTTTTCATAATGTTGTATTACAATTAGTTTTTTATTTCACATGACTTTTCAGAGCTCAAAGGATTTACCAAATTTATCTCTGACCACACTAAAAATAAATAAATAATTATTTCTTAGCCACAAATTTTAAATAATGTGTCAAAACAAGCAAAACATAGCTGTATACTATACATTTTTTTTAACAAAACATTTCTTTAAAAAACAACAACACCATAACTACACATAAATGGGAAGTTAATATCCTATATCCTGTTTAAATAGTGGTTAAAGCGAAAGCAACCGGTGCTGCTTACAAAAAGAGCAATATGGAGCTCTTGAAAGCAGCAGGAATGTGAGTGCATGAGCAACTTTTTGTCTAGTCTATTTGAAAGAGAACCGATCACACCAGTTGCGTTTCCAGGCACAGTTGTTTCAAGCAAGGAAACGGGAGCGCGCACGTGTTTTACATCAGCTGTTTTACAGCGTGCATTACATCAGCTGTTGGCGCGAGTGATTATCCTCTCATTCGATAATCAACCAGCTTTCTTTTGCCCGCACAAACACAATTGTATTTGTCAGTCATGTTGCTTCTTGATTCTGAGATTGCATTTGCACGAATATTGGGCCATCCTTATTGTCGAGTCCTGCTTTTAAGAAATTTTCAAGACCTGTGAAAAGATGATCACAAGGTTTCCATAATCCCAGACCAGGCTGTATCCTGAGCAGCTGCTGTGGTGGCCATGGAGGAGGGGAGAGCATGAAACTGATTCCTGTGAGACTCCAGGGACAGATGAGTGCTCACTGACATCCAGCGTTCTCCAGCCTCTGGCGCCTAGGCTGCAGTTCTGCACAAGATGTTTGGCCATAGGAGAAATGGCTGTGCCAAACTGAGCCTGGTTTCTCTCGAGGTTTTTATCCTTCACTTTTGCCAATTGGTGAAGTTTTTTCCCTCACTGCTGTCGCCACTGGCTTGCATGGTTTGGGACTTGTAGAGCTGCGCATCGATTGCTCTTCAGTGTTTGGACTCTCAGTAGTGAATATTAAACCACACTGAACTGAACTAAACTTAAACTCTGAAAACTGAACAGACACTGTTTCAATTCACTATATTCTCCTATGTGAAGCTGCTTTGACACAATCTACATTGTAAAAGTGCTATAGAAATAAAGATGAATTGAATTGAATTGAATTGAATTTTGGGGTGAACTAACCCTTTAATACGAAAAATACTTTGCTAAAATGTTTCAATGCTGCTCAAATTTACCGCTCAGACAGTGATTTTATAACTAAAGCTTTATTGTGCCCTTGTGGGCCGTCGAATCTTTTTTAAACTGCACATAAAAGTGAATTTGATAGCCATTGCTCTGGAGGACGACTGTGCCAGTCTGATTAGTCTAAGATTGTTTACAACAGCATTTAATGTGGTTTGGACCAATCGGACGGTTTTACAAATACGCGAGGAGGATTTTAATGCCTACAGTATAAACAGTGACAGTCTATACTCCAAAATGGCCACCTGCACAGACCCTTCAGATGATCCTCATTATCCCATCAGGAATCCAAGCCATATTCGGCCTCGCACTCATAGACATGCAGGAAACACTGTATGCTGAATATTCATGACAACCTGCCACTTACTGGATGCGTGTCCAACTACTGACAGCCAGAGCGAGAGCAATTTTTCCCAGTCTGGGATGGACCGGGGTGTGTCTGCGGGGTTCAGATATTCCTCTGGGTGCTGTTGCATCCAAAAATCTCTCTGGCACATTTGGCTTGTGGAGTGAAGCTTATTTTTGTTCAGACAAGGCAGCTTAATGGCTATTACCTGGATTAGACAGCAATCTGGGATGGGAGAGCTGCACGGAGGAGGGACACTTTAGCAAACATGAGCCTTTTTTGTGTGTTAGAGGTTCAAAATTGAATAGAGCAGCCGAGAAAACATGTTATTCATGTCAACAGAGAGATATTTAAACACTAGGGCTGCACGATATTGGAAAAATCTGACATCGCAATATTTATTTTGCTGCAACTTTTATTGCGATATGAATACAATGGCAGCACGGTAGCGATCTCGCATCACAGCAAGAAGGTCGCTGGTTCGAGCCTCGGCTGGGTCAGTTGGCATTTCTGTGTGGAGTTTGCATGTTCTCCCCAGGTTCATGTGGGTTTCCTCCGGGAGCTCCATGCAGTACAGATGAATTGGGTAAGCTAAATTGTCCATAGTGTATGTGTGTGAAAGAAGTGTATGGGTGTTTCCCAGTGATGGGTTGCAGCTAGAAGGGCATCCGCTGCGTAAAACATATGCTGGATATGTTGGCAGTTTATTCCGCTGTGGTGACCTCAGATTAATAAAGGGACTAAGCCGAAAAGAAAATGAATAAATGAATGAATGAATACAATTTCGACAGATGATTTGAATAGCTCTATTTGGAATGAAATCAATAACTTTGATTGGATTTGATCTTGTAGAGGGGTGAATTGAAGAAATTGCAAGAATAAACTAGAAAAGTAAAGTTTGTAGGCAAATGGTGACTTGAGAAAGCCCAGTCTGAAGGTTTGAAGTTGTTTGAACGTTTAAATGATTAAAGTAGTTTTAAAGAAGTTTGAAACAGCTGGCATGAACAGATAACTACATATGTTAGCATGTTTCTAGTATGGATTGGCATGTTTCTTTCTAGGTGGTTGCTAGGGTGTTCTGAGTGGTTGCCAAGCCATTTCTAGGGTGTTCTGGGTCGATCCTAAGGTGTTGGGTGGTTGCTATGGTATTCTGCGTGGTTGCTAAGATGTTGCTCGGGTGTTTTGACTGGTTATTAAAGCACTGCTAGGTGGTTGCTAAGGTGTTCTGAATAGTTGCTAGGCGGTTGCTTGGTTGTTCTGAGTGGTTGCTAAGGAGTTACTAGGGTAGTTGCTAGGGTGCTCTAGGTGGTTGCTAAGGTGTTGCTAGGCTGTTGCTAGTGTGTTCTAAATGTTTGCTAAGATGTTGCTAATGTGTTCTGAGTGGTTGCTGGGCAGTTCCTGGTCATTTCACTCAGCAACCATCTTTGAAACGCCTCTCAGGCAGTATGCTTGGCTATTCTGTCTGAATGAGAAAACATCAAATTCTCCAAAACTGTTTGCCAAGTTTACGATTACGATACAAATTTGGAACCACTAATAAAATTTAAACAACCGTCTTATAAGTTTGGTTTCTAAACATTTGAATCAAACAAAAGCAACATATTTTCAGGTTGCCTGAGCTAATGCGCATGCGCACTCAAAAGGGATGAGATCATGATACCAACCTCATTTATGGCCGTTCCACAAATTATCATCCTCTGGATAATGCCTCGCCTGATCACGCTGCTCTTCTAAAGTAATTCACGACTTGGTCTTGATGGCGAGTCTCCTCCAGAAATGACAGCAACTCAAGTCTGTGGGCGTTTAAGTAGTTGCTGTCATGTGATGTGCGTTTAACAGGACAAACTGTACCTCGCGTTTGTTTCATACAGATTACAAAACCAGAAAACATTTGTTGTCAAGTGCACTTGGTTAATTTGAAAGTACAGATTTCAAGCTTTATGTGGATATATTTCTTATGTCTGTGAAGCAAGTATTCACTGAGATTCTAGTGTGTTTGTTGACCATGAAACTGTCATAAAAGCACACATCTGATCCAAGCTTCCCCGGAGAATCCTCAGCCTATATTGATCGATAATTGGCTCTTGTACTAGTAGGCAGGGCTTCATTCGCCATATTGACCATTACCCTTTTCCCCATTCAAAACTGTTCGAGTGACATGTCTTTCGTATTCTAGATACCTCAAAATACAGCTTGAAGAATAAAATTCAAGTAAGAAGTCCAGACTTGATAAAAAAAGCTCAGTAGACATATGAATGACGGAAGTAAGGAACTACAAGGGAATCATTTCCCTAATAATACTCTGCCATCCTTTTAAGGATGGGGGTTTGTCATTGATCTAGTTTATCAGTACAGTTAGTTTCTACCAGTTTATCTGTACTTTTTGGCAGCAAAGGCTAAAATGTAAAAAAAAAAAAATACTGTTGAATTTTCCAACCGGGACACCTAAAATCAAAGACAGTGGATCCAACTGTAGCTGAAGTCCAAACATACAGCTCCTAAAAGTAACAACTTTTGACCAATAAGCTCTAATAACAGGACAATTCCATAATAAATGGGTGTAGTCTTCCACATCCACCTTATTATTACACCATTATTTTTTAAATCCTCATTTATCTTTTGAAACATTATAAATAGTCATTGGGAAAATGTAATGCAACCATATTAAATAAAAGTATTACTAATTCCTTAACTTTACAAAATGTAAATAACATATCATAGTTTCCTCAAAATATTTATATTAAATATCTGTATAAAATCATGTGATACAGAGGAGCGCCATCAGAAGAATGTATATTATATTAACATACATAGCGAGCAATATCACACAAGTAGCAGTGCAATATGGCTGTATATTGGCACTGGTGGGAGGCATGCGTTGGTACGAGGCTGCATATACAACCATATTGCACTGCTACGAGTGTGATATTGCATTTATACAACAGTTTGACGACATAATCGTGTATATAAAAAAAGAAAATAAAACACCGAGTCTAAAAATCCTTTTGTATGAGGAACTACTTCCGCCATTCCTTCACACCTGCAGCTGACATCAGAACAGCAGAAATCGTTGCTACTTCACAAAGATCACTTTAGAGCTAGTGCTTGAATGATTCTGTAGCGTTATAGCTAAAGTGATGACAAAACAGGTGATTTTGCTGACATTTTAAGATTTTAAGACATTTTAAGGCTAAATGGCATGAAATGCCATTAGTCTAGAGAGATTTCCCAGTATTTCTCTGATGAAATCGGGATATCTCAATAATTAACCCCGAAAAAGCCAAAGCAAAGCAAACATGAGTTATTACTACTGTTAGTACTACCGGAAACACTAACAGAAACACTACCAGACTATGGTATAAATACAGCACTACAACATACAAAAGAGAGAGATTGACTTAGAAAGTGACTTACCAGTTTTATAATGATTTGATCAGCTGTAATTTTAAATTAAATAGTTTTTCTTCTCCAAGGGCTCATTATGCACTCTCTGTTGCCATCTTGTGGTAAAACGTCTATCATCTTCACTCTGCTCGGTATGACAGGCCAGCCTGATTTACGTTTCTCAGTTTAATGGCTAATTCGTACGAATTCGTACGAGTTCAGTCGTACGGAAATGTACGATTATAAAAAGGAGGCGTGGCACCTAGCCCCACCCCTAACCCCAACCGTCATTGGGTGATAAGCAAGTCGTACAAATTTGTACGAATTAGATCGTACGAATTCATACGACTTAGCCACTAAATCAAAAAGTTACGAATTGCTGTGAGATTGCATTGGACAGGCTGATGGATGTCGGCCCACTGTACCTCTGAAATAATAAATATTTAAAATATGCACTATCCTTATAAATAAACTGCATAGTTGCGATCTAAACAACTACATTCTAGACAAAAAAAAGCCTCAAAAATTCATTATGTCGTCCAACAGCAGCAATATTTGTCAAATTGTACTGAGTTTATTGATCTGCTGTCACTCTATGTGGGCGGAGTAATACAGAAGGGTGAAGAGGCTGTACGAATGCTGTTATTACAGAATATTGTACAGCTATCAGTGAATATATATATATTATTATATATAAATATATTGTATATATTTGTATATATATATATATATATATATATATACAAATAATAAATATACTGTATATATACATACAACAGTTCAGTCTGGTTTTTGAGTCTGATTGACTGATAGCCGTACCCATTTTATTTGTTCAGCAAATATATGATGAGTGTAAGAGATTTCTTTCACAAACATTCCAAAAATCTGAATTATTTTAAACTTTTGTCCGGTGTATAGTGTAGGTTAGTGCTACATTGCCAGGCAGGGGTGTGAGGACCGTATGCGTCTGGCATACGCACACGCTGATGGTGTAATAATGATCGGTAAAACGGGTACCATCTGCCTGCGGGCGCGTGGCACCCAGGCCATTGCACCAGATGGCATCAACCGTGCCAGCTGATGTGGTAGTGTTAATAAACAGAAGTTTAATAACAGTCCTTTTCCTCTCTCGGTCGCTCTCCTTCTCTTTCCTCGTTGTTGTTCTCTCCATCTTGTTGCTTCTCACACAGTGTCATCCATCGCCCACCCTCTGCTTTCTTACGCTTTCTCTCTTTCCATCTCTCCCTCTTTTTTTCTCCTCTTTTCAGCCTTCTTCCTCTATGATGAGCAAAGCATCTGGGAGATGACACCTCGTTAGCTCTCCTCTCCAGTTCGTTGTGACTCCAGTAAACGGCTCAGTGACAGAAACTTGTGGCGTGTCGAGTGCAAACCCCTCATCAGCTTTAATTAAAGAGCTTAGGATTCTGCTCCTCAGCCTGTCCAAACCTGACGCATCTCACCACTTGTGTGTGTGTAAAGGTCCTGACCTTTGATAAAGCCCAATCAAGACGTTATGGAGCAAATATTTACATTTACATATTTAGCAGTTTTGTTTTTTAATTGAAAGTTACTTAAATCGAATAACATAGCAGTTATTCACTATTTTACATATTGTCAGAAAATATTCATATGAGTTGAGTTAAATGATTGTATTCACATGATTTTTCAGGATTTTTAAAAGAAAGAATGCCTGCAAACCACACTCCTAACCTCACTCCTCAATAAAGGATGAGAAAAATTGTGCTAAAATGTACAGTACAAATAAGATTGAGATACAAATTAGATACTAATTAGCCACTAAATTAAAAATGTACAGATTAGGGTGACATTGCATTGGCTTCCCTAAAATTTATGACATTTTTTGTAGTCTATATGAGCTAAATTTAAACAAACAAATTACGTTGAACATTACTACATTTATTTTGTTTGTTTAAATTCAGCCCATATAAAAAGTTTGCAACCACTTACCTTAAAACAATTTTGCAAATCCAATCAATCATTTTTTCATTGTAGAGCAAGTAATATAATATAAATAAGGAATAATTAATTACAGGCCATTGAATTCCTTGAATATAATGCACACAACATGAAGTGGAGTTAAACCCTGTGTGAATTATTTTCTAACAGTTCAATGGATTAGAGTCCGTTATTCCACCGGTTATAGCACCTAAAGCATTGTTTCCTCATAATATGGACAGATGGATCTGAGAAAATCATAAATGTGATCAAGTTTATATGCAGCGCCATCTGTATCTTTTATTCATTCTCCATATTTTTTGTTTATTTGCAGAATTAAAGTTTTAAAATGTGTTTAAAGTGTGTTAAACAGAGTGTATGTGATGGAAAAAAACTTGGAGCCACATTTGTTGTTTACAACAAAAAAAAAGTGCAATTCTCTTGATAAATGTAAACTTCTTTAGTAAAATAGTATTTAGCTAAATATACGGTATTTGTACAACAATAACAACACAATTACAATTATTCTGCTTCTCTAAATTGATTTATACAGAACTGTTGAATAAATGTAGTAAGGCAAGTAGCCTGTATTACGTATAAGTAACTATAATTAAATTACCTAAAAACTACCTACTAACTATTTACTGTAATTAAATTACTTTTCATTTTTAGATAATTAAATTTTGTCATTTATTACACCAAGCACTGATTACCAGTAAGATTTAAACCACATATTCAACCATTCAAGAACTTCAAGGACATTTTGAAGAGCCCCTTTTATGCATAAAAAAGGTCATATATTGGTTTTGGGGTCTCCAAGAACAGGCTGATATGCATGCAAGGTCAAAAACACTTTTATTGTCTTATACATTTATTTTTACCTAATTATCCCAACGACTCCCATATGATTCGTTCAACGATTCATTTGTTCCCAAACCCCTCCTTAGCGTGATGCTAATCTGCGCTGATTGGCATGGGCCGATCTGACCAGTGACCCAGTCTGTTGTGATTGGTCGACTGCGCTCAGAATGAGACAGAGAGAAATGCCCACAATGACTTATCAACAAGTAGTCAGAGTGCAGAGTGTATGTGTGAGCCCAATGCAGGAGTGCATTAAAGCAATGCAGTTTAACATCAGCATATTGCTCTATTCTTAACATAAGTAAAAACAGTGACAAATTCAGTATTAATCCACACAGGCTAAACTATTTTGAAACTTGACCGCCACACGTGTGTAGGAACAGCTGATGTTGGCTATAGCAATGACAAATGGCAGTAGATCAAGAGCTTACAAACAAAGCGTCATGCGTCCCGTTTTCAACGTGGCTTTAGACGCGATATGAGACTACAAAGAGTTAACCAGATACAGTACAAGTGGTTACAGGTAACAAAACACAATTAAATACATAATTTGCACGCTAGAGAAAACAAGGAGGCAACCATTTTAATCGCACTTACTTACACTTGTGAAATGGAGGAAGAAACTGATCCATGAACTGTGTACTGTAAAGTCCCTGTCAAGAGTCCCATACATCAATAGTCTTTTCTGATCCTTCCTTTAACAAACAGCTGATGAATCCCCCTTTGTAAGCGTGTAGATTGCTGAAGCACTCGTCAGAAAAATGACAGGAACACTGCTGGGGCTGGGGCTAAAATGCTGAGGTATTTTTGCAAAAATAAAATTCAAACACTGACTCTTCACAGCCTCATCTTTGGGTAAGGAAAATAACCCTAACTTTACCTCACACTTCAAAGAACGTCTTCACGACATTATTTAGCCGGGATCTGCTACAGTGTTTGTTTTCCTCTTTTTCTTTCTACAGTACTTGTGGCTGGGGGGTTTCAATTTTCCCGGGTCTGCGCGCGCAACAAACGGGTGGGGCATGAGTTCCTTATTGACATCACGTCGACGCGGCTAAAGACTCGTTACCACGGTGATTCATTCAAACCACTATGAGTCAACTTTTTTTATAGATGAATCAATAGTTTTAAACATGGCGCACTTTCAGATTTAAGCCTTAGCTGGATATTTCACTTCAATTAGAGCTGTGTTACACACTGCATGGAAGGTCATTTTTAAAAATGCATAATAGGGGCTCTTTAATACACAAATTTGCTTCATTCAATGTGGATTAATATTACATGTAAATATTATATTTTGGAAGGACACTACTGTAGAACTGCAGGTTAACTACATTTATATACTGCCAACCCTCTGCATAAGTCCTTACCTTTTCTGATTTTGACTGTAATGTATTGATGTCAGGGCCGGAGCAAGCCGAACTGCCGCTCTAGGCAATGGACTAGCACGCCGCCCTCAACCCGAAAGTGAAAACGAACCTGACCAGTTCATAAAGTGAGGACGGGGGTTGATGTTGCGGATGAGCCAGTACGTTGGGTTGGGCGGCGGGGAGCGTTTGCCGCCCTCACTTCTTATGCCACACCCTTATTATGCAAGTGTTCTGTTGAGGCTGTGAATGAAAGTCAGTACGTTGGGTTGGGCGGCGGGGCGCTTTTGCCGCCCTCATTATTATGTTGCTCTAGGCGGCCGCCTAGGTCGCCTCTATGAACGCGTGGCCCTGATTGATGTGCACCTTTTGTGAAGCTGGTTTAAAACAATAATTATTGTGAAAAGCGCTATACACTCTTGTACCTAAATAGTACATATTAGTACCTAAAAAGTACAAAAGTGTTCCTCTTAAAATGTTTGGGTACTAATATATACTTTTGAGGTACCAATATGGACCCTATAAGTACAAATATGTATCTTTTAAAAAGGTACCACCCCAGTGACAGTTTGCGGACCTTTATTTATGAGAGTGTACAAATAAACTTGAATTAAATATTTGAGACCACACAATGTAAAATGATTTCATTTACTAATAACTAGTAGTTAATCTTTTCACAATGCATGACAGTGTAGTACAGTAGCTTGACCCACGCCTAATTTAGTCACTGTAATGAAGTTACGGCCGCCGGGAAGAAGGAGGCGGAGAACCGACGGACTTTTAAATAAATATTTATTAATAAAAGGGACGGCAGCTCCTCACGGAGACTGCCGTCTAAATCAAAACAAAACAAACGGACGGCAGCTCCTCACGGAGACTGCCGTCAAACTGAAAGCAAAAGTAAAACATGTCCGGGCCCGGTCCTCTCTCTCTGTCCTCTGCCATCGTTCCTCCTCTTATAGTCCAGAGCTCCTTCCGTGGGATTGAAGGCAGGTGCGCGCCACAGGTGCATCTCATCTGTGGCGGGCCTCGTTTCCCTCCCACGGCTCTCGGCCACGCCCCCTCGCCACAGTCATTAATTGAACTATACCAAATCTGGTACTCTGTTCTAGGTCAATATTATTATTTCTTGCCACAGATGCATGTAATTTAATGTAATGTAATGTAATGCATTCATATAGTGCATTTACCGTGTGTGGCCATAAACCTAAAGTGCTCCACAATTATGAGCGCCAGGGTCATATGGCTGTGGCATGAAATAGCATGCTATGTATGCTATTCTGAATCACTGTTTTTAATGATGTGTCACTTTAAGTCACCGCTACTGTGTGCTGATTCCACATTCTGCTTTTATTTGGAACTATTTGAGGCAAAACAGACAAGCTGGCAGCATTGAGTTTAAATTGTAAGTTGCTCAATTTGAACTTCTTGTTTATTGAACTGTTGTTTGAAATCAAGTTTGCTGGTTTGCATACAGGCACGCTCTGCATGCAACAGATGTCCCTGGCCTTGTAACATCCAATCAAATATTATTCTGCCATACACTAGAGGCAGTTTGAAAATGAGCATGTTATTTTTTTTCTTCGCATTGGTCAAAAATTAAACACTGTGCCTCTGAGCTGTAGAAGACTACACAGTACCTGTCTGCCTTTGAAGTGTTACATTTCCTAAATCCAAATTCAAAAAGCATCCATGCATGCAGAACAGGTTGGGACCCCACATTTCAGATGTTCTAAAGTATTTTCTTACAGTTCCACTGATGTATATTTTTTTTTCTCTGATGAAAGCTGGGTGATTTGTTCGCATCCATCAAATGAGAAAGCCGTAAATGCACAAGCTGCCGCATAAATGGGCTGTACCTTTAGCATCCTGAGACCTAGTTTGAGTATGATTACCTGTGTCTGCTCATATACGATCATCTGTATGTAAATTCCGGCTGAACCTGCTCGGATCCAGCGATATTTAGCTTTCATACGTGCACAGAGTCAGCCCCTCATTCTCTAATTGCAGCTCGCCGCAGCCATCTGCCACACACTCGTCTGCGTCTCATCCCTTCTTTCTGTTCATTAGCACAATTATTCTCCCTCCGTTTGTGAGCACAACTCCTTCTGGTCATCCAACAGTCATATAACATTCCTGGCACTCACTAATGGATCTTTGTGCGCCGCGAATAAATGTGTGAAGGCTGTTTCTGGATTAGGCCTCAATGTGTTTTGTTCTTCACTCTCGAGTTTCATTATTACTGAGTGTTAAATTCGGCTCATTAGCTACACAGCTCCATCGGCCAAAGTCCTGGTGTCGATAAGGTGTTTTCATGGGGTTTGGGTGGCACAAGCCTTTTTGAGGCATTTTGTAAAATGCGAGCATCATTGATTTTACTGTGTGCGTGCGTGCGCGCGCATGTGTGTGTGTGTGTGTGATTGAAAGGGATTTTTTAAATTCTCCTTCACTCTGAATGCATCATGTGCCATTGAGGAATTGCACGTTTTGTGCTAGCATGTACAACGAACAAGGAAAGTAAATGTTTGTATTCAGGAGTGAATAAATGAACAAACAGATATAGATCTGCCTGATGAGCCTGAATTGATTTATATATCCGCATAAACAAGCCGGCGGCTGAATAAGAGGCATGTAAATAACTAAAACGGCGAGTTGCCGATTTGATTGCAAGATGGCTCAGTCAGATTCTGAAATCACAGTATTTACATAATTCAATCTCACTTTACAGAGCTCTGCTAATCAGCATGTGTCACGCTGGAACTGCCACAGGACAGAAGGTGAATGGGCCGCTCTTCATTGAAATTCATCGGTGTGTGTACTGAGCATGCTCAGTTGGACACGTCCCCGCATGCCTCATCACATCGCAAGATTTTAGCCAGACTGATGAGCAATGATCGTCACCACAACGACCAAAACACTGTCTCGCTCTGTGAGTCATGCCTTGCGGGCCGTCCCACGGGACACAATTATATGCAAATGAGGGTAATTAAGTCCTTGCGCACCGTGAGACGAGATCAAAATTAATATTTACACTCTTCCTAATAAATCCGTCTATCTCCCCGTGCTCACTCTTTCTCTCTTCCTGCAGGTGGGACGCTTTCTCTGGGGTAATCTACTGGCAAGTGAGATGTTTGCTTGAATCACGCTTCATTGACACTCCCCACTAAAAGCAGAATCATGGGAAGTGTGTCATTATTGTTATTATTTCTTGTTTACAATTTGCATTATCATTATTTCGGTGATTGGCACACGGCTCAGGGGGCTTGTTTGTTGATCGGCTTACTTTTTGGGCAGAATTAGACCCAAAAGCCTAACAGAATGTGTCATTCAGATTATGTCTGATAGCTTGACACTGAAGGGACACAACGGTGAAGTGGTATTTGGAGACTCACAGACTATGAAGTATTTATCACATGGCCAATGATATGATTGGTCAATCACGACATTCCAAGGTATGTTATTCCCACATAACAACTCATTAAACAAATAACACAGGATCATCTTGACTGTTAGTCAATACATTTATAAGTTATATAATATTTATATATTATTAATATGTGCTTGGACGGCATGGTTCTCCCTCTGTTTGCATAAGTTTTCTTCGGGTGCTCCGGTTTTGCCCACAGTCCAAAGAAACTCGCTGTAGGTGAATTTAATCAACTAAATTGGCCGTAGTGTATGTGTGTGAATGAGAGTGTATTGATGTTTCCCAGTACTGGGTTGCAGCTGGAAGGGCATTCGCTGTGTAAATAAATATATGCTGGATAAGTTGGTGGTTCATTCCTCTGTGGCGACCCCTGATGAATAAAGGGAGTAAGCCGAAGGAAAATGGATGAATGAATAATATGTGCTTATCTGATATTCATCTTGCAGCTGAATAATAATAAGTAGGTTAGTGTAGGCTGCATCCATTTGTTAAGAGCAAATTTTTCTCCATGAAAGTTTTACAATTAATTAAAGAGCTAGTAAATTATTACAGCTGAGATCAATGTTTAGCAATGTTGGAAGTAATGCGTTACAAAAGTAATGTTTTACAGTAACGCATTACATTTTCCTGTAACGCAGTAGTGTAAGGCATTACTAATACATTTTCAGTAATATTTTACTCGGTACATGTTCAGTAACGCGTGCATTACAACAAACTTTTCGCCCGACGTTAACAAATATAAAAATACTGCAGTTATATTTCCTGTTCGTGGTGAGTGAATATACGTGTGTGTTGTCATTAATCTCCCTCTGGCTATCGGAACTTTTTACTTTGACCGCGGAATGATTTCAGCCTCTGAGCTCGAGGTCCGAGGCTATTTTGGCTCAGCCCGGTTCGCAGTAACATTAAGCCCACGCACAGCGAAAAAGGGGCAAATAGATGAAAATTGCAGATGACAGTACATTCGTGAGATGAACGTACGCGCATATGGCGTTATTTCACTGACAAATGTCGTAAGCGCAGTATTACAAGTCCATTTCCTCTGTTCATAGACAAAACTCCTCGCGTGCACTCAAAACACTGGCTGGTCTGCTCATGTGCAAATGATCTGTTCTTGCTCCGTCAAATGATGCAGACTTCCAATTTGTGCCCTGTGTTTCCTCCTCTTTTCCTGCTTTTGCTCTCCAGAGATCCTCCTGTTACATTGTTATCCCAAGAATGTTGATATGGTTTATATTTTGCTACACTATTTACCTACAGGTTAAGGTAAATTCTTTAATAAATACTAGTGTTTTTGAGTGTTAGGTGTACTGCCTATGTTTTAGGCTAGCATTATTTACAATATATAGTCAAGCTATTCACAGATATTGCCACATAACAACTTTACCTCTACCATACTTTAACCAAATCATTTGTGAATCTGACTGTCATCCTTTCTTGCATTGTCTTGAGCCTTCACGTTGGCAATTATATACTATATTGTTAGATTGCTGTAAAGTTGGTTTTATATTTGCACATTCATTCATTTAGAAGTCTCTATATTGTTTACCATGTTACTTTGAATATTCGATCGGAATTAGCATGCAAGTATGACGTCAAAACAACCTTAACACTATCTAATTGACTGTGAACAATGTTGTACTTTAATAGTCACTGGCTGCTTATATGATTTCCCTATTTAGTATTTGCAAAGAATACTTTTCTGAAATTATATTATAAGGAGAAAGTCTGAATATCCGAATATAAAACCAACTTTACCTCTATTATTGTTAGTAGCCTAGATAGGTCACAGTCATTCTGCTACATCACATCTCTTTCTACTGGATGTAACATGCTCTGCCGTACATTTGGTCGTTTTAGAATGTTAAGTTCTAATTCTTTAGTTTTTTTTGGTGAAAGTAACTAAAAAGTAATATAAGAGTAATGTAACATATTACAATTTTGAGACAGTAATATTGTAATGTAAGGGATTACTTTTAAATAACAGTAACAAGTAATCTGTAATGTATTACAGTTTGGAAGTAACTTGCACAACACTGATGTTTAGTATTTATGTACTTTGCAGCAAGCAGCCTTGTAATGGGAAAATGCATATCCAGGCTGTTGTTTTTACAGAGTGCGAGAATGATGAAGCCCTACTGTCTTATACAACTGCTCTACACCTTTTTTTGAAGCCCTGCTGATTTAAATAATTCAAATAATAATTTGAATAATTTAATATAATATTTGATAATTTAATATAATTTACTTAATATTACAGCAATTTATCAGTATTAAGCTGCGGTCACACTAGAGTTTGAGCTTGCGAAATTCTGTCGCACAGTGCTGCAAAAAGGGGCGGGATTAAACAAGATGATAAGACATTAAAAAAAGCCAGTGATTGCTCCGTGTTTTAAATTTCTGTTCAGAGAGGTCATGTTTTGATCCTGGATTGGTCTCACAGAGTTAAGCTTGAACTTTGCACCTCAGCGAAATGCGAAACTTGACGTATGACCCTGCATTTCCGGTCTGACGCATTCGCATGCGTATGAATGGAAGTCTATGGGGAGAAAAGTCCAGTGTGACCGGAGCTTTACTGTGTGAAAGAGGCTATCGGCAGCTACTGGCATTTTGGCTTACATTGTCATATTGAGGTCTTAAACAAACTGAATTGATGTGAACATTATTTACAAAGTCATTGCCTTTAATCCACAGCCTTGCTGAATAATGACGTTTGCATGGACCTCATATGTGAGTAGTGGGAAGGTATGTTGTATTGTTTATTCAAATGTCACTGGTGCTTATCCTGGATCATCCCCATTTGTGTAGCTTTGTCCCCAAGAATGATAGAAAATGTACTTTGTCCTCATAAACCAACAAAATCAATATAAACTGCATTATCATTTCAGTGTTTGGTGTATGTTTTTGGCTGCCTTTGTCACTGTTCTTTAATAAAAAAAAACTAAATTGAGGTTTCAAGATTAACAGTTATTATCAATTTTTTCCATTAATTGAGATTTTACTTACTGGAAATTGCATGTGTAATTTTTCTTTCCTAAATGTGGTCATTATTTACTGTTACGGTTGTGCTCTGTGTTTGTGTTGTAATGATGTTCTGTATTTGGAATCACTAGGCACTGCATTTTTACTTTGTTCCAGTGGTCTCTCTGTTGGCTACAAAAAATGGTAAACTGCCAGACTAGGTGTTCTCATTCGGTCTCCCATAAATAGCTCACGTAACAGCCTGATGGAAGCTGCTGCCATTTTTAGAGGCAATATTTTCTCACTTTGCATTTCCCATTGTGGACACCTCCTCTCGATCTTACCTCCTTCGCTTTAACCTTTGATCTTTTTGCCTCCGCGGCTCTACGTTAATCCTCTAGCCTGTGATTTATCCATCAAATAAGATGCAGTGCATCAGGGTCAGACAAGGACTCTCAAATTTTCCAAATTCCAGTTGGCTTGAAAAATCCTCTCTTTGAATTATAGATAATGCCCCATGCCAGTTCAATGGTCATGTCCTGCTTCTTAACTGCACTCTTTTTTTTTTTTACATTTTATTTATCAGAACTGATCTTGGAGGAGACGGTAACAGATTGGTGCTGAATACGGGCAGCAAAAGGATTTGGCTGCATTTTCCAGATGCTTTCAGATGAGTGTTCCCTCATGAGACGTATTCTGCATCTCTCTGAATATGAGATCCAGTTCAAAGAAACGTTCACACCTCCAGTTG
The DNA here is from genome assembly GCA_903798205.1 of Danio tinwini. Lineage (NCBI taxonomy): Eukaryota > Metazoa > Chordata > Actinopteri > Cypriniformes > Danionidae > Danio > Danio tinwini. The sequence continues at coordinate 21,262,217 of CAIGQZ010000427.1, forward strand.
TGTGCGGATTGATGGCTCGTGACATCCGTATTTCATCCAAAGAGGCTAGTAAACAAACCATGCCGGACAGGCGCAATATGGAAATGCTCTCTGGATGTCTAAAAGAGCAGGAAGTTATGACTGCACACGCTTTGTGGCTCCGTTCCGGGTAATATACTCCCAACACATTCAGTCATTATAAACGGACCACGGTCAGGGCCAAATTGACATCAAATGAGGGCTTTGAATTAGCCCTTCTCGTCGCCATTGATTTATGCTCAGTGGTAAATTGCATCTCCTGAGGAGACGCGCGTTTAAACAACAGCTTTTCAAGAGTGTAATTGATCTGGTTGTAAGAGATCCTGAAAGGGCTGGAGGCCCACAGTCAGGAAAACATTCATTTCTAAAGAGAAAAAAAAGCATTCGTTTCAAAGGCCGATTGCATTTCAGTCTGAGGAAACAGCTTTTTAATAATGATTACTTACTTGATGAACCACTGCTAATTTACATATCAGTCATTCACATAAACAACCCTAACCAGGTTTGCTGGTCTTTACTCTTGTTGTTTGTGGTTTATTTCTGAGCACGTCATGATTTTGCCAAATACGATGCAATCCTGGATTAATATCTGTGTTGATCCTGAACATCATTTTTGTTCGAAAATGTAATCCCAAACATAACTGTAAATTTTTCCCAAAATCAGAGAGGAATAATAGTTGGATAGTAGATCATGTAGAAGTGCAATCATGTAGAAGTGCATAATCATGTAGAAGTGCATAAACCTAGCGTTATGCCTAAACTTAACATAAACTGTAAATGTATCCCTTAATTCTGACTGGCTGATTTGAATGTTGTGTCAGGATCAACATAGATGTTAATCCAGGAATATGTCCTACTTGGGGAAATCAGGTTGACGTATGACTGATTTTAAACATTTTAGCACCTAAACCTTTTGAGTAGTATCTGGACCAGGCTTTAACATGTCTGTTTTCAACCTGAAAAAAGTAAAATCTTTTTGCGCTTTGGCCATTAATTTACACAACACGGACATTTTCAGAATCAGAATTGTTTTTATTGCCTGTAGTGTGCTTACACACACAAGGAATTTGTTTTGGCTACAGAAGCTTCTAGTGTACATAAAGTGTTGTCACAAGTGACAACATGAAAATAAATATGAAAAAAGACGACAAACATTAAACAGAGATGCAATTAGACAAAAAGCTCTGGATGTTGGATTGTATGTACAGTAAGTTATAAAGTGCTGTGTACATATTTTAAAGTGTGAAAACACATAAAAAAAAAACAAGATTTTGTTTTTAAAAACCATTATATACTCCATGTAAATGACAGATATGTGACTTTGTGAAACAATGATGTTTAGTCTATAGCACAGATGCCCAAACTAGGGCTCGCAGGTCAAAGTTGACCATGGTAACCTTTGATTTGGCCCGCCATCCTATCTGAGAAGAGAAAGAGAATGATGGGGATGGTTTAGAGATTTAAAATTTTATGCAACCTTTTATTGATTTGTTTTATTGTTAAGCTACAAAAAAGCTGATTAAAAATAAATGTTTCAATGCTGAAATTTAGTTTCAAATGGACATACTGTCACTCGACAGATAGAGGACAATTTTGAGCAAATCAAGGCAAAGGCAGATTCTACTTAACTAGTGTATTCAGCATTGACCTCCACTGTGCTTTAAATGGGATTGTTTTATGTTTTTTTAATATTTATTTTATTATCATTAAAAAGTTATACTTTCCCAGGGATGAGTTGCGGCTGGAAGGGCATGCGCTGCGTAAAATCGTGCTGGATAAGTTGGCGGTTCATTCCGCTGTGGCGACCCCAGATTAATAGAGGGACTAAGCCGACAAGAAAATGAATGAATGAATAAAAAGTTATACTGCATTAGTTAATATGATTCAAAGTGATGTTTTTCTATTGATTTTTAAATATCATTAAATAAATTAGGAAATTACTATTGGCAGCTTTAATGTAAAATAGTTTGGTATAATTATCTTTGTCCCATGGCTATTGATGATATTTGGTTTTTGGCACCTTCATACAAAGAAGTTTTGTAACAACTTCTAACAAAAACACAAATTGTAAAACAATATATCAAACAAGAAACAATATATGCTTCAACAAGTCTTTGTTAGTCTATACCATAATTTTTTGTGAACAATTAAATTTAGAATATAATAGGAAGTGTTGGTGCTGGAGGAACAAGTGTTGATGAAACAGATGTGTCTTTAGTAGGCCCACACGGTATCTGCGTGCGCAGAAGTCTGCTGATTTTTTGCCCATCGTTTATTTACTTGTGTAAAGGTGTGTAAATTTATATTCATTCAGGTTTTAAATTAATTTCAGTAATATTATAGACTAATATAAAAATGTTTTATGATTTATTTACAATACAGTTTGTAAAGTAATATTTTCTGACTTTTATTAGATATATTATACGAGAGACTTGCTTTGTTTACCAAATAAGTGGATCTAATTGGATTTGCATTGTAAACATTAAATAAAAGGTAAACAATTTATAATTTTTTTTTCATTTATTAAGTTTTTAGTTACAATATTTCCAAAATCATTCCACATAAATCCGCAGATTTTACAAAAATCTCTGCAGAAATAACAAAAAAATGTTATCTATTAAATCTGGCCAACGCAATCTCACGGCAATTCCTAACTTTTTGATTTAGTCGCTAATTAATTTGTATGAATTTGTACGATCTAATTCGTACAATTTTGTATTATTTGCATATCACCCAATGACGGTTGGGTTTAGGGGCAGGCTTGGGTGCCATGCCTCCTTTTTAATTATTGTACATTTTTGTACGACTGAACTCTTATGAATTTGTACGATTAGCGTAGCATAACATAAAATACTTACGTTTTCTTGTGAGATCAGGCTGGTCTGGCCCGAATTAGTAGCCATGTCCATTTTACAAGTAATTTCATCAGCATTGGAACATAAAAGTGAAAGTCTTTTAATGTGTGTTTTTTTTTTTTGGATGGCACCACAAAGTGTCGTTCATTTGCAAATTGCAAGGTTCTAATAGTTTATATGCAAACGACAGCACCTTGAATTTGATTTGAGCTGCAATTGGCAACCAGTGTAAATTGATGAACAAAAGTGTGACACGGGCTCTTTTCGGCTCATTAAAGCCCACTTTCACTGCCGCATTCTGGATCAGTTGCAGAGGCTTCATAAAAATCTACTTTTCAGCTTTTGTGCTTTCAGTATTATTGTTGTAGACGTGCACAGAGAGACCCTTTTAAACCAGCTAAAAATCAGCAAACCACTTTTGGTTGCAAAATTATTTTGTTTCAGCTGCGAAATACATTTATTTTATGCCTTGTCTGCATGTTATTATGAAACAGAGTCACATTTGTACATCCATAAATCAATGTTAACATCTAATTCCAAACTCTCCTGCCTTGACTGGCTATGTGGAAAGCTTCATATAGAGGCCTACAGTAAGCAAAACATTCATGTAAGAAAAGAAAACAAAGCATTCATATCAACGACAGATTGCATGTAGTCTATTTCAGAGTGTGTGATGTTTTAAAAATGATTACCTACTTGATGAACCGTAGCTAATTTACGTACCACAGTCTTATGAGTGTATTTTGTAATATACATTTTTATTCCTTCATTATGTGACACGGGAGAGCAGAAAGTGACGCACTGCAAACACCATCGGTTTGATGGCCTACATGATGGCGTTCATTTGCATCAGTTAATTATTTAATTGTGTGTGCCTTCCTTTCTTAATTGGAATATAGGCTGTGTAATTGGGATGCTGATGTAGTTTGAGTTTACGACTGCATGTTTCACTAACTAATGAACAGTATTTCATGAAAGCCTTGTGGTGTGTTGCACAGTGTTGCTGGTCTGTCCGCCCCAGTAATGTGCCTGCTAGCATGCCCTCTGAGCCCTGCAATTCACCCACTGTTAATGAGATTCTAATGTATTCGCTTCGGTTCAACAAGCGCTGAGCTGCTTTTCTGCACCGGGGCTCGTGTTCAGAGTGTCATGGGTGTGTGTATCTGTGACAATAGTGTTTTTGTGTGTGTTTATTCTAATGAGGATCGTTGCCGTTTATGCTTATTTCTGTCCTCTCTAAGGCCAGGTGAACTTCCTCCAGCGGCAACCACAATGTGCCTTCATTATTTTAGGAAATTGTCGTGGTCATCACAAACAGCTCTTTATCAAATAATTAAAACACTACTCAGTCATTCAAGATGATAAACTGTGTTTCCATAGCAGCTTAAAGATCCCTTCTACATATGAGACATTGAGTTTTTATTATCATTGCAGCATAAAGCAAGAGCACTCTATACTATATTATTATATCAATTAGTAATAAAATTACTATTACATTTTATACAACAGTTCTGTTTGGTTCTCGAATCTGATTGGCTGATAGCCGTGCAATATTCTGCAATAACAACGCTAGTACAGCCACCTCACCCTTCTGTATTACTTCGCCTACATAGTGACAGCAGATCAATAAACTCACTACAGTTTGACAAATATTGCAACAGTTGGGCAACATAATGTACTTTTGAGGCTTTTTTAGTAGAGAATGTAGTGGTTTAGATTGCAACTATGCAGTTTATTTATAAGGATAGTGCCTATTTTAAATATTAAGAATTTCAGAGATACAGCGAGTCGGCATCTATCAGCCTGTCATACTGAGCAGAGCAAAGACAGTTGACGTTCTGCCACAAGATGGCGACAGAGACAGCATAATAAGCCCTTAGAAGTGAAAAACTCAGCATAGTTTTAAACTACAGCTGATCAAACCATTATAAAACAGGTAAGTGACTTTCTAAGTCAATCTCTCTCTATTGTATGTTGTAGTGCTGTATTTATACCATAGTCTGGTAGTGTTTGCTTTGCTCCGGCTTTTTTGGGGTTTATTATTGAAATATCCTGATTGCAACAGAGAAATACTAGGAAATGTCTCTAGACTGATGCCGTTCAGCCTTATAATCTTAAAATGTCAGCGAAATCACCTGTTTTGTCATCACTTTAGACATTACTCTAAAGAATCATTCAAACACTAGCTCTAAAGTGTGAAGTAGCTGCGGTTTCTGTTCTGACGTCAGCTGCAGATGTGAATGAATGGCGGAAGAAAGTAGTTCAAAACACAGAATCGTGCGCACATCTAAAAACTCTCGGAGGCAGGTGCTCAATCAAAAATAAACACAGTAGCAAAAGATTAAAAAAAATCGGCAACACTGCCACATTAGCTCTCAAAAATCTTTAATAGGCTATTACTCACACTAAAGTAGAATAAAGTAACTCCTCATACAAAAAGATTTTTAGACTCTCCGTGTTTGATTTTCTTTTTTATATACACAATTATGCCCTTGAACTGTTGTATAAACGCAATATCACATTTCACATACCACAATATGGATGTATATCATCACTGGTGGGACACTAACGCACACCATGTTTACTGGCTTGTTGGTTGATTGGTGTGATTATTGTTTGTAGGTGTGATGGGTAAAGCTTGACTATTTATTGGGTTCTCCTGTTTTCTTCTTTAACCTGATGAAGACCATGTAGGTTGAAAAGTTGTTACAATAAAATTTCTTTGAGAGCTAAAGTGGCAGTGTGCCGATTTTCTTTTGACTTTTTACACTAACGCACGCCTCCCACCAGTGCTGATATACAGCCATATCCTGCTGCTACTCATATAATATTGCTCATATAATGGATATGAATATTTTTGAGAGCATATTTAATAGTAAAATGCCAAAATGTTATTGCAAATAATTTATTACAAATACACTTTATATTCTTTTAATATAATATAATATAATATAATATAATATAATATAATATAATATAATATAATATAATATAATATAAT
>CAIGQZ010000427.1:21268100-21278252 GCA_903798205.1 Danio tinwini
ATATAATATAATATAATATAATATAATATAATATAATATAATATAATTATATCAGATATAGATATAGGTTTATTTTTACAGACTTGTGTTGTGATTTCATGATATTTCTTTACAATGTCTACAAAAATAGTGGTGAAATGTTGCAACTCTAAATTCCCAGCTTTGCAGTTTTGCTATATTTTACAATTATTTTTACTGCTGTGCATTCAATATATTGTTAATCTAATGACCTTCTACAGATATATTGAAATGTGGAAAAAAAATCATTAATAATGCTTGGGTCTCTGAGGGTTAAGAATATATATATATATATATATATATATATATACACTTATTTATTTAGGTGTGTGCGAATATTGTGCGACAGTGGAGGGTAAAGATGGCAAAAAGAAAGTGAGACAGAGAGATACAAGAGAGCCAGTTGTGTTTGTTATAAATGCACAGTGCAGTGCATCCAAAAATCTGGGCCAAAAAACATTGATCCCAAAAGCTGGGCCTGGTGATTAGATTCGGGAAGAAACAGAATGCATCGCATCGGATTCACTTGCTGCATTCATCATTCATGCACTCAATAGCTGGAAATATTCTGCCTCCTGAAGAAAAAAATAAAAGCATGTTCGAAAAATACAGCTCCTGTAATCATCAGAAATGCAGTTAAGGGAAAAAAACACTTTTGCCTTTAATCAAAAATAGGTAAAAAGACAATGTATATAATTGCTGTTGTCTTGGTGAAAATTAAAGGAACTCACTTTTGACTTGGACTAAGATATTATATCAACTAATGTTTTCTTTTATGCTCTTTTCTTGACAAATTCACAAATTAAGACATCAAATGCAAGGACTAAAAGAGAAAACTGGTAATATGTCAAATCTTGCACTGGCTGTGCCACTCAGACCACACACAGAGACACGTTATTCAGTTAGTCCTCACTAGGGGTCCCTATTGCTCCTCATTTTGAGCACAGCGACACACGATTATTCTTGCTGAGGTTCCCACTTAAAGCAACTTGTTCTCATACAATATATGCTGAAGTACTTTATTTTTACATACTTGTAGCCAAGGTCATATGTTTGATTCCCAGGAAACAAACACACTGGGGAAAGGGTTGTAAAAGAAAAAATGAAGCTGGTTTGCTGGTTTTGTTAGCTGATTTTGAGAGTTTTTCTGCATTTCAGGATGGTCAGGGCAGCTCATACAGTTGAACCCCATTTTTAGTGGTTTATGATTTTTTTTTGTCGTTCTAAAACAAAACATTAATTTATTTTAAGCTTGTATGTTAAAACGAGTACAACCATAAATCAAATTCCTCTGTCAGAGGACTTATACATTGAAAAGATTTTTTGTATGTGTATGTATAATATGCAATAAATATTATATATATATATATATATATATATATATATATATATATATATATATATATTTCCTTATACTCTTGCTTTAATAAATATTAAACTGCGTAAAAATTTTGTAAAATAAAAATGTGCCTCGTTGGGTGTGAGGGAGTTTCCTTGCTTGTGATTGGCTGTAGTTTTAGTGCACCTGTTCTGTCGCAAAACCTCATTGGCTAGTTGAGATGTCTCTCTTTTTCGCCTCTTCTTCACGCGCTTCCCGCTCTCAGCGCTGGAGTACCAGCTTGACTGTTGGCCTTTCTGTCTCAGGAGAACTGCGCGAGTAAGTTCCTTTAGGCAAAACGAAGATAAAAATCAGACATGTTGGCGCAAAAGCAGCGTCACAGGAGCGATGGGAACATTTCAGAGAGTGTCAGCGGCGACCGCGGGTGGTTTTGCGCTGCCGTGCGTCAAGAGACGGATTCATAGGACGCGCATCTACCCACGAGCTCGCGCGGAGAGCACAACCAACTTCTGCGGCGCGTGACTTCATAACGCACCCGCTTCGGACCTTTTAAACTTTATGTAGGCTACTGGAGGAATAATCACAACACGGCAACAATGACAGTGACTTTTATTGGCTTATAATAATAATAGCGCATTGCCACTTTTCAATCTCGTTTCGGAATTTTGGTGAGAGGTAAAGGACACGGATTTTTGGGGACCGCAACAAGGCTGATCTGCCGTCGAACCATTTACATTATCACATGACTTTCCAGAGGATTATGACATTTATTCAAGAACTTCTCAAACTAGACTATTCATAATGTCGTTTTTGAACAATATACTACTACCCAGAAAGCCAAAGATGACCGCTTTACGGATGGCGTTACTGCACGCGCTCCTCGCCGCGTCTCTCAATGGAGGTAAAGTAACATTTACGCACGCTCAGAACTTGTTGCAAGATGTCAGAATAAATCAAACGAGCACGATGCAAATGACAAGCATCGTTCATCTGTTAAAACAGCTGCTTTAAGCGCATTGTCAGTGCGCTTTCGTGTTTTTAAACACGCGAATGCATATAAAAAGTTGGCGCGGGATGCTTCCTATTCCACTTGACCCATTTTAACATCTTAATTTACACTTGAAATATTTATAGATGAATAGACACTCCTGTTGTGAGCGGTTTGTGCGTTTGGTCGGTGGGACAGACTGGCGCGCGGCGACAGCAGCAGCGGTGTGGTTTTGTTGTGCCTAGCGTATAAATAATAGAAATGTTGGTTTCTCACCTTGTTGTTTTGCAGTCTTATCATCAATTATGCATGCATGTAGTTAGCTAGCAAGACAGAGATGTAGAAACAGGGTGATTGAAGTGTCTTCCGCGGTGTTTTCCAACGAAATATCGCGTGGAAACACTTCTTGACAGTGACGCGAGAACGTTTGTTTTTATCCTTACATAAAAGAGTTATGCAAAAATTGTCAAAAGTAAAACAATTTTACTGCACAAATGAAAGTAAGTACAATTTCTTCTCAAAGGAGAACTTGCACTTTTATTAATTTATAATAGCTCTTAAACGAGCCTGTTTGGTAACCGTAAACAATGTGCTTTTCATTTTTAAGCTGTGATCATGAAATCATTTATGCGCACCACCGTGTTACATTTTAATGGCTATTGAATAAATACACAGATTTTATGTGAGCCACTCTATTTTCACTCTCTACAGAAGCAAGAGACAGTGATGAAATGAGCAGACTTTTGTCCGGGCAGCGTGCTGTTTTTATTCATCCTCGCCAGCTGAGGACCCACAGTGGCCTTCACATCTATTTTTACTTCTACTATCCCAGCAAGTCTGAAACTGGACATGTCATACAAACAAACAATTAGGCTGTGATGGTGAGATAGAGACAGACAGAAAGTGTGGGGGATTGCAAAATTAGAAAGTGTGTGTGTTGGAGATCTTCCAGCGTTAGCAATGACAAGTGTGTAATGGCTTGGATGGTTTCAGAGATGTTGACTTGTGACAGCACTTGCTGATCAAGCACTGAAACTGTCATCATCATCACCATTACTGGTATATATATATATATATATATATATATATATATATATATATATATATATATATACTTAGACTGTCAGAATTATTAGCCCCCCGGTTTTTTCCCCCCAATTTCTGTTTAACGAAATGTTTTTTCCAACACATTTCTAAACATAATAGTTTTAATAACTGATTAATAATAATTTATTTTATCTTTGCCATGGTGACAGTAAATAATATTTTACTAGATATTTCACAAGACACTTCTATACAGCTTAAAGTGACATTTAAAGGCTTAACTAGGTTAATTAGGTTAACTAGGCAGGTTAGGGTAATAAGGCAAGTTATTGTATAATGATGGTTTGTTCTTTAGACTATCGAAAAAAGTATAGCTTAAAGGGGCTAATAATTTTGAGCTTAAAATGGATTGAAAAAAATTAAAAACTGCTTTTATTCTAGCCGAAATAAAACAAATAAGACTTTCTCCAGAAGAAAAAAATATTATCAGACATACTGTGAAAATTTCCTTGCTCTGTTAAACATCATTTGGGAAATATAAAAAAAAGAAGAAAAAATTTAAAAGGGGCTAATAATTCTGACTTCAACTGTATATTAGAGTCTCTGTGGTCTCACACTGCTGTGTGTAATGGACTGCATGCAAAGAGTACATCAGTTGCAAGTTCAGACAGCATGTGGTTTAAATGCATGGAATTGTGTCCGCTGAACTGTGCAATATCCGCAGGAATATTTGCAAGTTAGTGGCTGTCGGTATGATCACGAAAGTGCCAGTTGTTTGATTTATTTACGTTGCCTTTTTTAGACTACAGAATTGCTGACATATTGTAGGATGGACTTGATTTGCGCTGCATATGAAGAATTAAAGCGCAAGGTAGAAATCCACAATGATGTGCATGTGTGACAGTGGGGCCGAGCCAGTGTTTGATGACAGAGGAGACAGATTTTGTGAGTGAGTTACAACAAATTTGCAATTTGTCTGCAATTGAAGGGCTAACAAAGCACCTGTTCTCAACGAGGCCATCGATAAATCTGGGGAATGAGAGGTTTTTGTGGCTTCGAGTTTTAGAGCTTAATTGACAAAAGCAGATGGATGTTTACAGAAGGACCGTCTTCCAAGTAAGACTTAGAGCTCATTTTCCTAGCTGTGCGAAAGCTGACAGCGAAACATCTCTCATCTTCAGCATCCCCTGCCTTCGCCGTCTTAAGGGCAGATATTTGTGTGTTTCAGGGCTCAACGGTTGTGGATCTGAACGGTTGTAACAAAACCAGAGGTGTGATTAAAACTGTCAGACTATCAGGCTGTCAAACACAGTTGCCCTGCCACACACACACACACACACACACATACTCTCGTAGTCACACACTGGTCGTGTCTGCGAGCCAGGCTGAGCAAGGGGCCCATATGTTTGAGGGTTGGCTGACACCAGGGAGATGATTTGCTCTAGGGAGACTGTGAAACCTAAATCTTTCGCTCTCTCTCTTTCTATTTGCTCATACAGACACACACACACAGCCATTCAGGCATGTTTATTCACATATACACACCCCCTTTGGTGGGTTTTCTTGCCTACAAACTTTCTAGCAAAACCATAAATAGTAGATGCCCAATATATCATTTAACAATCGATAGTCACATTACAGGGTTGTCAGTGTCAAGTATGAATTATTGTTGACAAGGAGCTTGTAGATTAATGGCAAAGTTTAACCATTGTAGATTTAAAATTTGATGTTTTCTTCTGTTAAACATATTATGAGTTTAAATGCATTCAGGCAGAACAAACAGAAGCATTTGTAATTTTAAGATTATTAAAATGTTTATAGTCATTACTGCCAAGTGTCATTTTACGTTAGATTTTTAAATATTTGTGTGCAACGTCCATTAAGAGTTACAAGACCGATATAACGCACATTTTTTCTCTCATTTGTATGTTTATTCTATACTGGGGCTGCACAATATATCGTTTCAGCATCGATATTGCAGTGTGCGAATCTGCTGCAATGTCAGGTTTGGATTGTAATTTATGAAGATTTTTTTATTCTGGAATGGAGACCTGAGCTAGCAGGGCTGAGAGCCCAAAATAACCCAGAAAAGAAAGTGTAACAGTGCTCTAAACATCACATATGTATAAAATATATAATGGGTAAAAACATGAGTAGGAGAAATGTGACGTATAAAAGCAGGACCATGGACAGAGACAGACAGATTGCCCAGGGGAGACTTTAGATTGTCCTGAAGGGCTGCTTTCAGACACCTCGGCTTTATTATGTAAAGTCTATCTTCAGGTATTGAAAACCTCCAGTCTGATCGTGGTTAATTGATGGAAAGGCCGGGGACTACGACATTAACCATAAAACACAGTTTAAAACCTGCAAAGTTTAAGCATAATCTAATAATATGAAAGTATTTTGTTTGGATGGGTTTTTAAGACTTGCGACTGTAAGATGTTAAGTTATTTCAAACCATTTGGGCACAAGAAATTATATAGTTTGCTGCTTTAACAAAGATATGTTGTGTTAATTTTTTAATACAATAAAGATTATGTGGCAGGGCAGCACAGTGGCACAATGGGTAGTTCTCCCGTCTCACAGCAAGAAGGTCGCTGGTTCGCACCTCGACTGGGTTAGTTGGCATTTCTGTGTGGAAGTTTGCATGTTCTCCCCGTGTTCGCGTGGGTTTCCCCCACAGTTCAAAGACATGCGCTATAGGTGAATTGGGTAAGCTAAATTGTCCGTAGTGTGTGTTTGTAAATGAGAGTATATGGGTGTTTCCCAGTGATGGGTTGCAGTTTGGAGGGCATTTTTTTACATTTGATAATTGAAATTCTGTACTTCAATACTGTGAAACACCAGATGAAAACTATTCCTCTTATTCTCCGCGTATGAGTGGGCGCAGCCATTTGAATTGTTTTGGCTCGAGACTTCCTGTCTCATTCACTTCCATTCATTTTTAGACTTTAAAAAAAGCTTGTTTTGCTGCTTGATGTTGTAAAGTGATATTTTCTTATTATATTATTCTATTTTGTCTGTATAGTCATGCAAACACTTGTTTGTAGAGCAAGTAGTTTGACCGTTTTAGGTCAATACAGCATGGTTTATTTAATTTTTATCTTTGTTCAGTGTTTTTATCTGTACTTTAATTTATTTTATGTTGTATATTTTAGGTCAATGCACTTCCCTGCAAATGATTCCAATTAATATTTAAATTCTTTTCAAATAGGGTCATCTTGTGAAATCATATTCATAACACAATTAGGCTTGGGCCGATATAAGATTCTGACGGTATGATAATCTTGGATAAAAATATCATGGTATCACGGTATTATGCTCACTGCTCTAAAATATAATCTTTTTAAATGTCTGGGTAAAAAACTAAAACTTTTTTTCCCCTTTGAAAACAATAAAAAAAAACAGCTGTCTTCGTTTGTTTCAAAAACACAGATTTCTTTACAATTTAAAACTGCATCTTTGTATATTTTTTCTGCTGGAGATACTGTTGTTTTAAAAGAAAAATAACCCCAAAAAAGTGTAAATAAAAAATCTTACACATACCTTAGGAACGGTATTAGAGAAAATTTTGGCGGTTTGACTTTTCCAAACCGCGGTATACCTTATAAACAGTTATCGTCCCATGCCTAAACACAAAGTACAGTATATCGTAGAAAAACTAAATATAGCAATGTCAGTTTTTTCCAATATTGTGCAGGCCTAGTTTATTTCATAAGTTAATTTTCCCCTAAATCACCCCTACCATTCGGAAAAAATGAATTATTCACAAATAGAGTTATTCAATCCATCTGGTGAAATATAATTTATATAGCAATATATATTGCAGAAAAAAAAAATGTTGCAATGTAAATTTTTTATATCATGTTTGCTTAGTAAACAATGCTTTTTTTGCTTTGATTCTAAAATTTGTCAGATTAAATCCAAGTAGGCATGGGCTGGTATACGATTTTGATCGTAGGATATCCTTGGATAAAAATATATTCTTTTTAAATGTCTGGGCAAAAAAACTACCCCACCCCCCTTAACACAATACAATTTATTTAAGAAGCATTTAAAATATTTTGTAACAGTAAACATGTCAGGCTAAATAATTATAATAATTAATTGACCTCTGCTGTCTTCATTAGTTTCAAAAACACTGATTTCTGTACAACTTGAAAAGGCATCTTGGGATATCTTTCTTTTCTTTGGATATAAAGTAAGCCACTGTACTTTTCAGGTCTTTAGCATGCATGAATGTTGGTTTATACGTGATTTTTGCTTTTTAGATGTTTTCTGAATTGTGGGCTGAACAGTAGCTTTTAATGTGGAGGCTCCTTTTCTGCTCAAGATATTGTCACTCTAAAAAACGACATAAAATATTCATAAAAAAACACAACTTACATATACCATAGGACTGATATAACAGAAAAGTTTAGTGGTTTTAAAACCTTGACTTTTCCAAATCGCGGTAAACTGGTTATCGTCCCATGCCTAAATCCAAGACAGGGAGATTGACAGCTAGAAGTGTGCGAGCGGTGAGTGTGTGCTTTTAATAATCTGTATCTAAAGAGGGGTAATCAAGAAGATATTTCCCCACAGATTGGCATCCAGAGAGAAAAGAGGGCTAGTGGACGGGAGGGGGCAGATGAGTGAAAGTAATGACTGTGATCATTATCTCCTATGTTTTTAATTGAGATAATGACCCAGAGGAAGACAATAAAACTCCCAAAGGAAAGATCTTTTTTTTTTTTTTTGTTTCTCCCCCACCCACGCCCTCAATCATCCCCCCTCCTCGATTTTTCTTCTTTCAATTTCCTAGAAGTGACTGCATGGAATTTCATCAGCTTTGATAGCCTTGCCTTCAAGATGGCTCTGTAACCCCCGAACAAAGCAGCGTTGTTATTCGTGACTCTAAAAGGTAAATGTTGCCTTAGAAATCCTTTGTTGCGTTTCGTACGAAATACTTAAATGCGACTCTGTCACTGCTATCCCTCAGAGGCACAGAGAGAAAAAGAAGTTTGCTAAGACTGAAATGATTTTCCATTACAACTGCAGAAAGACCAGTTAGGGAGTTCCCATTTTGCAAACGTAATAAAATTGAAAACTTTCATCTCAGCAAATTGATTTCGGTTGGATTCAGAAAGGAAGAATGAAAAGGAGGGGGGAGAAAAATCATTAGATCGTTGAAGCATGACCGGAACGTGGGATTTTTGGAATTTGCAGTGAGAACACACACATAGCCGCTTGTATTAATTCATTCGGTGATTCTGTGACTTTGTGTAGGAGATTGTTGCATTAGAGAAGGGCTTATGGGCGAATACAAAGCCAGACCAATGATACAAATTGGCAGCAACAGCAATGACTAGATGCGTTGCTAAAAAAGAAAGCACAATAAATAGATTTATGACTCAAGAGTATATGCATATCACTATTTTAATTTGATCTGTTGCTTTTTAGAGAAATAGATCTGTTTGCAGGCTGCTGGAAGGCATTTCTCTGCCATTAACGACTTGCGGCCAGCAGTTCATTTAACACGTACATGTCCTCCGAACGCTTGAGAAATCATTGGCGTTATCATCAGTGAGTCTCCACATATTTTTCGTGCTCTCTTTTAGATGTATTGTAGCCATATGGTATTGGCCCTGGAATTAGAGTTGCACTTTTCTCTTACTAGTTGGCTATCATTCTCTTTTTCGTTCTCACTATGGCAATTTTCTGTATCGATTGGGTTGGGTTCTTTCTCCTGTGATGATTTGAGAGAGAGCGGAGGGGGGAAAAAAGAGAGGATACTGGAGGTGTTAGAGGTGCCTCTTGTTTGTGTAGATGGAATAATTAACGCTCATTAAGAGGGTGATGAGAGGCTTAGGGGTGATGCTACTTGTTAGGATAATTAGAGTCAAATAGGCCTCATTATGCAAATTGGGAGGAAGTGTGATTCTGTCAGTGTTTACCTGAACTCCGTCATACTCATGACCTCAGATAGAGATGACAGTGTCGAGTGGAGCAGAGCATCTGAAGAATAGACGAAGGTAGGGATAATGAGCTGTTATAGGGAAATAAAATAAGGCCTGATCTATTTGGGAGACGCGAAAGAGAAAAACGAGTAATGAGATGACAGAAGCGAGGGAGGATGGATGAAATCCGTAATCTGTAATCAAATATAAGCTCTGAGGGCAATAAAAAAGCTGCTCCATTTTCAAGGAAATGAAATGTTTCTCAAATTATTTTACCACAGAGAGATGGTTGGATAAGCCTCTCTCCATCGCAGAGAGAAAAAACAACTCTATTTAATAGGATTTAGGGCTGGGCAATATGATAAATATATATATATTGCAATACTATTACACTTTCATCAGATGGTTTGAATAGTTCAGTTTGACGTTTTTCTGGAGAGTGTTGATAGTATTTAGGTATAGAAATTGAGTAATCAAAATGCCAAAAATGCTTTGCTTGCTTAGTGTTTTTGTCTCATTTCTAGTCCAAACAACAAAAAAGTCTTAAATGAAGTGAAATATTGTGTTTTTACTTTCAGATGTAGTCAGTCAAAATTACATTAAACTTAAAACAAGTCAAATAATCTTGTTTTTTCATTTGAAATTTAGATTTTTGGACTAGAAACAAGATAAAAATTCTCGAACTTGGAGAATTCAGACTCATTTCAAATTCAAATTCAGACTCAACATTTCATATACTGTGATGTGACTATTGCAAATGTGCACTGTACGATTTCAATGCTGAAATGATAAATTGTGCAGCCATATATATATATATATGT
>CAIGQZ010000427.1:21294550-21314005 GCA_903798205.1 Danio tinwini
TCCATCCATCCATCCATCCATCAATTCATCCATCCCCACACTGTCCATTTATCCATCGTCCGTCTGTCTGTCCATCTATTCGTCCATCCATCCGTCCGTCCATCTGTCCGTCCATCCATCCCCACAATGTCCATTTATCCAACATCAGTCCATTTCCATACTGTCCATTTATCCAATATCTATCCTTCCCCACACTGTCTATTTATCCAACATCCATCCGTCCCCACACTGTCCACTTATCCAACATCTATCCATCTCCACACTTTCCATTTATCCAACATCCATCCATCCCCACACCTTCAATTTATCCAACATCCATCCGTCCCCACACTGTCCATTTATCCAACATCCATACGTCCCCACACTGTCCATTTATCCATTCATTCGTCCCCACACTCTCCATTTATCCATTCATTTGTCCCCACACTCTCCATTTATCCATTCATCCAGCCCCACACTTTCCATTTATCCATTCATCCGTCCCCACAGTGTCCATACTCTCCACTGTCCTGTTACTATAAAGAAAAATTATTACATAAAAACTGATTAAAAATGGTCAAGTCTCTTCACATCCAGATAGCAATCATAAATTTAGTGGCCTAAATGTATTTAATTGTATTTATATATTCTGTTGAAGGCAATGGACCAAAAACTGCTCATCCATTCACAATGTGCAGGGCGCCGCCAATTGCCTAATGGTAAAGTGCGGCGACATATAGCACTGAGGGTCTCAGGGCGACCTGAGTTCGATACCCGGTTCAAGGTCCTCTGCTCTCCATGTAATGCTGTCTCACACTGTCCTATATAATAAAAGTAAAAAACCCCCCTAAAATTATAATAATAAAAAAGAATGTTCAGTTTAAATAATAAATAAAAAAGGCTTTTAAAATTTTCAACAACAAGGACTACCCGATGGCCGAGGCCAGCCTAAGAGACGCTTGGGACAGTAGACAGGATCGCTCAGTGTTGATCAGTGCTGCCTTCACACTAAAGTTTGATTATTTATTATTATAGCTATTTGTCAATTGTGTGCAAATACAGTCTTAGAATCACGAAACAGTTTGTGCTTTTAAACCTTTAAATGCTACCTTCTCTGTGATGTCATGAACACAATATTGCTTTTTGGTTCCGCTTATCTGATTGGATGTTGTGAGCACGTTATTTATATAACAACCAGTACAGCGAAGGGACGGCAACATCAAGTTATGAGGCTAAAAGAAAACCTCAGTTTCCAACATCTTGGAAGCAGACATTTACATGGGTACAACACAACGAAAAAATCAAGTGATGTTTGCCGTCAGTTTGACAAGTCAACCACCTTGTGTTTAATAATTTAGAACTGCAATAAAATACCTGCACATTTTCCATACTGCTCTTTTTGTTTGCACAACACTTTAAATTTTGCTCATTATACATTAAACATTTTTTAAATATTTGAATTCTCGATTTACTCATTTTTTCCCACACATTATTTAAAATACATGGCTAAGAAATAGCTACTAACTTTTTTTTTTTTGGTGGGGCCACTGAAGTTTGATGGGGCAAGTAAAAATCTGAACCACTAGCCCCAATAGGGCCACAAGAAAAATTCTTGGTGTTGAATCCTGTATGTATTTGCTTACCTCTACACAAGATATGTCAATAGTATGTTCATGTACGATGTGCAGACAGGACTCCATTTATTTTTTTATATTTTTATGGTCAAGTTAAAGGTGCAGTAGGTTATTGTCTTCAGAAACATTTTTTGTTGTGCTGGTTGAAAGTCTAGTCACATTCCAATAGTAATGATTAAAGTAAATGATCTTAATGTATTTATATGTATTTTTATATTCTGGGTAAGGCATAAAACTAAAAAATGTTCATTTAATTAAATAGTGTTGGGGCGACACCTCCCATAATTCCGATAAGTAGCTCAAACTGTCTGTCAGCAGATGCAGATTTGAACTAATGTGCAGCCATTTACACGCAGGTCCGTTGTTTGTGCGTACATGCGCTGCAGGTTCATGTGAGAGAGATAGAGAAAGAGTGCTAGCGGTAAAAACATTCTGAATCAATATTGGAGTTACCTTTGCACGCTGGAGGAAGGTCGACACCACGGCTGAAGTATTTCTTTTAGACAGGTAATGTTCTGTTTTAAAACAGTTTCATGCAAAACTGATGTAGATGTTGTTACACATAGGTTATATGCACAGAAGTGTTGTTCAGCCACTGAAATCTTCCGGTGATAGATTGATGTGACTATTTTCAGTTTCATAAGGGACCTTTTACAGCATCCATAATGTAGATTTTATTTAGTTTAACAACAAAACATCAGTACATAGCGCTATTCCGCCTAGTCTGATTTACTGAGCTGAAGTTGGTGTTATATTTACATCACATTGGTCCATTTTTGAACAATGATAACCTGTGACGTGCTCCCTATATTGTTTATCATGCTACTCTGAATATTCGGTCAGAAATAGCATGTAAGTATGGCTTAGTAATGAGTGTAATTCCTGCACGCCGCCGGCCAAGCTCTAGTCGCTGAGTGAGGGTTCTGCTGTCATCTTTAAGGTGCACACGCTCGTATTTCAGGAGGCGTGGCTTTGGACAGCAGGTGTGGGACTGTGTTTTAGAGATTTATGCTAGTCGGTTAGTATTGTCGCAGATCACCTACTACACCTTTAATGAACATTGTTTAATAAGTGTTAAACTGGATTGTTTGCCCAAATATAAGCAAGGGACGATAACCATTTTCAAGGTATACTGCGATTTGGAAAAGTCAAGGTTTTAAAACTTGCCAACTTTTTCTGTAATACCGTTTCAAAGGTATGTGTAAGATTTTTTATTTATATATATATATATATATATATATATATATATATATATATATATATTTTTGTAGGCAACAGTATCTCCAGCAGAAAAAAAATATTTAAATACGCCGTTTTAAATTGTAAATAAATCTGTGTTTTTGAAACTAATGAAGACAGCAGACGTCAATGATTCATTTCAATTATTCAGCCTGACATGTTTACTGCTCAAAAATATTATAAATCCTTCAAAAAATAAAATATATTGTTTTTAAAGAGGAAAAGAGTTTTAGTTTTTTACCCAGACATTTAAAAATCATATATTTTAGAGCAGTAATCACAATACTGTGATACCGGGAAACCGTGATATTTTTATCTAAGGTTATCATACAGTCAGAATCTTATACCGGCCCATGCCTACCCAAATTTTATTTTGTTATTCATTGAACCAGATCTATACATTTTTGTCTCTTCTGTGGAAAGCAGATGTTTGGAAGAATTCTGGTTCAACTGTTTTTGTTTTTGCTTTTGTATAAAGCCATGTGATTTAATAATAAGATTATTTTAAAATGTACTATTGATTCTGCCAAACTTAAACTTACCAATTCTGTCCTTGTATACTTATACTTCGATCTTCTTTATAAGAAACTAAATCATATTTTTTGAAGGACAGCAAAGTGAGCGTTCAAAGATTTTTTTTCATTTTAAAGTGAACATTTCCTTCACTCCAAAAATCAGGTCATATGTATTCATCGGCTTCCTCAGATCAGGATTTGCTGTTATCACCTTGTTCATGAAGGCAAGGTCTAAAAGCAGAAGAGCATCTAAAAGCAGTCATTTGAAGTACAGCATGTGTTTGGATCTGTGTGGCATTGAATGCCATAGTCTCTTTGATACTGGAACAATAGTGAAGACAGTCCTCAGTTGACATCTGTGTTTTTCAGTTCAGATGCAGCCAAGCATTAGTAGCACAGTGGACCTGATAAGACCTTGAACCTGCAATATTCGGTGATCCTTCCAGACATTATCATCTGCTCATTTATCTGGATCCTATACTTTTATACGTATTCAGGAAGACCAAAGTCTATCGGCTTATGTGTTCCGGCACCTTCCGACCTCTCTCTGTTTGTAGAAACCATCACAGCTGAGAGGTCACAACATCGCTCCCTCAGATCTTATGTTTACAAAAAGATGAATCCTGAACTTGCTGCGTGACAACTCACCGCCTGAGGTGTTTTTAAAAAATATATATATAAAACTGAGTATCACGGGTTAAAAGTATTTTCACAAAAAGTCAGAAGAATCCTTCACTGTGAAAATCTGCTCAGTCTGTGGAGCCCGCTTTGGTCTGTTACACACAGCCGCGAATTCAGTGCGCTTCAAATCCCTACCTGCGACTCCTGACGTATTCTCTCACATCCCAGGTGAGAGACGCCGGTCTCGTTTGAGGCTCAGCTTTTTCTGAGTGGAGATCCAAGAGTTGAATGCAGACGAACGTTAACCTTGATTGAATTTGACTCTGTGAAATCCCAGCGGAGACACGGAGGAGGACGGAAAGCGAAGAAAGAGAGTTTAACAGGAGGGGACACCCACACACATGAGAATGACAGGGAAAGAAAGACAAACAGAGAGGGAGGGGTAGTCTGTGAACCATGCTTATTTTAATTAATCTCTTCTGTTAGTCAGAGCTGTATTTTTAGTAGTATTGTGAGTGAACTACATCTGGTCTCCAAGCCTCAAGGGGAAGCAGGCCAATCTACATACGGAGCGTGTGTGTCTGTGTGTGTGATGTCATTCTGTTAGTGTGCTTGTGTTCATGAGTATTTGTGCATTTGTGCAGTATCATCAACTATTGTTAATAACAGCTCTCTAACAGTTCAATAGGTGGATTTTTGTACTGCACATGAGCTGTGTTATCATTTTCACTTGGTTATTGTATGAGTGATGTAAGGAAACCCCTTAAAACCTGATAAATGCATTATGACATGTAAAAGCAAAAGATACATATATTTTTCTTAACCCATATTAGTACGAAAATTAAGGTTTCACCAATCCCAACCCTGGAGGGGGACTGTATTGAAAGACTAAACAGTTATAAATATTTGGGCATATGGCTTGATAACGGGTTGGGCTTTAATATTTATATTGAAGAGCCAAATCGTCAGGCCTAAATTGGGTTTTATTTTTTGTATTAAGAAGTGCCTTCTTTTTAAAACAAGAAAAATAGTTATCCAAAGCTGTTTCCTTGATAGATTATGGAGATGTATGCATGCAAACTTGTCATTATTAAAAAAGCTAGACAGTATATATCATGCTGCAATACGATTTGTGACGAATGCATCTTCACGTACCCATCATTGTATTTTGTACAAATTGGGTGAATGGTTTTCCCTGCACCAAAGGAGAAAAATGCATCCTTCTATTCACCGCTAGGGCATTATTGGGTAAATTGCCATCTTATATTTGTAGCCTTTTATCATATTATACTTGTAGTTATAGTACACAAAATTGTGTGTACGGAGTTTGGTAAAACAGCGTTTTCCTCCTTTGGCCCTACATTATGGAATGAAATGCAGAGTGTTATCATGTTAGAAACAATTCCTTCTCTAAATATTTGTGAAAATCATTTGAAGTCATACCTGGAAGAATCTTGTGAATGTTTTGTGTAAATTTTAATCTGTGATATTTTATGAATGTGTATTTTATGTATTTTGGCCTGGACCCCCTGGTAGAAGAGATGCATATCTCAATGGGAAAATCCTGGTCAAATAAAGATATAGAATAACATAAAAATAGTCTGACGATAGTTGGAGATTGACCTGATTTTGAGAAGGCAATACAGCATGATAAATTTTAGCTACCATGGTAACAATACATTTGATAAAGCTTAAATTTAAAAAATCCATCTGTCATTTAGTCATTATAAAGATCTTCCACGTCTTAAGACTATCATTCATATTTGCAGGACAAAAATTGTATAATGTTTTACATTTTAGGTCACACTTAATTTTAATGCACAATTCACAATACTAACAAACCACTAATTTGTTGCTTATTAATAGTTAGTAAGGTAGTAGTTTAGGTATTGGGTAGTATTTGGGATCTAGAATAATATTATACTTTATAAGTACAAATAAAAGAGTTAATTTGTTAATAATAGGCAGGTAAGCTAGTAGTTATTAAAAGTATGAACTGGCAGTTTCTGAGACTTTTGTTTTATTATATTGATGTACATTCCTTTGCAGCAAACTAACAGTAAAATGGTCATGATTAAGAATATTGTGACTGAAGCAGTCAAACTGACATCAACAGAGAAGGACCTCCACTCCAAATGTAGAAGCAAATGGTCAAACTTTGAAGACAACAATGTACACTAGCAAAATAAACATTGATTTCACTCAGATTTTTATAGTGAGAATGTTTACTTAAACTAAAGTGTTAGTTTAGTGAGACGCAAAGAGGAGATGACCATAATGATGGTGTTCAAGTCTGGTGAAGAATGGTTCCAGAAAGTGGGTAAGACAAAAATAGAAGCCAAAAAAATAAAATAGACAAGTTGAGAATGTGGTAAAATATGGTAAAAATCAGATGAGGGCTTTTCTTTTCCTGGATTGCTTTTTAAATTTGTTGGTTGGGTTTAGGGAAGTGGGTGGGCGGGTCAATCTATGCTTTTTAAAATACTATTGGTTGGATTTAGGAAAGGAGGATGGTAGGTTAGTCATTCAGTCAGTCAAACAGGCAGTCTACAGCGGCCTCTGGTGGATTTACAAGAAAACAGCAGGCGCGAATGGCACTCACAAGAGAAATTTGAGATCTCAAAAAGTTTATACAACAGCTTCTAGTGGATTCGCGAAAAAACATAAAAAACAAAAACGTAGCTCCTGATACGTATTTGACTGTCGTATGTGATTGTCTCCAGAAATGTATATAGAGGTATGTTTTCAGAATGAGCCTGGGTTGGAGTTTGTTTAAAATGTGCAAAAAAAGAAATTATAAATCCAACAAATCAAGCTGACTTAATGCAAGTCTTATGAAGAGGCATTATCATTATATTTGATGAGCAGATTTAATTTAGCTTATTTTTTAGATAATAATATACATTGTTCGGAGATAAAACAGAAGCTCAGTCATACTTTCTTGATGAATCTTACTAGTTTTGTTGGTGAAATGTGTAGACGTCGCCTTATGCATATACCATTTTTTTCTGTATACAGAATACTGCATTTGACTATTTCTGTCTTAAACTCACACGACTGACTTAATTAGGCATAGATTTCAGCATGCATTTTAAACATCCCACTTTTGAGCACTAAAGCGTGAAGTGAACATCTCAAATTATTATTTTTTTCATATGAGAGTACTTTCGAGTACTGTATGTGTGAAAGGGGTATTAATGTAGCATGATTTGTCGACAGCAGTAGGACGCCCCGCTCTCACCTCTGTTAACACCCGGCATGAATTCAGAGCAGAGTGAAAACACATACAAGTGCTTAAGACTGAAAAAAAAGAAAATTGTGTTGTTAAATTTCACAGCTGTGTGAGGTTAAAAAGAATAGGTGCAAGTAATGTATGAATATCTGCAAGTGATAAAATGTGTACTCAAATATAGAGCGTGACAAATTTCAGGTGCTGTAAATCAAAATTCATAACCAGCATATAGCTACAGTATGTATAGAAAAGTTTGAGTGTGTTTGATTCATGATGACTGCTTGATTCCTTGAAAGCTTTATTTCGTAGCGAAAGTCCCTTTGCTCAAAATGAACAAGAAACAAGGCTTTCATGGTGCGGGGGTGTTAATAAGAGCTGGGATGCTCTATTCCTGCTCTCTTTGGCAGTAAATATCATCCTGATCGGTTTATCCTACGCAAAAGTCTGACCCAATGTACATTCAAATTGCTCCATAAGCACTGTTCAGAGAGATTTTCCTCCAGCCGCCAATTGTTGTATCATGCCCTGTGAGTAACGCTCTCTTTCTCCTGCCATCTCTCTCTCTCATCATCTTGGTACATGTTGTGCAGAATGGACCGTTTGGCAGGCATGCCTGGTTGGCCGGACCAGAGTGGCTCTCAGATGGTGTTTTTTGGACAAGTCCCTGGAGAGCAAAAGGGAGGACGTAATAAATGGCCATTGTCCAGTGGTGTTTTGGACCCATGAGCCTCTCCTGGGTCTCAGTCAGCCTGTGCAATCACTTGCTGCCTGCTTCATGCCTAGTGAAGCCCTAGCCAATGAGTTCCATCCTGAGGATTGAGCTGGACCCTTGTGCTCAGGCTGACACCACCCAAGTCAACATACAGATAATGTTCAAATAGTCTTTGGAAGGCAGATTAGACGTGTCCTTTATCCTCATTTCATGCGTATCCAAATCTGATTTTCTTGTTTTTTTCCTAACCCATCTTTTCTCTTTTCTTCACCTAAGTCTCCCATATCCGTCTTTGGTCTTTTCTTCTTTTCCCCCCTCTGCCGTTCGCCTCTTTGCATGTGTGGGTGTATTCTCAACACAGCCTAGCGAGTGTGTGAGCGCGCTACAAATCTCTCTTCTCTCTGCTCCATCCAGCGGAGAATAAAAGAGCCTTTTCATTTTTCAAAAATAAACTCCTTTGGACAGGAGAGGAAAGACGTGCACCAAACAGGCTGTTAGATCGATCCGCCACCCCAGGGATGCTTTGATTCGGGAGGCTTAATCAATGCATTTGTAAATGCATACATCACAAAGCTTGACTTTCGCAAAGTTGCATGTTGTGCGCTACCTGGAACACACGCTTTGTGCCTCGCTGTCTCTTGATCTTGTGTTTCTGTCAGTTAAACAAAGCTTACAGTGCCAAGGATTGCCGAGATGCTGCCTTGAGTTTTGGTCATGAATAATAGATTTGAAAATAACGCAGGGGATGGCGACTGAGAATCACGTCTGTCCTCCAGAATTAACAGCCTGTTTAGGGAATTTGTTTTAGGAAAAGGTCAAAGTATTTCTATGACCTATTGTTCATTGACATCTGTGTGATTATCAGGCAAGGAATATTATATTTGCGCAAATCTGGTTTTGCATATGATTAGTCAGGACGTTTCTGAGTTTGATGTAAATTACACTAAATACTAGTGGGTTTTAGACTACAGTCTACACATCCATTGCTGTCATCAAGTCTGTTTACATTTTGTGAAGTTTATTCATAAACTAATTTCGAGAGGATCACGTGCTTATGATTTGACCATGGCTGGTCCCACATGAGACAATTCCTAATTCACTATAAATAACCAGAGTTTCTTACCTTAGTTATCTTAGTCTTGAAGAACTCCTGCTCCTCCCTCCTTTTTCTAGATTGTTCGACATAATGGCCCAGTGGTTAGCATTGTTGCTTCACAGCAAGAATGTGACCAGTTAAAGTCCTTGCTGGGCCAGTCGACATTTCAATGCGAAGTTTGCATGTTCTTCCTGTTCTAGCGTGGGTTTCTCTCGGGTTTTCCGTTTTCCTCACGGTCCAAAAACACGCAACATAAGCAAATTGACCATATCAAATTGGCACCATAGACAAGCTCATAGTAAGCAGAATATACCTCTATATATATCCCTATAATCTGTCATTAGCCATAAATAAGTCTGGGTAGTTCTCGAGATCTACCTGAGCTCAAAATCCCCTTTTGCCCTGCTAATGAGAGGGAGCCCTGGGCTTGAGGATCTTATGAGCTCAGGGCTCTCACCCAGGACAGCATGCTAAACACGCTTTATATCAATCATCAGTTAGGTGTGAACTCTAAGTAAGCAATACATATGTTCTGGTTTCAGACCTTTTCTACTTGTTGGCCATACAGGAAGGATTCTTTCATTACCTTCTTTTGTAAAGCAAAAATATGTTTAGCTATACACCAAAAATAGTGCTACTGGCTAATATCAAGTTGACAGCATGAGACTTCTCTCTGACATTTCAGTCTGCACTCTACCATACAAAATGAATATACGTTTCCTCTTCATCCCATGTGAAATATGGAAAAATCTAGAGAAATCTACAATTTCTTTTCAAGTTTCTTCACATTAGAAATACACAGGCAGTCATTTATGTTTTAGTAATTTTGTAATTTAAAATAAAACCCATATTATTATAGAACCCTGACTATCTAAATCTAAATGTATTCCATTCTAACATTGCTATTTTATTAAATTACAAAACACAAAAATGTTATAAGTATTTCTACCTTGAATGACCATAACGGTCAAATTAACCCCATAATTTCAAAATCTGATTCTTTTTCTGTGTCTTTGAATATGTAACAAAACATTACTTTTAAATGGCTAAAAGAAAACTTCAGACAACATTTTAACTGCGGTTAAATAAATTAGTTTTTCTGCTTGCTGGACAAAGTGAAGCACACATTTTTGCTTAACTTTAGTAACACAAACAATTATAGGCTATTTTAGTGTAATTATTTCATGATGAAGTATGTTTACAGACATTTATTCATTCATTTTCCTTAGTCCCTGCTTTATCAGTGGTCGCCACAGCGGAATGAACTGCCAACTACTCTGGCAAATGTTTTATGCAGCGGATATGATGACAGGGATTTAAAGCTTAATTCCAATCTGTCAAAATAAGCTTCAAATTTAAATATGACCTGACAAATATTCAATTTGGGACAGTCTTATATAAACGGCCATTATAGTAGTTATATAGTTCTGCTACCTGTAGTTCCAGTGATAATGTGTAAACCTTTTTTTATTTTCTTGGCACCATACTACTGAATTTAACCCCAACAGTAAATTACCACTTAATTTGGGGGGAAATGGTAGATTGATGATATTGTTGAAGTTTCACTCTGAGCCATAAGCTTAATTGGCTATAAATAAACTTTGGTTGATATAAATCTTGAACCAGCACTAACAAGAATGCTGATTCAAAGACGTCCTTGTCAAAGTCAAGTTCACTCTGTAAATATTGTAGCCTATAGCAAAAAATGTCTTCTAGATACAGTTAAAGCATCACATTTTGTTCTAAATTAGTTGTAAAGTGGTGTTTTGCCTGCCATAGCTTAGAATAGTTGACTATTGTGCTAATGAGTGGTTTTACATATCTACTGTGCACTGTACTTTTGTATAGACTTACACAGACCAAGCTTTTGGAAAAAGCTTCTCATTATGACCAATGGGAAGAGGCAGAATTCAGTGTCCTATTAAATTCTGCCAGGAAGAGTTGAACGGTATAATATTAAATGTCCTCTCAACCCTTTATTCTGGGTAAATTTGTTGTGCACTAAAAGGGGAAAACCAGAATGCATCCAATCAAAAGTGTTGACTGGCACTGCTTTTAAACCCATTGCCTACACCATGGTGCATGAAAGCTGAGCATCTGTGCTTTATTGTGTATTGCTCATCAGTACTTAGAGTAGTAACGGTTTGCTAGTGAGTCACATGTATGCTTCTTCTTCAGTTGTTTTTAGAAGCCACAAATAAAATCTTTTTTGGGCTAATTATTGGTATTTGGAAAATATGACGATCATGATAAAATATTGCAATGGAATGTTTAGTTTTGTATAAAAAATCCCAAATAAAGGCCATTGGAGAAGCGGTTGGTACTCACAATACCTCCCTTGTTAAAATATTCTTCCATTTTGTGTGGTGTAACGAAGCATGTGTGACACAAACGCTGAGCTCAGCGAGTCTGTCGTAGAAAAGAGAGAGTTCTCTGTGAGAGGCTGAGGGACAGAGGGAGGGTGCATGAGAGCGAGAGGGCAGAGGGGTGTGAATAAACCGTCAGCAAGGACAAGATGATGTGAGAAAACTTCAGCACAGAGACACAATAAACAGATAAAGTTGTCATCTGTTTTGTGATAGAAGCTGTATATTTTCTGTAGCAGTAATTTTATGTAAATGGTGAATTCTTTTAACTTTGTACTGTGATTTTTGTGAAGTTTTTCTTTTATGGGACTGTATCAATTAAGTTTTTATGTACATTTTAATAATGCCTTAAAGAGATGGTTCACTCTTTTTTAATAATTTGCCATTCTCCATATTAGAGATGCACAAATTGCAATTTTCTTGTCCAATTCTGATTTTCATTTATTTGTTTTTGTAAGTGTGAACTGCCAATACCAGTTTTTTTTAAGAACTATAATAATAAAATTTTTTATAATGATTGGGGTTGTGCGATTGATCATAATCGAATGCCAATCGCAATTTGAATTGTTGCGATTAGCTAACCGCAAGTAGCTGCGATATGAAATATGTATTTTTTTATTTTCCCGCATAGAGCAAATATGTGCATGGCGTCTGTGTGACAGTCTTACTAGCCAATTGAGTGCACACACTTTCCTTCTGCCCAATCAGAATTGCGCAACTGAACTATGTGGAACACCCGCTAAAAACAAACAAACAGGAAAGAGCAGATGAGTGGGATGATGGCGTCTGCTGCTTCAGAAGTATTAATAGACAAAATATTATCAAAGAAAAACAGCATGTCTGTAATATAGGAATATTTTGGTTTCAAAGTCACAAAAAATTTAAGTTTAATGTTTTGATAACTTCATGTGTATTTTGCGTACATTCACGGCTCACGATGCAGGTATGTGCATCATCTGTAGTACTGGTGACTGACTGTAATGTAATGTACTATAAAAATATAATTTGTCGTTTTATTTTTATAGGACAGTTATAGATGCATTAGTTGCAGAATTTTAAGCAGTTTACCGATTTAAATGCTTCTTATTGGATATTACGTCATGCAATGTGACTATACGCATGACTTTACAAAGAGCTTAGGACCTAATAACGACAGTTTGCTTTAAGAGCATGTTAACAAATTTAGTTACAAAGCCCCTAGTGTGGACTTTATCTTCCAGTTTAAGAAATAACTTGCGAACAGCTGGTGCAGCCCTAACCAGGAGATAACAATGCCATAACGCACTACCTCGCTAAAGACACGGTGCCTTTTAAGAGTGACCAAAGAGGGATTTAATAAAACTCATCTAATTGCAGGATAGGAGAAATACACTTCCATTTCTCACCTATTTTAGCCATTTTGGAGTACCACAGCTGTAAGTTTCACATCATGATATTTTGCGTAGCATCTGGGATAATTATTTTGTTTTTAACAATATAAGCTACAGAAAGGCTCTTATCAGTCATATTAGTTTGCTGAGTCTTCTGTATTTTTTTAAATATTAATTTTTGTTTGTATAATAACACACTATCTCCCTAATTTGAGTTCAACTTGTTTAAAGAAAGCAAAGTTCTTAATTTAAAGGTTAATATTTAATTTTTTTGTATAAATGTTTAGATAAGTTAATATCTTTTCAGTTCCTGTTTTTAACTTAACACTCACTATATTTTAGCAGTAAGAAGCTACGATACAGATTATTGAGCTGAAGCTTGACTACAAAATTTAATCGCAGATCAAATCGAAATCGCAATATCTGTCAAAAAAAAATGCAATTAGATATTTTCCCTAAATTCACAGCCCTGATAATGATAATAAATTAATAAATAAACATCACAGCTCCCTCAAACTGCGTAAACATTTAAAAAAATGTAAAAACATTTTCCACTGTCTATAACTTTACCTTTTATCTCATTTCACAATAGCCAAATGCTTATAATATATTATTATAAATGTTGTTTAATAATTGTATAGTTTTGTATTATTGCTTTATAGATTGGCCTACTTATTTTCTGATTTTGTTTTATCTTGTTCTATGTGACAATTAAATGTAACTCCAGTTTCCATCAAAACTGTTCTTCGGGAGCAATGTGAAACATTGTTCTTTGTTTAATCCACCTTCACTGTCTTTCCTACATCTAGAAGCATACCGCTCAGACTGTTCTATGCATTAAGCATGGGGGTGGGTCAGTGATGGTTTGTTCTGCAATATCATGGCATTCTCTAGCCTCAATCTGGGCCCAATACTTGTGGTAGATGGGCGCATCACTGCCAAGTACTACCGAACCATTCTGGTGGACCATGCGTTCAAACATTGTATACAGAAGGCAGTGCTGTGTATCAGGATGATAATACACCAATACACATAGCAAGACTGGTGACAAAGGGGTCTTATGAACATGAAAGTTAAGTTGAACATCTTCCATGGCCTGCACAGTCACCAGAGCCAAATATTATTGAGCCTTTTTGGGGTGTTTTAGAGGAGCGAGTCTGGAAGCGTTTTCCTCCACCAGACCTCCAGTGACCTGGCCACTATTCTGCAAGGAGAATGGCTCAAAATCCCTCTGGCCACTGTGCAGGACTTTTATCTGTCATTCCCAAGATGAATTGATGCTGTATTGGCCGCAAAAGGAGGCCCTACACCATACTAATGAATTATTGTGGTCTAAAACCAGGCATTTCAGTTTCATTGTAAAACCCTTGTATATGCACTTTCTACATTTTACTAAAACTCAAACAGTCAACACTTTGTGCTAAGCTGAACACACTTGTTATGTGTGTGTACATATGATACTATTTTTATCATTTGAGAACCTGTGAAGAGCTCATAAAGTACTTGTTAAGGAGTCAAAACAGTGCCAGAAGTTCCTCTGACTGACTTGAGAGGGGAAATTTTTTTATATTTGAACATTCTCTCTTTTTTATGATCACATCTTGTGTCATCATGTTCTGTTTTAGGCTCGTTTAGATCTATTTCATGTTGTTTTCCTGTTGAACTAAACCAGAACTCGTTTGAAAGCGGACCTATTCAGGTCTTGGTGTGCTTGTTTAATGCATTCACATTCACATTTAGGTAAATGAACCAGACTAAGGTGCTGTTTGCATTAGTGCATTTTTGTTTTAAAATGCACACGTTTTGTTACGGTTGCACTTGGCGACCGCACTACTCCGAAATCTTCAACCCACAAAAATGGAGCATTTTGGAAAAAAAATACTACATTTGTTTAAAGTTTGAAACACCATTGTTTGTTGCAGTGTAGATGGAGTGAAATGCAAACGTTTGAAACCGGAGGTGCAGTATCCACAACAGCTCTTCTAGGCCCCATTTACACTAATACATTTTAGTTTTAAAATGGCGTTTAGAACAAAAATGATCCACGTCCACAGTGGCATTTCATGTAGCATTTCTGAAAACATCTCCGTCCGCACTACACCGCTGAAAAAGCACATCACGTGACCACACCCACACACTGGCATGCGCTGCAGCATATGCGGACATCTGAGCTCCAGGCAGTCAGCGGGTGCTTTGAGCACAAAACCCTAAGTGAGAGCAGTGCACGTCGGACAGTTTATCAAGGATATACCATTGGATCTCATCTCACTATAGTTGTTAATTATGATATTTAATTAATCTTGTTTATATCTAATGACTCTTCGGTATTTTGAATCTATCACTTGTTCTTAACATGTTTTGGCTGAGCGCAAAGATAAGTTAATATATACATTTATGTAACCACGTACACTGATTCTGCACATTTGGCTGATTGTCTTTATTTCCTATATTGTATAAACATATTCTGTTATTGATTGCCATTATTAATTATTAAAACTGATATTCAGCAAAAGAGACAGGGGATGTTTCATATTTTTCAATGAAAATAAAATGTGGCAGCTATGTTATAGGCTTCATTTTGTTATAAATATGTATACAATGAAGATGATGGTCTAATAAATATGTAGCTACACGACGCCTCAACATTTTTGGTGTCTGTTAAGTTGTTAATATAAAAACAAAAATAGGTTAATATCAAAACGAAAATAGGTAGTTCCTTGTTTCATGTTTTCATTTTATTGTTAAGATAGCCAAATATGAATGACATTATAAAGTACACTGATTCCTTTGAAGATTTACTCGACGTGTCCTCTGGAGTTTGTTTTCCATATCAAACTTGCGAAGTCTGAACTTGCAAGGAAAGGATGCAAGACTGAACTTTGTATACTTAATATTGAGAAAAAGCCCCAATCAGATGTCTCCGTTTTCCCCTAGTGACACTGACACAGAACAGCAGCATTTTAAAACCAAAACGACCTCTTCAGCGTTTCCAAAAAAGCGTAGTTTTCAGGGCTCGAAAACTCCGGTGTAGTGTCGACGGAAGGTGTAACCATAGCAAAACTTAAACATTTTAAAACAAAAAAAAACGTGGAAACGGGCCCTAATTTATTGCATATTACTCCCTGATTTGTCAAGCCACTCTCATATGACTATTACATAAACTGTAGACTGCATGGATCCCCTATAAACGTGAATGATCATGTATCATGTGTTTTAAGCTGTATAGTGTGGATGTAGATTATTAATCTGAAACAATAAAAACGCCACTCTGGACAAGCAGCATTTTCTTTCTAAAATGCTGTTTTAAAACAAAAATGTACTCTAGTAAATGTCTTTAAAGAACCAAACCTGTCAAGTGTTAACTCAACCCAAATAATTAAAAACATTTCAGCTTTGTGTGGACTATCTCTTTAAGACTCATTAAAATTTCTAGTCTTCTGTTCTTACTTTTTTGTCAGTTCAGTTTCCCTTTAAATGGACAACTTCAGGAGAATTTGGAAACTGCAGAGTTGTCTCAGCCCTCAGGGGAAGTTCTAGCACGAGCAGATATCATAGTAGTGCACGTCAGCATGCGTGGAGAACTGAAACGGGCACTTACGCACGCACTACTTTAACATGCCAGTGATCAAATTGTCACTGAGGGAGATTTATGAGTGCAATCCTCTCTACTTACAGACTCCAGATCTCACGCATTAGTGCATGAATCTGATGATTAGTGAGTTAGTTCCCTCAGTTGATCCATCTAATGAAACAGTCATTCAGTCTTAATGGCAGATCACTGTCCAAAGAGACTGCTCTATTCCCTCAATGGGTCCTATTTTTAGCATGGCTGCCCTTTTATGCCAGAATGAGCTGCTAATGGAACTTCACCTCCATTTAGGGTGAGAAAACCCTTTGGTTGTTCGCTGTGACCTTCTCAGCTTGCTCTTTCAACTTTTCCCATGCTCCTATAAGAGCTCTTTCACAGCCCTTACATGGAAGGTGTGAAATATATAAAGACAGTAAATGAGGAGTATTGCAAAGTCCGTTAGAGCACACAATACTGCCAAGCTAGTCCTCAAGGAGCTAGTGATCATTCTGACACCCAAAAGGTATTTTCCAATCGCTTTAAATCTATTTATGCGTGTTTCTGCGGCAAATTCACACCAAAGGTAGGTTGTAGGAGAGGAGTTAATAAATTTTTGTGTGCAATGTGAACTTATGAATAACACATGCAGATCTCATTCTGATTTATTGGCTTCTGAGGCTCAGGCTGGTGAAAAGGAAAGATGTACAAGAACAGATTACATATATTTAGGTGGTCGTAAATTACTCTGGATTTGCATTCCTATGAAATTTTATTTTGTTGAATTTCTGCTTTGAGATGTTAAGATGCCCAAACCGCGAAGAGTGTCATCAATCAAAAATTCATCAGTCATAAGGAATATATTGGACAGTGCTCCAAGGAATCCAGCTATCTTGAGTTGCCTCAGAGGGTGTTTTTTTGTGCACCATCTACTGTAGATTCTCACTGCTAAAAAAGCACAGCATGGTTCTTAGTAATGAGTCAGACGAGTAAATGAATGGCCCAATTGAGTGCAGTCAGAACGTCCTTAGAAGTGAACAACATACAAAAAAGAGGAGGTACTTGGATGAAAATAATTAAATAATCTCAAAAGGGGGGTGACGCGGTGACGCGTGGGTATCGCTGTCGCCTCACAGCAAGAAGGTTGCTGGTTCGAGCCTCGACTGGGTCAGTTGGCATTTCTGTGTAGAGTTTGCATGTTCTCACCCTGTTAACGTGGGTTTTCTCCGGGTGCTCCGGTTTCCCCAACAAGTCCAAAGACATGCGGAACAAGTGAATTGGGTAAGCTAAATTGTCCATAGTGTATGAATGTGTGTGAATGTTTCCCAGTGAAAGGCAGCTGAAAGGGCATCCGCTGTGTAAAACATATGCTGGATAAGCTGGCGGTTCATTCTGCTGTGGCGACCCCAGATTAATAAAGGGACTAGGCCGAAAAGAAAATGAATGAATGAATCTCAAAAGGTATGTGCTGTCATCGTCAGCAGAAAGCATTGGATTTTTGCTATTATATTTCAAGGAAGAAAACACGTAATGTGATTGTATTTATTTATTTATTTTTGTTCCAGTCATGATGTCGCAGAAATAACCCATTTTAAAAAGTGAACTTAGTAGCCATCATGGATGGTTAGGACAAAGACAGAATTTTTTATTCATATATCACAGCACTATGTTGTGTACTATTTGAACCGAGGAACTATATAGGAAAAAGATGTGTGATGATGTGACGAGCGAAGCATGAAATTTACTTTCATTTTGAGTATTGTAAAGTTTGATAACACAACGTCATAAGATGTTAATATTAGGTAAGATTTAAGTTGTGACATCAGGTGACCAAAATCCAGTGTCTAGTTAGGGTCTAAGGACAATATCGACGTCCAATAACGACATCAAATGATGTTGATATTTGGTTGATTTTAGGTTGTGTTGGAAAGTGACCAAAATCCAACTACTTAACAACAAACTCCAATCTTAAACCAACTACTGAAATTTATTCGTCAGGTATGGCAATGAAAATCCAACTTCTGATAGTTGTCGAAGTGGTAACGTTTACACAATGTCAAGCTCTAACATCATTAGACGTTGATATTTGGTTGATTTTAGGTTGATGTTGAATATTGATCGGCCTGACATTGGGTTCTGACATCAACCTGATTTTCATTTCCAAACAAAATACAACATCCCTCGGTGTTGGGGTACATGTTGGGAATTGTTTGCAAGTTCTGCCTTCCAGCTTGCACGAGTTGCTTTTTGAATGTTCCTTTCATGTTCCCGTTTTACATGCTATAGTACATAATTCGATTAATGTCATTACGTTACTATTCTTTTCTATCAATATTACGTCACTATTGTAATGCTGTTCGTCATGGCACCATATGTGATTTTTGGCGTTTCGTTTTTTAATTTTGCGACAAGTTCAACTGTAAATCAGTTCTCACACTACATGCAAACAGGCAGCGGTGGATAAAAATGATCAAGCAACAACCCACCTTTAATAATGCAACTAAAATAGGAATACTCCACATGTCTTAATTTGATTTTTGTTTGGTTTGATTATGACTTTAGTCAGATTAAGGTATATATATATATATATTAGGGCTGTCAATTGATTAAAAAAAAAAACTAATTAATCACACTTTTTTGTGTGATTAATCATGATTAATCACGAATAAAAAAAAATCCAAAATACAGGCATTGCAAATATAGAAATTGAAAAATTATAATAATAAAGTGTTGAATACAAACAATTGTATTCAGTGTAAAGTTGTATTGTGAGTTGAGAACATTAATTATAAAGTAGAAACAATTTAGCTTTGTCCTCCTTAACATTTCGTCACCTTGGAATTATAAGGTTCTGTCTGCGTTCTAAATGATTTTGAGATATTGAGCTTCAAAGTTTTTGCGTTCCATACCAAACAGCATGTGTGTAACATTTGTTTTTTTTAATAAAAGGTCTTAAAATGTAAACAACTTATAAAAAAAACATCCCATAATGTAAATAAGTTGTCATTTAATAAGAATATGTCAATAACTCAATTTTGACAA
Organism: Danio tinwini; assembly: GCA_903798205.1. Lineage (NCBI taxonomy): Eukaryota > Metazoa > Chordata > Actinopteri > Cypriniformes > Danionidae > Danio > Danio tinwini. The sequence goes on from CAIGQZ010000427.1 coordinate 21,313,922, forward strand.
AAATGTCAGACAGAACCTTATAATTGTAAGGTGACGATTTAACCAGTTGCTAAGACAGACCAGTCTATTGACATTATCGGGGAC
>CAIGQZ010000427.1:21318443-21337524 GCA_903798205.1 Danio tinwini
GCAAAACGTGGCAAAAAGTCCTACATGATGGTAATAGTTTGATTAAGGTGTTTACATGTCTGTACAGCACTTCAATAATGCGACTGAAATCAGCATACTCCACGTCTTAATTCGATTTTCTCTTTAGTTCGATTATGACCTTAATCAGATTAAATTAATCAAAAATTGCTGTACTGTATACATGGTAGACTCTTAATCAGAGTATTGTCTTAATTGCAATAAAATTGGATTATTGGTGTCCATGTAAACGTACTCAGTGTTGCCAGTATTCTATTTTAAAAAAGCCCAGTAAGGTCTAACAGTGTGCATCAGGTTGTCATGCACATAAATGCAAATGTAAATAAATACAAATTTGAACATTTTATAGGCTATACGATCTTTACAGTTTTGACTGGTGTCTTGTGTTTATTAGTATGATAAATATAGAGGTTTCATGCATTCATTAATTTTCCTTCAGCTTAGTCCCTTTATTCATCAGGGGTTGCCACAGCAGATTGAACCACCAACTTATTCAGAATATGTTTTACACAGCGGATGCCATTCCAGCTGCAACCCAGTACTAGGAACCATCCATGCACACTCATTCACACACATACACTACAGACAGTTTAGTTTATTCAAATCACCCACACCACATGCGTTTGGACTGTGGGGGAAACTGGAGCACCCAAAGGAAACCCACGCAAACAAGGGGAGGACGTGCAAAATCCACACAGAAACAGTAACTGACCCAGTCAGCTCTTGAACCAGCGACCTTCTTGCTTTGAGGCAACAGTGCTATCCACTGAGCCACCGTGTCACCCCATAGAGGTTTGTGAAGATTTGTGAAGATTGTAATCAAGATAGTCATAACTATTTTGCAGAGATGCATTTATGTGGACAAAATCATTTTCACAAATCAGATAGCTATCCGATCAGAGAAAACGCATGAAGTGAGCAGATGTAAACAGCCTGTTTGAGCCTAACACTATAGATTCATTGAATTATGTAATTCTGAGAATGAAAATCAGTCAATTTTTTGCCACATCATGATGATTCAGTGACATCACAGCGATGACCCTGCATTTGTTTTGTTGACATAGTGAGCGTTTATGTGCGAGATGTGTGTGTTTGCATGAGTGAAGAGGATGAGAGGCGAGATGAGTTCTCTCTCACTGAGCTCAAGAGCTCTAACCTCTCTCAGTCTGCCTGAGGGAACATCAGTCTGTTTCAGCACACTACAGAGACAACAGTTCTCACTGTTTGTGTATATGTAAGAGAGATTGAGTGTGCTTATGTTTTTTCCCCCTCCCTCCACAACTGAGGAGCTCTTTAGGAAAGCAGCATTATATGTGGAAAACAGACTAGCTGAGGATCTTCAGTTGGCTAAACACTATGATATGTCTAACAGGCCACATCAAAACAAGGCAACACATACACAAAACACACTGCTGCCTACTAGCCCATTTCTTTCCCCACACACCAACTAACAGGATCCATTGGTTTCGCACATTGTCACACTAGTGAAACACAACAGGATGTAATCGTGCCATTTGGGGAAGCTTTTGTTTCTGCAGGCACTAGGCTCAAACTGTACAATTCACACATGTATCTGAAACTCTCCTTGAACATTTCCTATTGCAGTCTGGAAGAGTGTGCAAACATACAGTGACCCCCAAGACGATGCTCCAGTCACACTTAAAAATGAACAAATATCTTTGTGTAAGATAATAAAGTCTGTCTGTCTGTTGTTCTATCTTTTGTTCCATCTGACAATAAGTATCTGACAGCAGCTCCAAAATAAAAGTCCCACCACAAACACAACTAAAGAGAGAAAAAAACTTTTTACATTGACATTAAAAGTTTTCTAAAGTAACTTTTTTTTTTATCCAAATCATATTCTTTTGCTTGTTTTTTTGGTCACTCGTAAGCTGTGGTTTATTCATATGTAGAAGTAATGTAGAGTGTGATTAAAAACAAAAGGAAAGTTCTCAACAAAATCTATAGAAAGGTTGTCACAAGACACATATGAATGCATTTCATTACCAGGTGGAAAACCTTTAAATACTAGGTGGAAATAGCACCTTAATAGCACCTTTTATTTATTTTTCAATTGGAATTTCTTAGTGTGTACCTGACTGTACAATTTTTTACATTTGCATTTTTACATTTACTCAATTAGCAGATACTTTTATTCAAAGCGACTTACAAGTGAGGATAAAAACAAGCACATCAAATAACCAGAGAGTAGCAGTATATACAGCAAATGATGACACGTCTTTGTAGGGCTGAGCAATTAATTGTAAAGTCATCAAAGTCGACATTCAGAACTTATAATCGATCAAATTTTTTCAGGTCGATTATTTTTTTTTTCAATTACTTGCCCTATCGCCAGTGGTGTCATGTGACCCCGCTGATTTATACTTCTGCGTCAAGTGCAAGTGTAGGGTCCAGCGCATCGTTCGCGTTGTCGCATACCCACGCACCTTTCAAAAAATCTAACTATACATTGCGACGACACATAGCGCAAGCTCTGTGATTGGTCAGTTTAGTAGCAGTGACAAGTATGGGCTGCGCGGAGAGCCGTGAGCCCAATGTAACAAGTGTTTACAATTGTTTGTTGTTATGTTACTTACAATGGGTGTTTTAACTTCAGTTGTCCAACGTTGATGATCAATAAATAATCACAGATAGTAAATAGCGTGTGTTTCCTTTATTTGTTTTAAAATCATTCATTCATTCTTTTTTTTTTCGGCTTAGTCCCTTTATTAATCTGGGGTCACTACAGCAAAATGAACCGCCAACTTATCCAGCATTTGTTTTACGCAGCAGATACTCTTCCAGCCGCAACCCATCTCTGGGAAACATCCATGCACACTCATTCACACTCATACGCTACGGACAATTTGGCCTACCCAATTTACCTGTACCGCATGCCTTTGGATTGTGGGGGAAACTGGAGCACCTGGATGAAACCCACGCAAACGCAAGGAGTACATGCAAACTCCACACAGAAACGCCAACTGACCCAGCTGAGGCTCGAACCAACAACCTTCTTGCTGTGAGGCGACAGCACTACCTACTGCGCCACTGCGTCGCCTTGTTTTAAAATCAAGTAATGCAAAACTTTGATTATATGATTGATATTATGAATGAAAAAAACATAATAATAAATAAATAAAATAATCGTTCATTAATTGTAATCAAGCTAAAATGTTTAATTAATCGAGATTTAGATTTTTAGGCCAGATCGCCTGGCTCTACGTCTTTTTTTTTTCCCTCCCTCAAATCATACAGAAAGGAGAGAGTGTGTCCTTCAGGTGGTTTGACAAGTCCACTTTGCTGTGTTTGCTTTCTGTTTGTTTATAAAAAGGCATCTGGTGTGTCTGTGTGTCATCTCCAGGTAGTTTGTCAAGCCTACTTACCTGCGTGAAGCAAAGTAAGAATTGCAAGATGATTTTCAGAAACATGGAGTGTTGATCAGAAAGTGTCTGGTGCATTCAGAGAGGAGAGACTGTGTTGCCTGCAGGTGGTTCGTCAAGCCCACTCATGTGTGGAGCACACTCAGAATTGCGCAATGTTTTCCAAGAAGTATGGGGTGTTTATAAGAAGTTGTCTGGTGCATACGGAGAGGAAAAGAGTGTGTCACTTACAGGTGGTTTAAACTGCAATTTGCAACAATGTTTAAAATATGACTAGTTGGTTGAAAGTTATCCAAGATTGGACAAAAATGTGCTACAGTCAGCTGAGCCTTTAAACACAGTCATTGTTGATATTCAGATGAAGAGATGACATCACGATTGAGTGAGTTTTTGTCAGCCCATATATTAGATGATCCAGTGAGGACAGGACTTAAGGTCATGTTATGTATAGGCTATAAAGCAACATTTAGAAATGGTATTAATGAACCGCAGGTTATCTTTGGCCTCGTTCCATGTATTAAGTGCTTTATAGGTCAGATTAAATAAGGCAGCAGACTGCATATGGTGGCTGACGTGAACACCCTAATTTGTTGGCACAAAGTCTGCAAATGATAGCAAAAGAGGATGGTTTAAATGCTTTAAAGGAAATACCATGCATTTAATAGCACCGAAGAATTGCAGTTTTTTTATTGCATTCTATATTTAGCTTAAGTATGGACACATTCTTTTTAGTTCACTTTTTGCTGAAAATGATGACGTTGTGATGCAAAAGACTATCTTGATTTGAACCTACCTACTCTGTCTCCCACATGAGCACCATTGCATGTGTTATTTGCACACTGCTAAGCCAGGATTCCAGCAGGGGTCACTTTTATCATCAGCAACCTCTTCTTATGGCCATTTAGTCAGATGAATCCCAGCTGAAATGCACACCTGCCCTTTATAGGTCTCTGTGGATGCACAAAGGCACGATTATGTAGAAAATGGAGAGCGTGTTCATCTTTTACCAGCAGTCATATTATCTGAAGAACTGTAACACACGAGGTCAAGGACAGCTATGTGTGTAAGAGGATAAAATAGCTAAACAGTTTGATAATATTGCTTGCTAAGTAGTTTGGGGTCAGGTGATGTTGATCCATAACCACTTTTCTGGATGTCACCAACTGAGTTGCTTCATTTGTGTTGTCTTAAAGGGCATGTTGTTATGGAGTGCAGTTTGCTATTTCCTGCATTGCGTACAGTTTCAAAGAGATTGTATATCCAAAATGCTAATTTTCTCACTATTCACAGATCCACAATCATCTATCGTTCTATCATTAAAACATTTTATCATTCATATATTGTATAAACATAGGACAAAGCTGTACTTTGTTGTATGACACATTATTTTTAAATATGTTGTAAATATAGTTTATTTAATTTTGTTTTACATTTATTAGAGTTGAATTGAGTATTCAGCATACTGATTTTCTAACTCTGTTTAAATAAAAAAAAAATCTGAATTTAGTTTTTAGTCAAGTACTTTGAGGCTAATTTCAGAACCTTCATGTAGTTTTTCACAACTTTAGATACAAAACTCAAAATGGTCATCACTTGCAGCACAGGACAGGATTTCAAAAGTTCAAAGAAAATGCAGACTTTCTGAATTAATAGTTTAAATAAACATTTTCTTCTTAATATTTTTTATATATTTGATCACTCATGCATAGGATACTGATACAGTAGTGTTATTCATATTAAAAAGAAGTGTTTCATAGTGCAGCATGTAATCATTTTGAGCTGCATGTGACTTTTTAAAGGACAAGTAAATACTACAACATAATGGATTCGTTAAACAGATCAGAATGAATGATGGATTACTACATATTCAAATCCCAATAATTATCATTTACAAAATAATAAATAAATAAATTTGCAATACAGAAAAATGTGAAATGCAATGTCATCTCTGGAAATGTGGTACATTTGAAAATGTCTAATACTAATTTAGATTCTACACTTAAAAATAAAGGTATGAGAGTTATCATAGGGGCAGTGCATTTTCAAAAGGTAAACTTTACATTTTTTTAGGTACTTATAGCCTTTAGCCACTAGTATGTACAGGTTAGGTATGCGTTTCTCACCCTTTAGTTACCAATATGGAGCATTTAAGTAGAAAAGTTTTTAAGAGGTGCTGTCTTAGTGATGGTTCTTGCACCGTTATTTCTGAGAGTGTAGAGAATTATGCATTAAAGGAATAGTTCACCCCAAGATAAAAATTCTGTCGTCATTTACTTACCCATCACTTGTTCAAAACCTAATTGAACAAAATATGAACAAATTTTTTCCCACTATGTAAGTCTACAGGTTCCAGCAACCAGCATTCTACAAAATATCTTATTTTGTGCTCAGTAGAGGAAACAAACCCATAATGGATTTAAGAGTAATGCTGTGGCACACCAGTTGCGGAATGTGTGAAAAATTGGCGATATTCACGCATAAATAGATTTACTCGCTTCATTTGCGCATCAAATTTGCTTCATTCTCACGTCAAATTCACGTCACAATAGACTCAGATTCGCATCATGAGCAGGGCTTCTGTCTGCCTGGTAACTCTAGCTTCATTGCTAAATGGCTAACATGGATTTTATTGAGAGAATAGCTGTGTTCATGTGCTTTAGGAAGGCTGAAAAACTGCATATATTTGTTTGGTGCCGTGTCTGAGTGCACTAGATACTTTCAGAGTTGCACCCAGCTCTGTGAGTTCATCAACTCCTTTAGAAACTATACCTGGATGATGGAAGCTTTCAGCTGTGCTTCAGACTGAGTGAAGCCCAGTTTGATGAACTGTTGTCCGGTATCTGCAAGATGATTTCCCCTTGGGACTGCAACAACAGGCACTACGTCATAATCACTCCCCTACAAGAGCAAGCTCATGATAGGTTAACACTGCGTGAATGAAGTTCAGATTTTCCAAACTCGAGCAACTTGTGCGAAACCCGAATGTTTGACTTTAAGGAAACGCTCAACTTGCGCCACTTCATTTGCGCAGATCGCATCATTCGTGCTGCAGGATGTCTATTCACGTCTTTGCATTGACTTAACATGTAAATCACTTGTGCTTGACGCTTTACATCTGTGTCTGGTGTGAATGCAGCACAAAACAACTATTGCTTATTCTGAGCAGGTGTTAACTGATAGTTAGATTAACTATCGAGTTAGGTGGATTTGGAAATGGTAATGGCAAGTTTTATGTCTGGAGTTTTTAAAATTACATGGAGGTTCTGAAATTAGAAAAGAGTGACTGAAGTATTGAACCGAAAACAAAAGCAATTTACAAAGCACTCGTAGTTGAGTTCTGAACAGCGCACAGTTGTTGTTGTCAGCATTCAGTGCATCTCTTCATGACATTGAACCTCCTTGAAGTCAGACATCAGTAAAGTGTGAATGTCAGTCTTGGCTTCAATGTCAGTCAGGAATCTCTTCCCCTCCGTCATTCCATTTGCCATGCTGCGGACCTTTTGATGTTGAGTATGACCTCCAGTATGCCGTTCCCCAGCGTGTGGGAAGCGCCACTGTTTGAATTGGCATTGAAGTAGCCCAGTCAAGAGCCTCCACAGTGCGCTTCACTCTCCAAATGCATACACATTCACACATAACGTGGCGGTGGTGGTCGGACCGAGGCATCCATCCCTGCTGTTTGGATTAGCGTAGAGGACGGCCAAGAGGAAAACAGGGGGTAGGGGTTGTTGATCATCAGTTTGTGTGCGTTTGTGTGGAGTCTGCTTCATTAACCCTCACGGACAAGGTCTCGGCCGGGCTATGGCCGGATGTCGCTTTCATTCTGTTAATGTGTTCATAGACTGTGATGTCTTAAGTGGCCTGGGGCGCTCCTTTGTCTTTCTTGTTTTCTTTTCATTGACTTCCTTGTAACTTTGGGTCTGTCTCGCCACTGCATTGAGGATTTTTGGAAGCCACACAGAGATGCCGGGATTCTTTCACCATGGAAATCCAGCCAAGCAGTTTTTTGAAACGACTGGCTATGGTCCTAGTCTCTGTGTTTTTGTCTCTCACTCTTTCTTTTTTGTGTGTGTGTGTGTTAATTAAAGCAGAAATGCTCTTGCTTTTGGATTGTGCTTCAATGGTTTAGGAGGAGATGTGCTAGAAAAGTCTGGCACAGGCCCAGTGCACATCCATGTCCTACCACCACTTTACTGCTTCCCTTTTACCCCTTTACAATCAGTCTACTGTGTGTGAGAGGCAGCAGAGGGGGCGACGCGGAGGGATGGAGGGAATGAAAGGACTTTGGGCAAGACAAGCAGGGATGGAGAGTGCATGACAGAGAAAGAGACAGGCCCAGAGTTTTGCATGTTGTCTTTATAAAGTGGAGCTCAATAGGGTCTCTTTCTCTCCCGGTTTCTGTCGAGGAAAAAAATCCTCTATTGTTGGACTTAAATATATATATATATAAATAAAATCATACTATTTCTGTTTTTTTTTATTTAGAAAAATTCTAATTTAATTTTGCTCGCCATTTGCTTTGCTTAATTTTGCTTGCCATTTACTATTTTATTTAAAAATTCTCTAGAAAATACTGGCAAAAATTTTTAATAAACAATTTTAAATATACTTTTTTAGCATACTTAAATAATGATAATTGTTGTTTGTTCAAACTACTTATATATAGTGAGCTGGAACAACACAATTCTTTTGTAAGACAACTTATTTGTTTTATTTTCAATCCACTTAAATTTGTGAACACTAATAAGTTAACTTTATTCCTTCATGTAGTCCCAACACAATTCAATTGTGTGGAACCCAGTGTTTTTTGCAGTGCAGGGATTCCATTCCAAGTACTTTATTGTCATTCAGTTGTACATATACACAGAACGAAATTGGTAGCATTGGTTCTACAGTTCCAATAGAAATAACCCATAAATAGCATAATATATATAAAAAATTCATATACATAGCAGCTGACTGACAGTCCTCATTGTCAGGCGGATCTACAGTGAAAATCACTATAGTTTATACAAGTTTAAAGAAATATAGAAAAATACATTGTAACCAAAGACTTTTAAGGCAAGTTATTTCGATCGGCAACCATCTTTGAAATGCCTTTTGGGCAGTATGCTCGGGCCAAAATGGTTTGTCAAGCTTACGATTACATTACATATTTGGAATCACCAATAAGGTTAAACAAAATCTGTCTCATAAGCTTTGTTTATAAACATCAGAATAAAAAAAAAGGTTGCCCGAGCTAATGCGCAGGTGCACTTGAAAGGAATTGAGATTACATCACCAACCTCATTCATGGCCGTTAAACATCATCCTCTGGATTATGATCACCAGATTGTGCTGCTCTTCTGAAGTAATACATAACTTGGTCTTGATGGCGAATCTCCTTCAGAAATGACAGCTACTCTGTTTACAAGTTTGTGGGGCTTTTGAGTAGTTTCTGTCATGCGATGTACGTTTGACAGGACAGACTGTACCTCACATTCATTTGATACAGATTACAAAATCAGAAAAACCACTTGTTTTCAAGTGCACTTGGTTCATTTAATATTTCAGATTTTATGTGGATATATTTCTTATGTCTTTGAAGCAAGTATTCTCTGAGATTCCAGTGTATTTGTTGACCACATAAACTAAAAGCACACGGTCCGAGTTCTCCCTCTAAAGAAACGTCAGCCTATAGCGATCAATGATTGGCTCCAGCACTAGTAGGCGGGGCTTCATTCACCAGATTGACCGTTACACTTTTCTCCATTTATGTCTTGTTTATTCTAGAGTCTTTGTTGTTACCCTTTAAGAAAGTATCTTATTCGTAAATAACTTTTATCAAAAAGGACAATATACACATATTTTTATTATTTTTTAAATTTTATTTAATGTTTCTATTTCCAATAAACTTTCTTTTGATTCAGGTTTCAGGTTTGCCTTTACTGAAAAAAAAATACACTATAGTTTAAGCACTAATTTTAACTAATAACTACAGATTTTTACCTGCCTAGAATCAGATTGGATTATTAACTATTAATAAGTGGTAAATTTGTAGTTTTGTGAGTAAAAATTCTTAATTAATGGTTTGTTAATATTGAGAGTTATACCTCAAAACCAAGAGTGACCATATGTTAAAATATAGTTATAAATCTTTACTAGGGTATATATCGTTTCAGCATCGATATCGCAATGTGATCATTCAAAATAGTCACATTGCGAGTATACACAATGTTGAGTCTGGATTATAATTGATCATTTCGCAAGTGTGTTTTCACTGTGTGAGGGTTTTTAAAGTATTCAGACATGAGAAATTGTACTATTTGTAACTTTTTAACATGAAAAGCGATTCAGTTTTTGAATAGTTTATAAAACGAAGACTATACAGTTGAAGCATTATTTTACATTTAAATATTTAATTACTTTATTTCTTAATACATTTAGACTCCTTTTAAATAAACACTGTTTATTTAATTTGCATCTTTTTCTTTATTGAATAATTTGTATTCATCTTTGCTTGTAGATTGTTTTTTATATTTTATGCTCTGACTGAATCATCCCAATCAATCTAAAATGATAAATGTCTTTCAAGTTATTCAACTCATCCAGTGAAAATTGTATTCATATCACAATATATATCACAGAATAAAACTAATTGCAATGTTAGATTTTTCCATATCATACAGCCCTCATTTTTCTAGATATTAAAATTCTAATAATATTTCACAATATTAATGTTTTTGATATATTTACATCAAATAAATGTTGTCTTGGTCAGCATAAATTTGAAAAGACTGCTTATTCTAGACTGGTATTATCTGCCAGATGTAAATTGTAAGTCTGATCACTTTTACTTCATCACAATTAGCACAATTTGAGGCACAACAGTTCAGGATGTTTTAACATTTTGAATTAGTCCAAGCAATTATAATGATGCTCGCAATATCATGCATCAGTAATCATCAAATCAGATGGAATAAGTTCACTTCTGTTCATCTAACGCTTCATGGTTTTGTGAGCAGCCATAAATATTGTGTTTGCAATGTTGCATTGTAAATAACACCCCCCCCCCCCCCACACACACACACAATAAATGCTGTCTGTTCTGCAATAGATTCATGAATGATAGCTGGAAACGCTACTTTGTGTGCTTCTCCACAGGCCAGCGTTTCAGGGTGACAGATGCAAGCAATAAACATTTGGAGTTGCCCTGTTTGTGATTTAGGAACTGTTTCAGAACACTTTTTTTTGAGGGTGGAAAAAGGACAAAATATTTATTTATTTTTCTTATAATCAGAAAACAGGTAGCAGAAAATCTTTCTCGGACAACATAAGTGGATGTTTTCAATTTCCCAGAGGCCAGTCTTGCCAAAAGCACAGCCGAGATCAATGTTGCTGGATGCGTTTTCATTGTATTATTGTAGTGTAAATGTAAATAACGGCTGTGTAAATCATTGCAAGGTTAATGCTATTCGCCCTCAGGGAGCAACACAGGTGTGTTTGATGCCGAAAAATGTTGTCAGACTGTATAAGATCTGAATTTGGGATATGAAAAATGGGAGGACCAATGTATGCAAATTTGAGCACGCTTTGATCTGCAGTTTTTTTTTCTCCCTTCTATCTGACTGAACACGTCTTATACTCCCTGGAGCATTCTGGGATGTGTAGATATGTGGAGTGCAGGCCCTTTTTTTTGTTCCGATAAAGATTCCTTTCCTATACCTGTGAAGATAAACCGGCTAGATTAGCGGAAGTAGATGAGATAAGCTCCGATTTGTTAGCCAACACCGATAAGATGCACTCTGTGTGAACTGAATTCGCACATCTCATCGTGACCCGATCTGGCTTGCTGTGCTCAGCTGCAGCGTTTTGGCATAAATCCTTCCTTGCCCCTCTTCTGTTTCATTCTTTTCTATTGTGGAGGCTGTCACTATTGAAAAGCTATTCTGGATCAGCCGTGGCTATCACAGGCTTGAAATCTATACGCTATCCTAGAGTCTTTGTGATCCACTTGTGTTTAAACCGCTGCGAGTCCTGTCCGATGAAACAGTAGCTGCTTAATTAACTGGCTTAGAGTGTGTAGATGGATGGAACTGAGAGGGGGATTGGAAGGTGTTGTGTGTCTGTTCACATAAAATAAAGTACTTAATTAAATTGTGAAAGAATTTTTTTTAATTTACCTTTTTATTCTAAATTAAAACATTTTTTTTTACTTTGTTGTATGTACTTTTAATTTAGCTTATTTTTTGTCAATTAATTTGGTCAGATTTTGGGTTGCAGTGAGTAGGTTTTGCACTGCTGTGCTTCAGTACTGTAATACGATTAGTAATATTATATATTTTTTGCATGCTAATATTGGCAATTTTGTAATTTTTATTATGCAAAGAGGTACACAAATGACATGGAATCACATACAAATGTAAAACAGAGAAAAATAAAAAACAGTAAAAACAAACCATTTAAAAAAACTACAAACAAACCATTTAAAAAAACTAAAAACAGATATTTTAAGGTATAAGAACTTTTGTAGCATTTTTTCCACATAAAATAATCGATTTACAATTTAAATAGATTTTTTTCCCCCCACAAAAAATGAAGCTTGATTAATTTGAAGGTTATTAATCTATATCAGTGGTTCCCAAAGTGGGGGTTAGAATGACCATATTTTATCCATAACCCACAAAGATAAAAATAGTAGTAAATAGTTACATAAAAAACCAACAACATTCAAATGAAAAGCCATCAGCCTTTCAATTATTATTTTTTCATAGGATTGGTGTGTTTATGTTAGATTAACAACACTGCAATGGTGTCAGATGCATCAGATTGATTTTATAGCACCAGGTTAAACTTTCTGACATTTTTATTGCAATCAAATACATAAAAAATTAATACAGGCCACATCTGAATATTGACTTCTGAGTGATAGTCTCCAAAATTAAACCAAGAATAGACTTGCTGAAAACGTTGTGCCCACCAGTTTTTTTTAGATGAGGTTAATATTAAATTACACAAATTAATAAATGACTATAAAAATATATGATTGTTAGACTATTGCACTTTTTGTGTTGTCAATATGCTCTTGTTTATATAGGCCTATAGTTGTGTGTGCAACGTTTGTATATTTATAACTACCGCCAAGAAATGTGGGGGTTGCGAGTAACTGGCATTGTTATTTTGGGGGTTGTGGGCTAAAAAGTTTGGGATCCCCTGATCTATATAACAATATTATAATTTTAGTTAGTTATAGGATATAAAAATGCTAAAGAAAAAAGCTGTCATTTAAAGATCAAATTGATCAAGCTATTTCTATTTATAATTGAATGCAATCATTTTATAATAATAATAGAAATTAAACAATTTTATACAATTATAATAAAAGTAAACTCATAGTAATTGTTAAAAAGGGGATCTTTTTCAAGATGATTTATTTATTTTTTTTTTTTTCAATGAACATACAAATTTGAATATGCATTCAGAGGTTTAATTATTTTTATTTTGTGTTACATCAGTTCATATGAATTACTCACATTAGGCTAGTGGGTTACATTTTATTGCTTTTACTTTGACGTCGGGTCACTGCATCTTGTAAATTAGTTTAGTGGACTGAGCGAGTTATGTCAGGGATGATATTTACAGTAATAAACATCTTGCGTTGGGTCACGCCATTTATCTGGAAATAGCAATGTTGGATTCTAACACTAGATCGGTAACAACAGTTCCTTCCATAAGCGCAACTTCTCCATTAATCGTCTTATCCATTACTTCTCACTGTGAGAAATACAAGGTATGGCACAGGTTCAAATGCGTGTGCACTGTAAAAAAAAAGTTGACTCAACTTAAATCGAGTCAAGTGAAGTAACTTAAGTAACTTGAAGTCAACTTAAAAATGTCCTGAAATTTTTTGCCTCAATTTTAAGTTGACTTTGAAATTTTTGAATTGTTTTTGTTTTTTTACAGTGTGTCTGATGGTAAATGCACTACTAAGAGCCCTGAATTATGCAGGTTTTTTTGGTGGGTGTGCTTGTGCATCAGTGTTCTTTTTCAATTCAAAGATTGTTACAATTCTCTGAGATAATTCCTGCTCGCTACCTTGTTGAGGGAAGCATCATGTGTTAGGGTGAAAAACTATTTTGATGTAAACTTAACACTCGATTTATTTGATCAGTTTATCGCTGGCCCTACTTATAATTATATTTAATTCACATCCTTTTAAAAAGATTCTAATTCTTCTCTCTTCGTAATGTGTGCCATTTAACTATTCAAATTGGTCATTGTGGGTACAAAATAAATGATGACTTTTGCTGCTTTTTGTATTTGTTCATACAGTTTTTATAAAAATGATTTGTGCATGTGACTCAAGGTTTCAAAGTATATTATCGCTACTGCATAAATGTGTTCAAAGCACGACCTTGCTTCTAAACATTACAATTGCATGAAAGACAATACTTTAAAAAATATTGACTGATATATCTATAAAAACATTATATGTGATGTGTTTTTTTTCTCTGATGTAATTGACTTTTGATTGTCCTTTCAAGTGGCCATTTCTGTTGAAGAAACCATGAGATTTGCTAACTCTTTTTCTCCCGCTGTCTCATTTTTCTTTCTCATCTGCTTTGTTCTTATACTCTCTGGGTTATATTTAACACTCATTAGAGTGTATATCAGTGGTCTGAAGAGGCTGAGTGTCCAGCCAGTTCTCTTAAAAGGGTCAGTGACTGTAAAGCTCTGGGGAGTTTCATCATAGAAGTTTGCTCTCCAGAAAGACTGGAAATTCACATTCAGAAAAGGCCCATTAAAAGATTCATTAATCATAAACACACACAATGTGGAAAGCAAGTCCAATTTATTAACTAGGGTTTTAATGAAATTGAAAGTTGACATTGGATTTTAAAAGCCTGTTCACACCAAGAACTATAGTGTATAAAGATAACTACTGTATATACTAAGTACACTAGAAAACAATATCATTTTCAGTCAAATCAAACAGTGCAGTTCTGTCGTGTGCCACTTTAAATGTCCAGCATCTTTAAAGATTCTGATAGGGTGTCAGTGGGCTTGTTGTTGATCAGCTGAAGAGAAAAAAATATTTTGAAAGTAATTCATAATATAATGCAATATTTATTCATTCATTTTCTTTTTTTGTGTCTGTCTGTGATTATATTGTACTTGTTGTTTTAGCAATGTGCAAGCTGGTATTACAAATTATAACTCCCACAAAACAAAAATACACAGTCATTCACTGCATAATGACACATTTTGAAATGTAGTTTTAATGAAACTTCAAGCAAAATAGCAAAAAAGCTTAATAATTACTATTGCTGTTTAGTTTTTTTTTTTTTTTTTTTAAATAAGATTAACCAAGAATGCTCTGCTTGCTGAAAAATCAATGTGTAAGCATAAATTAATTAAAGTTATGTTTCAATATTGCTTGTTATTAGACAATAACAAGCAATGGGTGTGCTTTCAAAAATATTAACTTGCCTGAATGTATGAAGGAGCTACATTTGAAAAACATAATCGTCACTCCTCCCCAGTCCACCAAGAGGAATTCAAGGATGAAGCAACACATATTCGCCACCAGGGGTTAGTTTTATGATTATGATTATTATTTGTTTTTAATGATTAAACCATAACACCATGGCACTGAACAATCTGAAGGAAACTACTTAGTTTATTTGTTTCACAAAATAATTTGTCAAAAAATAAAGTATTATGTGTTAGGAAATATATAAAAACAATGAAAACTTATGGAAAGTCCCCATAATTCACAAAAACATCTTGTCTGTTTGTGTGTGTGAAATTTTACCATTCTATCCGCTAACATCCCATTTAAGTATTTTCCTGTATTTCGCTCATATTTTTAATATTTCTATGAAAAGTGAAAGTGGCATCAAAGAGCCGATCGCAAATGTGATATAATTGCAAGAGCTTTTTAAAAGAATTATGCTTTCACTTTATATAGGCTTGAAAGCACGTTGGAATTAATATTAAAACGGCCCCATTCACTTAATTTCCATTAAAGCTGTGCGTCGACCATCGCCCTTCCTATGCAACCACCTTACGGACGCGCTCTGTATACGCATTTTTAAGAGGAGTGAAAGCGGACACTTTGGTATTTGGGTGTGTTTTTTAACAAAGAAATACATTTAACAAAATGTAAACATATCCATCCTGGTGAGTTTTATTTTAAACACAAATAATTTTGTCTTAAATAAGCACAAACAGTTACGACAGTAATTGAATGCTTTCATTATAGATCTGTACATTCTTAAAGTGACACCTCTGTTATCAAACATAACAGTAGATCAAAATTAGAGATTCACTGCTCTTCACAAAATAACTATAGTTACTTTTATCAATATTTAAAAACAGTGAATTAAAAGTGAACTTGATTTAATTTCTTGTATAGGTCATGGATTTTCATAGGCTAAACCTTTTATTTTATTTTCAATATTTTCAAATGTTTGTATTCTGTAATTTTAAGCTAATTTCCTCCCCATATTTGTAATGGTTTCAACTATGCTTTTACACAGTTAAGGAGTTTGGGAGTTCTTCTGGGTGCTTTGAAATTTTTTTTTTTTTTGGGGTATATCCTGTAAAAATATTTTTTAGGGGTGTTACACACATTGACATGTTTTTAACACTGGATATGTCAATTTACAGTATTTTCAAGTTATTTTATAATTTTAAACTGTATTTCAGAATAACATATAAATAACGTAAAATAAACAGTAAAATTTTGTGTATTCTTATGACGGTATTAAATTGTCTTGTAGTTAATTACTTAAAGCTTTAATTATGATATGGTTTTATCATGATGTTCATCTAAGCTGCAAACCAATAATCAAAATACTTTGGTTATTGTCCAATTCTACATTTTTGGTTGAAAATAATTCAACTAAATTAAATAGCAAAAGCATTAAAAAGTACAATAGGTAACACTTTATAATAAAGTCTTATTAATAATTCAATTCAATTCATCTTCATTTCTATAGCTCTTTTACAAATTGGATTGTCAAAGCAGCTTCACATAGAAGATTATAGTGAATTGAAAGGGTCAGTTCAGTTTTCAGAGTTCAGTTCAACTTAGACATTTAATTTTAATGTTAAAATACATTTTGATGTTAAAATTAAACAGTTTAACATTAATAAATGTTAGCTAAAGGATTAATCAGCAGTGAGAAAAAGCCAGATTTATTACAGTTACTATGCTATTTTAATTTTTTTTAAATACAACATAATTGTATTAGTTATTAGCTCCATTTAATAAAATAACTTGTAATCACAACTACAATGTTAATTAGAGTTTTTGGACTAACCTCAGAAATGAACATCACCTAATATTAATAAAAGCAATTTTTAATTGTGAGTTTGTTAAATTAGCTAATGTTATCTATTAGAGCCTTATTGCACAGCATTAGCAGCCCTATTAATCCTCACAGAATTTTCAATCAATATTTCAGCATGTAGTAGGCCAGATTAACATGTGAAGATGTTAATCTTTTTCTGTGAACTGTTAACCAATTGAACCACTGCAATTGTTTCTATTTTTAAAAAGCACTCTAAAACTTTAAACATAATTATTCATTGTATTTTGAAGTGCTTACAATATCAATATTGTGCATGTTTATTATCATGATCTATTAAATTATTGAATATCGACGTATGTCTACAGAAGGGTAAATGTTGATTTATGTCAACAGTCTCCAATGCATTGAACTTTGTATAGATGTCAGGCAGTGTGTCAACTTTGACCCCGTTTTGCATTGACATTTCAAGGCATAGGCAATAATTGCTGGAAAATGGCCATAATACATCAATTAATAGACAAGTATGAAAAATGAACAATGTGTAATTCTGTTTAAGCATTGTAAGGAGGATTTAGTAACAGTTTTGTGACTTTCTAAACCTCTTATTCACTAACCACCTACAATCGAGCTAATGAAGCTTATTATTGATTCCGCCTTGTTAGCAAAAGTCTATTTGCCTGCTGCAATTAATGTTGCACTGTGACTGCCTGCAGAAAGCAGGTGGTAGACAGAGTTTTATTGACATGAGATGTTTGTATACATTTTCTATTGTTCATGGCAGCAGTAGTTCATTAAAGGAACACTCCACTTATGTTGTAAATAGGCTCATTTTGCCAAGTCTCCTAGAGTTAAACGGTTGCGTTTTACCATTTTTGAATCCATTCATTTGAATCCATTAATTTCATTTGAGATATGTTTGCCTTATTTTTAATGTCTAACTTTTAGCTTATCTTAGCATAAATCATTAAAATAGATTAGACCATTAGCATCTCACACAAAAAATAAAAAATAAGGCAAAAATATCTCAAATTAACCCTGGTTTTGATCCAATTTGTGATCGGTGTTAACAAGCTCCAGCCACTCTTTTTCATACTTTCTGGCTTTGTCCAGCACTAAGCACTTTTTGGGCAACAATTTTAAAATCAATTTATGAATGTTTTCTTTTAGACATTGAGCCATGCCCACTAGTAGCATTACTTGGACTTAACCTTACAAATGTTTCCTTGTCACCTACACAATCAAATGCACTCACCTTCTGTTTAATAATTGCTAAAAGGCTTATTCCCCCACATGGGCTATAGGTGAATTGGATACGCTAAATTGTCTGTAGTGTATGAGTGTGAATGAGTGTGTATGGATGTTTCCCAGAGATGGGTTGCGGCTGGAAGGGTATCCGCTGCGTAAAACATATGCTGAATAAGTTGGCGGTTCATTCCGCTGTGGCAACTCCAGATTAATAAAGGGACTAAGCCGAAAAGAAAATGAATATATATATATATTTTTTCGGTGCACCGCGATGCAGATGGGGACAGTTTGATATCGGTTCAGTAATAGATCATAACCGGTTATCACGTACTGACGTCATTTATCTCCTATGTGCAATGTCGCACTAGAATACTATGGCGAAGAAAGCAAGGGCGAGTAAAAAAACGCTCCTACTACTTAAAAGGTAGATAATTGTGCACAGTTTAACTACTTGTGAATTTGCTAGAAAGTCTTTCACTGACACTGAAGAAGGCACAGCACACGAGCTATTTCACTACTAGGGAGAAATGCTGTAAAAATCCATCTCTGCCTCTCTCTCTCTGTCACTTTGGATATTTGTCCCACTGGCGTGTTCGTGAGGTAACTTTTCCTCTCCTCTTGGCTGTTAAAGTGATACTTGTGGATCCAGACACAAGCATGCCTGAGGTGCAAGTTTTCTCCACTGTGTCTATTATGGGTTACCTGTGATAACGGCGTATGATACGATTATAGACTGTAACCGCTGCTGTTTTTCCCGTGTCACTTATTGGTGAACAGCGATTTTATTTCTAAAGCCAATCGCAGCCCTTTCTGTTGAGTGGTTGAAGACAATGACCAATCATAGGGGTGTAAGACCTCACTTGACAGCGCTCAAAAAGCAAGCGGGATAATATTTACATTAGTTTATTTGCTATAAATGCTCATTTTGTTCTGTGCATGTATTGGAGTTTTGTTTAAAACATTCTAAAATAGTGTTTTCTTCGAGGTAGAGTTCATATATCTTACTGCTTGTATTAAAGGACAAAATTGTATTACAAATAATATATAATTATTAATATATTTCTAGATTTAAAAACAAATCTTGTTGTGAAGAAAAAATCTAATTATGTATGGAAAGCATCATAAATGCACTGAGAT
>CAIGQZ010000427.1:21346774-21360820 GCA_903798205.1 Danio tinwini
CACACACACACACACACACACACACACACACACACACACACACACATTTAGTATTGCCATGTGGAATGACAGTCTCATCAGTGTGACACCTGACAGAAAGGCCAGAGAGAGAGACTGTTTCAGCTCTGGTTCTGCTTGGAAGCTTCTCCCTCATGAATAACTGCTCCTCGAAGAGTTCTTTTACAATATTCTGAACTGTCTGGAGAATTCTACAGTCTATCTGATGTTTCTGATGACTTATGGATCATTTTTGTGTTTGGTCTGATAAATTTGTAGAACTCTAAATCCCCCTAAAAATTAGAGATTAAACTAACAAAATTCCCTACAGCATACCTTATGGTTAGTGGTGTAAAGTAATGAAATAATACTCAAATTACTGTGTTTTTCTCAGGAATTGTATTTTACTAATTAGTTTAAAAATGTGTAATTTGTAGGCCCTTGTGGAATCTGCACGTGCAGAAATCCGCAGATTTCCACAGAGTTTTAGCCCATCATTGAGTCTATGTGTTTACTTACTTGTGTAAATGTGTGTAAAAATAAATATAAAGATATTTATTCAGTTTTAAAATTAATGTCAGTAATATTATTGACTAATATAAGTATGTTGATATGATTTATTTACAATACAGTTTGTAAAGTAATACTTTGGTAGATATATATTATATGAGAAACTAACTTTGTTTACCAATTAAGTGGATCTAATTGGAATTGCATTGCAAACATTAAATAAAAGTTTAAAAGGTATTATATTTTATTTCATATATTAAGTTTTTAGTTATGATACTCTCAAAACCATGCTGCATAAATCCGGAGATTGTTTACACAAATTTTGTGCAGAAATAAGCTTGTCTGGTCCTAGTAATGTGGCAAAGTTTGATGGCTCTCTAGTCATCGGGAATGAATGAGGCAAAGCTCAGAAGAACTTTAATTAATTTTAATGATAAAACGGATGGCAGAAGGCTCTCTGAAAGCAAACACAGTGTCCAGGCCTTGTACATTTTTAGTGCTGTTTTGGTACTTTAACTGCTCTGTATTTCTTCAACCTGCAGTCACTAAACTGGTAGATAATAAAATATAAATGAATATGAGATGAGTTAATAAATCTTCCTACATATATTTTGCTGCTTAATAGTTGTATTTTTTCTAGATTATTTGATAAATAGAAAGTTAAAAGAACAGCTGTTATTAAAATTTTTTGACATTATAAAAGTTTTTACTTTCACTTTTTGATCCGTTTAATTTATTCTGGCTAAATAAAAGTATTGTTTTTTCTTTCAGAAAATGAACAAGTTTAAATGAAATATATTATGCTTTCTTTTTACTCTCTCAGCCGTTCCTCATTTAAACTCTAAGTGGTTTCTAACATGAAGACATTTTCACTTGGAATTGAAACATGACAAAAATAGATGTTCATTCAATACTTTTTCTTATACAGTCATGTAAAAAAATTGGGGACACCCTATGCACTTTCAGTTTTTCCATATCATGACATAAAACAACGATCTGATCTTTGTCTTAAAAATTAAAAAAATAAAAGCCCAGATACATAGCATACAGAATTAACAAAGTACTGCTAATCTGGAGCCTTCAGATTTATGTTCAATGGACAACAGTTGAAACTAATATTGGTCTCTCAAAATTCTGGCTATAATAATACACACAAATTTTTTTTTATCAAATAATAATTTCCATCAAAAGATGGGTGCTTTCACACCTATAGACTAATGTTCCCTCTTCCAGGGGATTTAAATTGGAGGAACAGGGATTAAATAGCCTCATTTCAAGTGTAAAGGGTTGTAAAATATATATTGATTCAGTGTCAGAAGTCGAGTTACCTAAAATGTTAATGATATTGTATATTTTTTTAATAGTTCAGTTAGACAGCATGCTTCCAATTTTGTATTGAACACAAAACACACTTTTACCAGTAGGAATGTTATCTATACTCATCAATCTCTTCTTATAGCCATATATATGCCAAATACATATTCATAATACACTGTGATATAACCTGGTTTGTTAGTTTTTGGATCGTATTGCATTCTCACTACAACCGAACTGCTTCATAGTTTGTTTCAATCGAGCCGAGAACACCTAATTCAAATGATCTCGGACTGATTGTCTTTGATCTGAGCGTTATTGTTGGTTTCACATATGCCCAAATGAACAGAGCTAAAGGGGCACATGTGCCAGTTTCTGAAACAAATGCCTAGGTGTGAAAGCGTCATAATACACTTTTTCATCTACAGAAACGGTTTTAAGGATGGCATAGTTGCTTACCTTTGAAGTCCCGTCTGTGATACCTTAAAATACTGCCTTCCTTAGGCGTCTCACCATGCTTTTTTGAAGGGGAACAATTGTTCCCCCTGGATATACGCAAAGTGAAGGAACTTCTAATTTGAGATGCATTTGAGGTGATTCATTCCTCCAGAGTGTCTGACCTCCCTTTCACCTGCTTTTTGGCAGTGTTTGACTGTACAACTGTGTTTAGATTGTGAAGCAACAGAGAGCAGTTCAGAGGAGAAGCCCTTGTTTCTGTGTCAGCAGTGTTTGTAATCTACAGTGAGTCAGGAAAAATCTAAATCATGTATTATACAGGAATGACTGGACGCGCCTGTGTATTTTCTGCAGCATGTGGAGGACTTTAATGGCCTTCAGTGGTTCAACATTGACAGCACAGCGTTGGCAGTCTGTGTTTAGCTTATAGAGCGCTGTACGTTCTAATCATATTCATTATGGCAAGATTACGCCGTCTCGTGTAATTACTGTAAAGATTATAACAACACTAAATATACTGGCAGCATATCATTCTCTCTTATTGTCTCTCTCACTTCGCTGATCTGCTAAAGGACAAAGAAAGCCCAAAGCTGCTTGATTTAGATGCGTGTTGCAATCACTTATGAATCAACCGCCTTTGGCTTCATGACTGGGACGCCAACTATCACACTGACACAAACCCTCTGTACTGTTATTCGGATGCACAGAGAGTCAGTTTGATACTTTGATGCATCATTGTATGAAATTAGACTAATTTGTCACTTTTTGTTTACACCAAGAGGCCAAAAATGAATGTTCTGAAAGCAGGGAGAAAAACAACAAAATAAGTTTATGAAATATAGTTAAATGCTCTCAACTATAGCTTTTATATATATTTTTTCTGTACATAATTTTTCTTACAAAATGAATACTATATTCTGCAAAGAAGCATTTTTTACTAATGGGATTGCAACAAATTATTATTTTGATAATCAATTAATTTAACAATTATTAGATTTTGAATGATTGAGTAATTACCAATTATTCCAGTTACTAATCTGTAGGTGTTGCGAAGGGATGAACGTGCAAAGGGTCATTTCAAATGTAGCTTTATTTGAGAATGGTCACACAGGCAAGGGTTGAAAACCAGCATGTGAAGTGTAAAATACAATACAGAAGTGTAATCTAATAAAGGTCGGGACAGCGAGCAAATAATCAAAAATGCTATCAACAGTTCAAAGGTCAAAAACAAAGAAACAGGTAAACACTTTAGAATTGACAGCAACAGTTTATCAAGACTTATCAGCAATGTTTGTGTAAAGTGTGATATAAATGTCACATTTACAGTGCATCCGGAAAGTATTCAAAGCGCTTCAATTTTTCCACATTTTTTGATGTTACAGCCTTATTCCAAAATGCATTCAATTAATTTATTTCCTCAAAATTCTACACACAAAACCCCATAATGACAATGTGAAAAAAGAGTTTTTTAAATTTTTGCAAATTTATTAAAAATAAAAAACCTGAAAAATCACATTTACATAAGTATTCACAGCCTTCACAAGGTCTTCACAAGAACGCAGGTCCGTTCTCTGCGTTCTTGGAATTGAGAAACAGCCAAGGTTTACCACGCACCTTAATTTACAGATAACTTCCCCAATGTAAAAACTAGGGCTACACTTATTTTTTGCTATTTTAATGCGATGTTTCATCAAATAACTTGAATAGCTCTATTTGGAAATTTTTTTCCTTTTTATTGATTGGGATGATTTTATAGGCGACGCAGTGGTGCAGTAGGTAGTGCTGTCACCTCACAGGAAGAAGGTCACTGGTTCGAGCCTCGGCTGGGCCAGTTGGTGATTCTGTGTGGAGTTTGCATGTTCTCCCTGCGTTTGCGTGGGTTTCCTCCGGGTGCTCCGGTTTCCCCCACAGTCCAAAGACATGTGGTACAGTTGAATTGGGTTGGCTAAATTGTCCGTAGTGAAAGAGTGTGTTTCCCAGAAATGGGTTGCGGCTGGAAAACATATGTAAAACATATGCTGGATAAGTTGGCGGTTCGTTCTACTGTGGCGACCCCAGAATAATAAAGGGACTAAGCCGAAAAGAAAATGAGTAAATTAATGATTTTGTAGAGGAGTACATCTGTTGAGAATATAATAAACTCATTACCAGCACAGATAAATAAAGTACTGCAGCAATATAAATAAAGAAGTCTAACAGTATTTAGGTACAGAAATAAAGTAATCAAATGTACAATGAAGTTGTATAGGCTTCATTTTACAAATAATTTAATAAAATTATTCTTTGTTAAAGCTACTAAATGTAATAATTCCTTGTACCCAAATGCTTTAAACTTGTTTAAAATGCGTACACAGTCACAAACCTTAAAATGTGCACAGCTGATAAACTTTCAACTTATTATGGTTTAACTGAAACGACTCCACGATTTTCATGTTCTGAAGAATCTGAAGTGTTTTACCTGGTCAACTATAACCCCGACTCCACATTGTAGAATCTGCGATGTGACTATTGCAGATTCACACTTGATAAAATGATAAATTGATATATTGTGCAGCCCTAGTAAAAACCAATACAAAATCTAGGAAAACCTGCAATGTATTTTGGTTTCCTTGTACTGGGTTGTGACTGGAATGGCATTCTCTGCGAAAACATTTGCTGGAATAGTTGTTGGTTTATTCCGCTGTGGCGACCCCTAATAAATAAGGGACTAAGTCGAAGAAAAATGAATGAAAAAATAAATAGTAAAATGTACTTTTGATTTTCTCTGTAATATAATATTTGGCAAAACATGTACTTTGGGACAATCAAGGGAAGTGTTAGAAAGGTTTTTCCACAAGTTTATATGAATTAGGCAATGTTATTGCACACGAGGCAGCTGCAGGTGTGATTCTCAGCGCTGTCTAGTGTATTTCACCCCCCTGGCTGTGTGTTGTGGTTAAGCGCCACCCTGGTGGTACCGTCCCATATCAGTGGGTGACGGCCATTTTAAATTGCTTTTTCACACCTTTAGTGGGAATGGGTTTTCAGACTTACATGTGCACAGTCTGACGGACCCAGGAGAGAGCAGCGCTATAGATCCTCAAGCAAATTGCTCACACTTTTTCTTACACTTTTCTCTCTCTTTCGCCATATGAGGGCTTTTCAATTCATGTACCCTGAGAGTTAGCAAAGTTAGATGGAATTTTTCAACTATTAGTGTCAGAATCTGTATGAAACATTAAAAATGTTTTTTTTTTTTGTTTTTTTTTTACCTCTTTGACACGGGTACAAGATGTCTTTTCTCAATGTGTTTTTGTCCAGAAGGGGTATTGTTAAAAGTATTTGGTGTGGATGTATGTTTTGTTGTGAAAAGACTGCAATGGGTTTTTAGGACATCGTGACTTTGTCTATACTATCCATGAAGAAGTGTTTTTATTTTGTATTTGTTGATACATATAATAGTTTCTAGTCAGTAGGATTTTTTTGGTTTGATTTAAAATAATTATGCTCACCAAGGGTGCATATTGCAATATTTATTAGGTGTGTGACAAGATCTTGCAAGACTAAACCGCAACGAGATTTACCTTTGAGATGAAAAGTTGTCTTGTGAGTTGTGATGTTATGATGGAGCATGAGGGTGAATTTAGCACTAAAGATTGGACGCAGGATTGGATTTCAAATGCAAATTAAGTGCTTTGCACACACCTGACAACCCAGGCTGCCTCGGTGTTGTGCGTCACTTGTTTGCTTGGGTGGGTGGGACATAACCGTTTTTTTATTTTTTATAAAAATGTATCCAAAAGCAAAGGCTGCAGCAACTGCCACCACACAAATTAACCATGCGATTGAATAGCACTTTAAATATGCTTAAAGTCATAATCGTCGTAAACACAAATTGAAATTAAGACATGAAATATAAATATATATATATATATATATAAAGTTCTCTACAGACCGTAACCCAACTATTACCTTCGTGTAGGACTTTTAGCCGCATTTTGCAACAGAATAAGCCATACACACAGGGCTGTTTGACACTATTCTCTGCACCTTCTGAGTCAGTGTGTTGAGTCTCCAGAGAACTTCTAGAGACTCAATACACCTATCGTCATCATCATCATAACCACCATCATCATCATCAAACACATGTTTATGCTCTCCAGAAAAAAGCTGAAGTTTTCTTTTCATTCGGCATGCGTTATCAAATTCTATTAAAACAGCTCTCTCCTATCAGTCCATACTTGCATCAAGTTGCTCAGAATTTGTTTAGTCAGTACAGTTTATAGCAAAATATTTTGCAGTGTTTGCATGCCCTTTATGGCCTAATTCATTAAAATAAAGTAAAATAACTTTAATTACCGGTTTATTTAAAAAAGCAGCTAAATTGTTTTGCACTTTGTAATTTTTACAGGTGAATGAAAATCTATGTTCCATTCATATATTATCAAATATTTTGCTAATATTTAAAATTATATATAAACGCTATTTTTCATTCATTTATTAGGAAAATATTTAGCAGTGTTTGCATGTCCTTTACAGCATAGAATTCATTCAAATAGAAGTAAATAACGCTCATTACACGTTGATTTAAAAAAAAAAAAAAGCACCTAAATAGTTTTGCATTTTGATATTTTTTTCAGTTGAATAAAGGACGTTTTTTCCATTTATATATTTTATTATAGAGGATTCCAAAAATAGTATAATAATCTCGTCTTGTCTAGTTCTCATGATGCCAATCTCATGTTTCGTCTCGTCTTATGGAGTAATCGTCACATCCCTATTTATTATGATTGATATTATTATGATTAGTAGTAGTAGTAATGTTATGAGAGGACCATTAAACTAAAATTATTTTTGTTACTTAGAAAAAAGTGTAACTGAGCTGGTTGCCAAGGACATATTTTCATTCAGTTGATTTAATTTAAAACTAAAAATAACATGGAAATAAATGAAAAGTATACAGTGATGTAAAAGGCACAATTGAGAAGTTGTGCAATTGAGACAACATCATTATTACAAGTAAAATGTAAAAATGAAAATTATAAAAGTAAAATATAAAAATAATTTCCCCCCTTTTTTTTATTATATAATAATATATAATATTTTAATTAAAAATAATAACAGTAGTGAGTGAGCTAAAAAAGTAATGCTCCTTTTTTTTTATAATAATAATAATAATAATAATAATAATAATAATAATCATCATAATAATATTTTATATTTACAGGTAATTTAATTTGATTTGTAAAAAATAGTAGTGAGTGAGCAAAAAAAATGCCTCATTTTTGTAATAATAATAATAATAATAATAATACTATTTAATATTTAAAATTTACAACTAATTAAAAAATATTTGTAATAAAAATGAATATCAGTAGTGAGTGAGTTAAAAAAGTGAAGTGATGCATTTTATTACACAATGTACGGGGCTTAAATGTTATGTACGGGTCATAAAATGTTTTATTTATGATACTGATTCAAATTTGCTCACTCTCATTCTCTGTTGCTCTCTAAAAGCACGAACAATACGGATGGCAGGAGTGTGCCAGTCTTGGCTCCTGCTCCAGTCACTGAGTGTAAATTTCTGCTTGAGCCAGCTCACAATCTGATGGATCTCTCTAAGTGTGTTTGCACAGCACATTTTAATCGATTCTTAAAATGTTCAATTAGGGCCAAATCAATTTGCGCAAGGTGGTGACAATCAAAGTCAGCACACACATCACACACACGCACACACTTCTTCACTTGAATACACGCACAAAATTTCACATGATATTCAGTGCCATAATGATATATTATTTCCCTCATTGTTTCCTTGCTCTTGTCTTTAATTGGATCAGCTTTCTTTGTTCTCGAAGCTGTCATTTACATATGGTCAGTTTGGAAATAGACACAATTGTAGAAATTCTTTTTTTTTTTACTTAATGCTTGTTTGGTTGCCAAATTGAACTGTCAATCTATAATAGTGTCTATTAGTGACATTTTAACGTTTTGTTTAAATTAGTTTACTTTTTTTTTTAACTTTTTTTCTGAACAAATAAATATTAGAATAAGTTTAATTGTTTTTATGATTTTATGCTTAATACGCTAAATTCAATTTAATAGAGTATGCAAGTAAAACAGTAATGTTATCATAATTGAAAATATAATTTATTTCTGTTATGACAATGTTATACTTTTTTTGTAGTATATTGATTTTGGTGACGTTATCAATTTTTCTGTGGAAGCTAATATGTTTTCAGGACCGTTTAATGAATAGAAAGTTCATAACAGCATTCATTTCAAATAGTAACCTGTTGTAAGACATGTAAATGCCTTGTTTGTCACTTTTACAGTCACAATAGCTGTCACAATAGCTGCAACATTGCAATACCATGACAAAGCCAAGTAAAACGGAACAAAAGCAATCACAGCAACTGCAGTGATCACTTGTTTTTCTGATGCCATGCCTTTGTTTTTTTTTACAATATATTGGAATGAATTGTAAATAAAAATATAAAGTTTATTTTGGTACGCGAATCAATTATTCTGTTATATAATTTCTGTTTAGTTGACATAATAGGCTACATAAAAATAGGGTTACTGCATAAAATACAGCGAGCAAAATAAGTATTAAACATGTCACCATTTTTCTCATAAAGCATATTTTGTAAGGTGCTGTTGACTTGAAAAATTTCCCCATATTTTGGTAACAACCAAAGAAATCCATATATGTAAAAAAAAACTAATCTAGAGATGTCCCATTCAATCGGTCAGTGATCAGTATCGGCCAATAATCACATTTTATGACTCAGTCAGTACTCGCCAATCTGGCCGATCTCATGAACTAATTGCAAGTGTTTGTTTACAAGTTTACACACAGAGAAAGACGCACATGCGCTCATCAGCAGTGCTACAACATTTGCAGAGGTAAATGATGCGTAGGGGCATGAGTGATCACTGTGCTCACGTCACAGCAGCTAAAATATACAGTTCATACAGTCTTCTGGCACGATTCACGTGAGTGATGGATGTTGCAAGTGCAGCCATTTAATGTCCAATGTTCTGAGCTGTTGTGGCGTGAGCAGAGCGATCACCGCTATCTAATGTCTCATCCAATTGTATAGCCTCTCCCGGAAGCTCCACAATTCTCCCGAATATGCCTCTTTATAGTGGCGCCGTGACACCCGCGAATTAGAAATTCCCAGAAAAAAACTGAAATCATGGCGACGAAGTGAACGAGCAAGAGAACAGATCGCGAGAGGCACAGTGATGTTCTAAGCTTTATATTTGTTAGGTTAAATGAATAGTGCAGTAAAGAAAATCCCTGCTCTCTCATCGAGCTGATGTAAGATTGTCAGGAGCTGCCATCATTGAGCTGCTATCAAGAGTTGGAGATGAGCAAGTATTTTAATGGCCTTGAATGTATTTAGGCCTTTTTACATACAAGAACCGAAAGTTTTGTGTTTTTGATAATATCAGAAGTTCACTAAAACCTGGCTGGAAATATTAATGAAATACATATATTTTTTTACTTATATCATAATACAACTTCTTCTAATATAGGCCTAGTTATTGCAATAAACAGTAGTTTAAAGGCCTATTCCCTTTTAGTAAAGAAGTAATGTATTAATGGGTGTACATTTTAACTTCTTATGCATCAAATAAAGTCTACGCTGCAAACTTTTTCTTCATCGAGACATGTTGAATTCTTCTTCCATCTTTTGCAATGTTTCTAAATTGCTTTGTTAGTCATTTCTTACCATTTTTTTAAAAACATGTTTTATCTGTTATTTTAAAACATGTTTTATCTATAAACCTGCGTCTGACCATTACAAGTCCACACTAAATAGTTATAAGAGACGTGCTTAAGGGATTATATGCAGCATCTTTCATTTATTCTCTTAGGTAAAGAGAGATCTCCACTTAAGTATCATACTTAGAGGGAAAATGCTTTAGGTATTATAAATTTTAAAGTGACATGGAATCGGTACTTGGTATCGACTGCAAAAATCCTGATCGGAGCATCCCTACTAATTAGTTTACAAATGAAGTTATGTGTGATAAAATGAAACGATGCAGGGAGAAAGAATTGAACACATGAACAAAGGGAGGTGTAGAAAAGCAGTGAAAGCCCAGACTGCAGCTGCAGCTGAGTAGTTATTCAGCAACCCTCTGCTCTTCTTTATTGTAAATTTAATATTTGCTGCTTCAATCTAACATCTACATTACCAGGATGATGAAGATGAAACCGACTAAAAAAATAAAAAAAAATAAAATTGACTGATCAATGCAGACCTATTCACATGAACATAACAAATATTATAGATCCCAGTTCTGCTCCAATATAAGTAGAGAGTAATAAAGCAGCACAATGGCTCATATGCACCAGGTAGTAAACATAAAAAAAAAAGGTTGGAACAAGGTAAGACACGATGGATGGATAAAAAAATGGACAGAGACAGAATTGGAGAGAAGATTGGTGATGGATCATTTTGGCATTTACCTATGGTGGCAAAAGGTCAGAGGTTATTGGGGCATCCATGTGGCGAATAGTTTTACTGCTTCTTGGGAGGCCGGAAGCCGATTAACCCGAAGAGCTTCCAGCAGGCTTGTGCATTTCAGTGTGTGAAGGAGTGTATCCCGAATCATGTCTTAAATTGGGCTATAAATCATTCAGAATTTTTGCTCTCTCAAGTTACTTTGTGATGTCAAAGCGAACGTGACTGCGTCTGAGTTTGATATGGAGTGTTATGATTGACTTTGTGTGTATGTGTGTGCGCGAGATAGCAAGTGTCAGAAAGTTTGAGAGTGTTTGCGAGTGTGCACTTGCTATAAGGTCACGGTTTTTTGGAAGCAGAATGAAGCAGCTGCTCTTGCCATGAGGGGCCAGAGGACAAACGCCAGAGGAGAATTCTTTTATCCAGGCGTAAAATACCATATGAACGGTCAACTCCATTACTGTCGAATAATATCCACACACAGTTACTCTGCTTTCTTCAGCCTCTTTATGTGGATGCCCCGAGGTCTTGCAATATACTTGTGCGTTTACTCGTGTTCTTGTGCTATCTTTGGTCTCATCCAGGATCTGTGGAATGTTTGGTTTACTACAGCCTACAGCATATAAATAATAATCATAGAGCCCATGAAGAGATTTTAAAAGTGGACCGAATGGAGTGGCTAGTGCCTTTTATCTGACAGTAGGAGTTTGTAGAAAGAATTGAAAAGGAACTTAGGGCTAAACGATATTGCAAAAAAATTGATGTAGCAATATCGATTTTCTTCTAAATGAGTCCATATTGCAAGATAGGGATGTCCAGATCCGATCACGTGATTGGAAATCGGGCCCGATCATGCGTTTTCAGGCTCGATCGGAATAAGACGTTACCTCCCAATCAGGACTCGAATATATATATATACAGGGCTTTACATTAACACTCACCAACCCAGCAAATGCGGGTAGATTTCAGCTCTGGTGGGTTAGATAGACACCTCCACTAGCCACTTTGGCTGGTTGGAAATCATTTTTAAATTGTAGTTTTCTTAAAAGCAGTGTTTAAAAATAAGCATGGCCCAATATTCGTGCAAATGTGACCTATCAAGAAGCAGCACGACTGACAAAAATGACGCGAACAATGTGCGCAAACAAATATGCGCGAACAGAAAGCAGGTAAATACCGAACGAGAGGATGATCACTCACACGCACAGGTGATGTGATGCGTGCGACTGTTAAAAAGCACGCGCGCTCCTGTTTACTTGCACGAAGAAACCGTGCCTAGAGGAAGCTCAACTGGTGCGATCGGTTCCCTTTGGAATAGACTGGACAAAGAGCAATGATTGTGCACCCACAGTCCTGCTGCTTTTAAGAGATCAAGATTTATCTCTTATGGGATTGCCTGCTGGGTTTTTTTAGGCTAAGGTGCTATTTGTTTTTATATTAGATTTTTTTATATTTACTGTTGCACTAAAGTCCAAAAGTGAAGAATTTATGTTATTTATTACTTGATTGTTCAAGCTACCTCACAGAAGTGCTCTGTTTGTTAACAAAGTTGTTGAATGTTAAAATATGAATTTAGTATAATAAAAAACATCCTGGGTCTGTTTCTTCGCTCTTTTTTATATTCTTTTTTATGTATTATAGTTTCAGGTTTCGGTATTAGTAGATGCTCAAAATCAAATGACCCGGACTTGGATTTGAGGGCAAAAAACCTGATCGGGACATCCCTATCGCAAGATCACTTAAGCAACTTTATTTAGTAAGAATTCACAATTTTACATTAATTGGGATGACATTATAGGGAAGTGCATCTGCATAAAATTGACAAAATTATTAGAAAATGTAAGGCGTCACGGTGGCACAGTGCGAAGCAGTCCCGGCTGGGTCAGTTGGCATTTATGTGTGCAGTTTGCATGTTCTCCCCGTGTATGTGTGGGTTTCATCCGGGTGCTCCGGTTTCCCCCACAAGTCCAAAGACATGCACTATAGGTGAATTGGGTAAGCTAAATTGTCCGTAGTGTATGTGTGTAAAACATACAGTATGCTAGATAAGTTGACAGTTCATTCCGCTGTGGCGACCCCTGATTAATAAAGGTGAAAAGCTGAAAAGAAAATGAATGAATGAATCCAAAAATTTAAAAAAATAAAAGAATATAATTAAAGCAAAGATGAAAACAATTGATACAATGAAATAAACAGCACTTTAATGTTTTTGGTGGAGTAAAACAGTATTAAGAAATTTAATATTCAGATGTAAAATAATATTGTATGTAGTCCTCGTTGTATAAATCATTAAACAATTAATCTTCATTAAAGCGGGAAACTTAATAATTTCGTGTGACCAAATGGTTTAAATTGGCTTGAAATGTTACAGTCACAGGCTATAAAACTACATTCAAATAGAAATCTTTCACACTATTAGATTAGGGTTAAACTCTGCAGTCACTGGTTAATTATTATACAGATCTTGCAGGTTTGCACATTGCAAAAAAAGATGATATATATGATGATAGAAGAAAAAAAAAAAATATATATATATATATATAGATGTCCGTAACAACCAGACCAAGTATTTTACCCAGCAGGCATAAGACATCAACAAGACGTCAGTTTGGCGTTGTACCCCAATGTAGTGGAGACTAGTTGTTTGTACAGAAAAACTGAAACTGATCTATTGTGAAATTGAAATGTCAATGTATTTTTGAACTGTCAATGTATTTTGAAATCAAACTGAAAGTTAATCAGGTTCTGAATAGTGTTGTCAAAAATATCAATATTTTGATAAGTATCAATACTGGAATATTTAAAACGTTACAATCGTGCTTTTGATCTTGCATTTGCTTTTTCCTTGCAATATCGATATCGAATATCGATATTTTTCATGTTATGGTATCGAAGTTAGAATGTCTAGTATTGTGACAACACTGGTTTCAACTAATTATTTTTATTAAGAATTGTTTAACTTATTTATTGTATCTGATTGATGTAAGTTGAGATTACTTGAAAATTTAAAGGGATAGTTCACTCAAAAATTAAAGTTTACAATTTGTTTTAAAACTTTATGAATTTCTTCCTTCAGTTAAACACAAAAGAAGACATTTTGAAGAAAGCTGAAAACCTGTAACCATTGACTTCCATAGTAGGTAAAACAAATACTATGCAATTCAATGGTTACAGGTTTTCAGCTTTCACCAGAATAGTTTCAAGGTTCAACTATATTGGTGAAGAATATTATTTGAAATCACTTTTCAATAGATTTCCTGCTGAATAATAATAATAATAATAATAATAATAATAATAATAATAATAATAA
>CAIGQZ010000427.1:21378901-21395525 GCA_903798205.1 Danio tinwini
TTATTATTATTATTATTATTATTATTATTATTATTATTATTATTATTATAGTTTTTTATTAATTAAATGTTTTATTTTATTATTGACGGTTTATTCCGCTGTGGCGACCCCTGATTAGAAAAAGGGACTAAGCCGAAAAGAACATGAATAAATTTTTGTATTTATTTTTAATTTATTTTGTGGTTGCATGATAAATTGAGCTACATGATTAAGTGATTTAATTATTGTATCCGTGGCCTCAAGGATCAATATTAACTGAGCGGTATTTACTCCACCATGTATGATACTTTATTAATCTGGTTATTTAACAACCTTTTTTTTAATAATGTAAAAAACAATACATTTGTAAATAATTATCAACTAGTTGAATAAAAATGATGAATTTTACAGTTTTAGTAAAAGATGTTACTTTAGATTTTTACTGTTGGTCAAATCAGTCTTCCACATGGCTTAAGTTGTAGCGGAACAAGTCAGATCCATCTTCGGCACCTCTAAAATCTGATCCAGTACCCCAACCCCCTCCCCACACTCTTCTGCGACTCCCTAACCCTCTTCACTTTTGTTTGGCGACAAATGACGCGCAAATGTTCCATTACCCCTCCCTCCTCTGGTAACATGCTGGATCCTTCACCCCAATTGGTTGCGGGAACTTGTAAAATGTAAATTGAACTAATACAGGGGGCGTAACTAAGAAAAACTCAGTTAAAAATGAATTAAAATAATAATATAGAAAGATTTTCTTAATAAATAAATAAATGAATAAAGGAATAAATAAATAAAGAAATACATGAATACACTCACAGAAATATTTCACCCAAAATTTAAGATTTATGTAATTTTATTACATGACAAATTCCCATGTATATTTTTTGCATAATTTTAACACAAATCAACCAAATAAACTTTATATTATTTATTTTCATTTGGATAATAAAGCCTATTTATTTTAAATGCATAATCCTCAGGTTTATGTAATTAGTTTATGTAAAGTATAATTATTCTAAATTAATAATAACAAGTTTATTTATTTAAAATACATAAAGTTTATTGTATAAATTGCATAATAATTAAGAGAACTAAATCAGGGTAATTAAAAAAAGATAAATAACATTTATTTGAATCATGTTTAATGTATGCTTATATACTAAACCAAATTAAACAATGCATCATATTTATGCAACTGTTTCCCCATCAAATAAAAAATAGAATTAGACCCACTGAAAAATCCAGATTTATTTATATTTGTCTTTGATATAAAAATCTGTATTGAGCCAAGTTAACATAAGCCAACATTTAGGAAATCATCCATATGAACCCACTTACAAAGCAACACTCGAACATCACATGACTGCTTGGACACTCAAAAAAAAAACATAAAAAAAAAAACTGTACACAGAGATCCATTTTCAGTTGCTAATTAACATATTATAGAACTAGGAAATAATTGTAACATATCTGTGGGTTGAAACACAATGAGAAAAAAATGGGTAGGGGCTGTATATGTTCATTATTGCCAGCTAAATCACTGGAGCAAATTCAGGTTCAGTGTCTGTACTTTCGTGGAAAGCTTGGTTGAGTCCAGGTCCATCAGGATTTTCTGGTACACCTCAAATGTAAACGTCAGGCTTTTAGGGTAGCTCAAATTGAGCGCGTAGATCAGGCCATAACACATGCATGAGTGACACTCTGCAGGTTGTGGAGAACCTCCACACCTTCTAGCAGAAAATAGGCATCAGTGAAGCGTCCATCACCTGGACCACGATCCTCTGATTGTTCTTTGTAGATGGCCATGGTCTTTCCTGCCCTGTCTTCCTCTGCCTCTCTGGATTTAATATCCTGGAATGTATAAACACACACTTAAAATATAATATTAACCCCCCCAACCAACATACATACATCTTTTCATTAAAGCACACAGCACATATGCATTCATGAGAATGGAATGGCTGCAAGTTGAGGATAATGACCTTAAGACCTGATCACCCCCTAAAAGCCTGTAAAAAAAGTCAAAAGGCTGTTGATAATATGTTAACAACACAATGCATTTTTGTGTTGCACAGTTGTGCAATTTCCTATTAATGTAACACCAACAATATAATATCTGAAAATTCCAAGTATTAGTCTTGTTCTCACTTAATTATGGGTCAACCCTTCACTTGGGGTGAGGTTTTGTGCTTTAGAACAGAGCGATTTCCGGGGAGACTGCAGAGATTTTTCTTCCAATGAAGCCATTGACCTGCCACAAAAAATGCTGTTAAAAAAGGTAACTAAAAATGGAGACGCTTCTCATATATGCTGTGCACCTTTCTGCCAATGTATCAATTTATAATCTGACAATCAAGTCAGGATGAGTGTAGTATGTCCATCAAGCCTGAAACTTAAAGGGATAGTTCACCCAAAAATAAAATTTTTACTCACCCTCATGTTGTTCCAAATCCATATCACCTCCGTTTATCTTCAGAACAGGTGTGCTAATGGATGAAGACAGAAATTGCAATATCTTTGTAAACTACATTGTTAAAAAAAATACAAAAACCCACTAAAATCAAATTTTACATTTTTTTTTATCTATATGTGAAGTTACACCTGTAAGATAGCAAGTGAATACAATAGAAAGAAAAGAGAAGGAGAGAAGGACAGTGCAGTGGGGGACAATGGTGAAAGAACAGGAGGGAGAGGAAAAGAGACTAAGAGGAGAGTAGAGTGGAGACTGGGGTAGGGAGAGGGCAAGTGAAATGGAAAACAGCTGATTAGTTTTTTACTAAAATGTCCATACTTGCCATATCTTCAGAGATGACAAGAAGGCTTCCTTCTGTGTGATGTTCTCAAGGACCTTGAGTTCGTAAGCAGACAATCCAGAACATGCATCCTGGTGATACAAGGCATTTCTTACTAAACATTTCCAACATCATATCAATGCCGTAAAATCACTGGTTCATGAGCACTACGAAATGTCTGTGTCCTCACCTTGTTGTTTCTGGCGGAGAGGGGCATGTGGGTGCCAGAACCCGGACAATTTCATCTTCAGGTTCCTCTGGACCAAGCGGATTTAATTTCCTTGGAGTGACAGCTCTACCACCATTTACTTGCATGATTTTTTAAATTCAAAACAACCCAATGTACTCAATGTTGAAATACTGGTGGTCAATGTGTCCTCATGTCCATTCCATTCTCATGAACACCCCATATTATCTAGATGGAAATAATTACTGGCACACTATTCTGAAACATACCACATATTCTTTAACAAGTGTATCCAGGTCTTCATTGAAGTAGATGCTCAGACAGCTCATCACACAATCTCCGGCTATGGTATGAATGTCTTCAGCCTCAGATGTTTTAATAATTCATACCTGGAGGATAACGAACTTTCACACAATTTGCAACGCCACATTCACACAGCACCTGTGAATGAAGACAAACACAAAAACAACTCTATTAGGTTATTTGTGAACTTAGCTGCATTTTCACTTTAGTATTTTGTTAGGGTTTAACAACATTAATGATGCTCCAAACGTAGAAGCTAACTCTTGTTCAATTATATAATGCAAAATAATACCTGGGAAAAAAACACATTTTCAACCTAGTCTTATATCAAACATTGTAGGCATAATTATCATTTTATATTGTACATTAAATACTTCACATTTTAACGTTTACTCTAAACATTTCAGCATTATATTGAAAATCTATTTTACATGGACTGAACATTAATTAAAACATTTAATATGTTCTATATTTTAACGTGTACATCTTTTAACTTATACTTACAAAATCTATGTTGCCACGTGGCGGTGAGAACACGGCGAAAGGAAAAATAAGCAAATACCACGAGTTACATTTCTGGAAAAAAAGAACGTAAGAATAAAATAAGTGGTGTCATTCAATTCTGTAAAACAGCAAACATTAGCTTACATATTACAGTGACAATTTTTGACTTCCAATTCAATCCTCTTCATTTTCACAAACATAAAAACCTACAGCAATGGGTTAATTTGATGCATTTAAAAGTTGTTTGGCCAAGCTAGCTGAAGTTATGATTCTAACTGGCATCTGTATAAAGGTATTTTTGGTGCAAAACTCCCAGGCAGCTGTAAAAGTGTAATTTGTAGTTGTAGAGAATAGCCACACGTGTGGCTCAGAGCAAATTTACAAATGTGTAAGTATTATTATTTTTTTTTTCTACCTGGCCTACAGAAATTGCTTTATATAAATGTCCCATTATGGTAGCCTACATCATTAATAACTATTGAATTCTATTATTTATATTTTTTGTCAGCTTGTTGTCTTTTATTCAGGATTGGTTTTGTTCATATTATAGTAGGACACCCCATCAACCTGATTTTTGAAAGAAATAAGCTTTCTGTGAATGTTTTTTGATTCAACAATAAAGGAAATTTCAAAAACATGTTTCTCAGATAGCATGCTTCAGTCTTTAAACAGAAAACTAATATTGCATTTAATCTAAATGGAAAAAAGAATCCCAACTGAATACAGTTGAAGGTAGCCTACATTTCACATGTGTGGTCAGTAAATCTAAGTCAAGTCAAGCACGTTATCTAGTATTTTCAGGAAAAATAAAAATAATTGACCCATATAAAAAAGGATTATTTAGGATTATTATTGTTATTATTTACTATTAGTATCATTCTAATTATTATATTGTCATTTTTAAAGTAGAATGAAGGCAAAGGTACTTGTTGAAAGAGTAGCCGGGTGATATTAAAATGGAAAAATAAATGTTTGGTAAAAATAATAATAATCGTTTAAACTAACAGTTTGCACATAGTCATCACGCTCTCTCTCTCTCTCTCTCTCTCTCTCTCTCTCATTCACTCATACACACACACACACACACACACGCGCGCGCGCGCGCTCTCTTTCTCATTCATTCACACAGCATCCGGGCTGCGCGCGTGCTCGCTCGGGAGTCGGTAGAGATATTGTTGGACCGCCCGCTCCCGTTCAAATTACACCAGAGTTACCGACCGCTCCCGCGCTTTATTCGGAAATTTATTTCCGCGCCGCAAAATATGTGGTCGGGTACAACCGCGGGAATGCAGGCCTCTATTTTGCACCATATTCACTGCAGCAATAGTAGCAAAAAAAAACACGAGCGGATGAGTTTCTTTATTTGTGATTCGTCCAATAGGACTTGTGCATCTGCACTGAAGGATTTGAAAAGATCTAAATGTTGCGCTGTGTTTGTGGGGACAAAAAATACTTACACATTTGCAAATTGGCTCTGCAAGTACAAATTTACTGATACACACGTGTGGCTATTCTCTACAACGACAAATTACACTTTTACAGCTGCTTGGGAGTTTTGCAAGTCTCTGTATTCTCCGATAAATCGACGTACGATAAAACCGTTTAAAAAATCACAGACTAAATAAAACTTATCATGAATGGATTAATATTATATACCCTCGATGCTAAATAAAATTTATTATTGGAACAGGAGCAATACAACAAAGGATGTTTCGGATTACTTACCAACATGTGTGTGACGGATTCCAACAATATCCCGAGGGCTTGTGTCCAGTGAAAGTGACGTCGTTTCCTGTTTCCAAATTGATTTTTTTTCATAACTTTGATGAAAACCAATCACATAAACTTTAAATAACAGAATCTTGTTTGTTTTATAACTCTTATTATTTAAACAATGTTAGTATTTATTAACTAATTGCATTAAATAAGTTGTATAATTGAATAAATCTTTTAGAGTATATTTACTTTTAATGTATAGATTTAAAAAAATATGAGTTTTTAAATAAAATCAAATAGATGTAAATGCATAAAAACTAACTCTGCCATGAATCATTTCTGTGAGTGTAGATGATGATGATGATGATGATGATGATGATGATGATGATGATGATGATGATGATAATACTAAATATTATTATTATTATTATTATTATTATTATTATTATTATTATTATTATTAACATAAATAAATAATCAAACCTGCTGATTTTTTTGTTAAAGTACTTTTATGATTCTAGAATAACACTAATAACGTCTAATAATCTAATGATAAAAATATAAATAAATAAACAAACATACCTGCAGTATTTTTATAGTTACAGTCAGTGATTCTCGAATAACATTGGTAATACTTCTAGCAGTATAAAGAAATTATACCTACAGATAGTAGATTCAAAATAATTACTATTATCATGCAACCATATTTCCAGATGTTGGATGTTGGTCACTTATAATTTCACTATTTCTTCATTGTGTATTTTCAGAATCGACTATAAAATCCAGATCAACCAGTCAGAGCAAATATTTCCACCCGTAGCGCTCTCCTAATTCAATGCTAACAACACACATGCATGCAGTTGGGTGGTCTTTCGAGTTACGGTTCACACATGAACACACTCCTGCTCGATTACTCGCTGGCAGCTTTTCAGTCTGCAGGCCTTGGGGCTTTCCCAGACATATGATGGATTAGACTTATTCATCAGCGCAGAGATAAAGCAGAGCTCCAGTCTACCGGCTGCACACGTCCTCTCTATCACTGCTGTTGAGTTTTATAATAGGCAATAATTAGTCTCTGCCATCAGCACGTAAGGATCATTAAAATGGATGAAGGAGCACTAATGTTGAGGTTGTTTCTGGGTCTCGTATAATCACTGACAAGATTTTAGCGGGATATTTACATCCGTACACACTCATTATTACTGGTTTAAGAGTACTTGTTAAATATAATGGTTTATTACTTAAGCTGATAGACATCTCCAGGTCGTGTTTGCATTAAGACCTATTCAGGTGGCAGTTGTGCCCAGGCTTATTGGAAATACATGTCGACATTTTTTGTTTTGCTCCGGATTAGGGTTGGGTCGATAGCCAATTCCATCATCCATCGCCGATGGTCGATAGACATCATGATGCTGAGCCTGCATCGCAATCCTCTGGCATGCCCCCAGCACAGCTGCAACCCGTTAGCGAAAAATACACACAACCCCGTTTACACTAATATGTTTTAGTTTTAAAATGGCATTTTACAACGAAAACGATCCACATCCACACTGGCGTTTCATCTTGCATTTCTGAAAAGCCCTCCTTCCACACTACTGAACTTCCACGACTGAATATTTCTGAAAACTCCAGACAGGTGAAGATTTTTAGATTTTTTTTTTACTTCTTGATGTCTGTGTGGGTGCTCTTT
Organism: Danio tinwini; assembly: GCA_903798205.1. Classification (NCBI taxonomy): domain Eukaryota; kingdom Metazoa; phylum Chordata; class Actinopteri; order Cypriniformes; family Danionidae; genus Danio; species Danio tinwini. The sequence continues at coordinate 21,386,079 of CAIGQZ010000427.1, forward strand.
TTTTACTTTCTGATTGGCCAACATGGCTGGGTTCACACCAAATGCAGTTGACATGATTGAGGCAAGTTCCGCATGTTTACAACTACTCACGTAAATACTTAATTCCGCGTTTGGTGTAAACCCAGCATAAAAGGCTTTTGTCGTTACCTGTTGGTTCAGCTTGCCCTTAACATACATCAGAGTGCGTTTTTGCGTTTTCATATGGACAGATATTTTTTTAAGAAGGTGGGGAAAATGATATGTCTTAGATGTGTGGTCATGACCTTTTGCTGCACTGTAAAACCCAATAAGTTAAGGTCACTCAAACTATTTGAGGAAACCGATTGCACAAACCATTTAAGTTAAAAAAATAATCCTAATGAGTACTGTGAACCTAATCTATTTGAGTAAACAAAGCAATTTGAGCACAGTTAAACACTATAAAGACAGAGAGCTCAAACCAACTGAGTACTGTCAAATCCAATAAGTTAAAGCAATCCAAACTGTTTGAGGAAACCAATTGCTGTTTGAGTTAAAAAACATGAGTACTGTGAACTTATGTATGTAAGTACTGTGAACTTATGTATGTATGTATTTAATTAACTCATTACCTTCAACACTGAGTTCAAAACTCTTTTCAAATGCGTAGAATTAACTTTCTGTAAATTTTGAGTTAACTGCACTCATTCATTTGATAAAGTTGACTGTTGGGTTTTACAATGTGTAAAAAATCCTCTGTAAATTCTGCTTTAAAAAAACAAAAAAACAAAACATCAACTGTTGTTTTCCTGAATTTTAATGTAAGCTGTAAAATAAACAATAATTTAATAATTGATAGTATTAAAACACTGGTGTTGTACAGTACCATGGTACTTCATCATGGTAATCATATCATCGTGGTAACACACACAATATTAATGTAATGGATTAATTGCACGTATTAACATTAGATGTAACATAAAACTCTAATGTACACAACTGATGGGGAAAAAAACTAAGAAGAACCATAGTAAAAATAATAAAAAGTGAAGTGTTATGCAATGAATTCTGGGAAAGTCAATTTACAGTTACTCACCATTTATATTAGGGAAACTTACTGTTAACCAGGTTATGGATCTTTTCTGTAGCATTTTTACAGTTTTTTTTTACCCTTCCCTAAACCTCACCAATAGTATTTTCAAAAGCAAACGTTAAAAAACATTTTACATTTTGTATCTTTTTTGTAAAATTGTGCCTCACTAAACTCAAACCCGAGCTCTCTACAATCAAGTGTGCTGGATAAAAATGATTAATTTATACACAATGAATTTTGCTACAAACATCAGTGATATGATGAAAATGCAGTCCAACTTTCCTAAGCATTTCCTAAGCACATTATAAAACATCTAAAATGTTGTTTTGGTCATTCTTAAGTGCCTTAACCGTTTCAGTATTAGTGTTATTATATTATTAATGACCTCCAGAATCAAGAGCGTCTCATGCCTTCAAACACCCCCACTCGTTCACCTCATGTAAGCATTGGTTTTTTAAGGTGCAAGTCATTTATTAAATGAAGAAAAGATTCACGCAGCTTCTCCTACCGCAGTAAATTTAGTTTTTATTGTTGATATTTGGCACCAGTTAATCAGGAAGTGATGATTTTGTTCTCTTTGACTTGTTGGATGGAAACGCTGCTTTATTCGCATGTCTTTTATGCAACATTCCGCGCCAAAGCCCAACCGAACTGCACTCTGGCACACCTCTTCCAACCGGGCCAGGGTCGGCCAACTGAACCTCACCTCGGCCTGATTAGGAGCACTCACACGTGTCAAATAAACTGAGAAATGTGCCTGGGCAGGGTACGGATAGCCTAGTGTGATACATCCTAAATGCTTTAAGGGCAAATAGCATTTACATGATAATTTTGCGAGCATTTCTGCTAGTACGTTACACTTTTTTTATTCAACTTGTGTACTTATTTTAATTTATAATTTCTTTAATTTAATTTCTCAACTCATAAGGTGTTAAAATTGTTATATCATTCACATATTAAAACTGTGGTTTAATTTTCATTTTAATTTTGCACCAAACTTTGCATAATGGTCATAGAGAACGCAAATGTAATGAATAAATACATCGCCTAAATACATCGTCTTTTGCTACTGATATGCTTTCATATGCTCGAGGTTTTGCATCTGGTAAATGAAGAATGAAGACATGAAGGAATATTAAAGTTTTCTTGAATTCTGTGGCAACATTTGTTGTTGTCCAAATGAGATCCAGTATCAATATTTTTTTAAAGTATATCATATTGAAGTATTGTTTTCATGATGCCATATCAGTATATTTCAGTCTGGGATTGCGCTGATCTGCAGGAGAGTCACTACAGAAAGTGTCTTTCCTATCTCAATTAACTTGCGTGGGCAGAGAGAGACAGATGCACGCTGGCAGAGGAAGATGCTATTGTTTCTGCTAGTTGAACGATGCTGCGACATCAAAGCCACTCCTGCTGGTGTCGTTTGGGTCTATAAAAGATGTGTGATGTCTTTCATTTCGCCACCTGCTATCTGTTTAGATTGAGCAAATCAAAATGTTTTCCTCCAACCGGTGATGGGAAAAGTCTGGCAGCAGTTGTTTGTTTGTTAGTCTAGAAAATCACAAATTTCGTGCCCTCATTGTTGCAGAGGAGGAGATTGAAATGGCTAAAAATAGCTTAATTTGTTCCCCGTAAAAATCAAAAACAGGTTTGCGTAGTTGCTATTTCTTCCTTGATTGTGTGTCATGCGCATGGAACAAGTGAAAATGCTTCTCTACAAGCTCTGAGTGACATTATAGTTGTGTTTGAGTAAAATGTCGGTTTTGTTTGATTTTGTAAATAAGTGCTGATCATATTTTGTGCAAATATAATGTTGAATATGAATGTGTATTAAAATATGAATGTTGTTATTTAAAGCATTATATTTGGCATTGAATAACAAAAATGTGCCTTATTTGTATGTTTATATATTTTAGACAAACACAATACTGATGTTTTAACTTCACAAGAGTTAAGAAATCTATATTTGGTTGTGTTACCTTGGTTTTCTTATATTATGTTAGAATATTACCAGATATTTATAGAATACACCAAAAAGTGAACATTTTACTTAAACCTATACAAAATAAGTCCAGTAAATCCAGAGAATTGTCTCTTATTTATTTTGTTCCATAGCTATACACTCACCGGCCACTTTATAAGGTACACTTGTCCAACTGCTCATTTATGCACATTTCTAATCAGCCAATCACATGGCAACAACTCAATGCATTTAGACATGGACAAGACGATTTGCTGCAGGCCAACCGAACATCAGAATGGGGAAGAAAGGTGATTTAAGTGACTTCGAATGTGGCGTGGTTGTTGGTGCCAGACGGGCTGGTCTGAGTATTTCAGAAACTATTACATTAGAAAGAATGGTCCGAAAAAGAGAAAATATCCAGTGAGCGGCAGTTCTGTGGGCGCAAATGCCCAAGGTCAGAAGAGAATGGCCAGACTGGTTTGAGCTGATGGAAAGGCAACAGTAACTCAAATAACCACTCGTTACAACAGAGGAATGCGGAAGAGCATCTCTGAACCGCCTGTTGAACCTTGAGGTGGATGGGCTACAGCAGCAGAAGACCACACCGGGTTCCACTCCTGTCATCTAAGAACAGGAAACTGAGGCTACAATTTGCACAGGCTCACCAAAATTGGGCAATAGAAGATTGGAAAAATGTTGCCTGATCTGATGAGTCTCAATTTCTGCTGCGACATTCGGATGGTAGGGTCAGAATTTGGCGTCGACAACATGAAAGCATGCATTCATTTTGCCTTGTATCAATGGTTCAGGCCAGTTCAGTATTGTTGCTGACCATGTCTATCTCTTTATGACCACAGTGTTCCCATCTTCTAATGGTTACTTCCAGCAGCATAATGCACCATGTCATAAAGCGCGAATCACCTCAGACTGCTTTCTTGAACATGACAATGAGTTTGCTGTACTCATATGGCCTCCACAGTCACCAGAGCTCAATCCAATAGAGCACCTTTGTGATGTGGTCTAATACGAGATTTGCATCATGGATGTGCAGCCGACAAATTGCACAGCAACTGTGTGACGCTATCATGTCAATATGAACCAAAATCTCTGAGGAATATTTCCAGTACTGTGTTAAATCTATGCCATGAGAGATTAAGGCAGTTCTGAAGGCAAAAGGGGGTCCAACCCAGTATTAGTAAGGTGTACCTATTAAAGTGGCTGGTGAGTGTACATGTATCGTCAATTGGTAAAGTTTGTTCCTCGACGCTGGTGCATAGTGCATATGCGAACTTGCATAGTTCGGGACTTGTGGAGCTGCGCATCGATGGATTTGCTCTTCAGTGTTTGGACTTTCAGCAGTGAAAATTAAATCACACTGAACTAAACTGGACTTAAACTCTGAAAACTGGATTGACACTGTTTCAATTTACTGTAATATTCTATGTTAAGCTGCTTTGACAGACTACATTGTAAAAGCGTTAGAGAAATAAAGAAAGATATCAAATTGCAGATGTTGATACAGATATTGATGTGAATACAGATGTCAAAAATTCACAAACAAATCACTGAATTCTAAATAAAATGATTATAAAAGGAATTATGATATAACATATTATAATATATATTAAAAGTGGTTCAACATTTTAAAAGACAATATTTTTTTTACTTTTAATTTGAAAAATGTTTTGAATTCATAGAATATAGAATATATTCCATAAATATAGTCTTTAGACCTTTATATGCCCAATCAGCTTGAAGAGTAATTTGCTTTCATTTATTTCTTTATTTGTTTATGAAGTTTTATTAGAAACTCAGTTTTAGAGTTGCTTAAAAATGTCTGTTCAGTACTGAGACTACAGAATCTATTTCTTGTAATTATTATATGATCCTGGTGTGCAGTATTGCTCATATTTTACTTTTCTCTTTGATAACTTGAGCACCTCCACTTGTTTACAGTATGTTGGTCTCTTTGTATTTGCGACAATCTGTTAAACAGAGCTCCATTCACGCAGAACGTCTGTCAGATGGGCAGATGGGTAATTTTGCTTTGTGGAAGTTATTAGTTTAGATGAATTAAAACATCTCATTTGATCGCAGTTTTGGAAATAATTGATCTCTGTCTGTGTTGTTTCATCATGTGTGCCACGCAGCTGCCAAACAGTGTTTCAACAAGAAACATTTACATGTTGTAATGTGATGCTTGGTGAATAAATCAGTACACTTTTCCTAGATTATATGCAACATTTTTCTAATTTTAGTTCTTTTTAAATCAGTAAGCACAACTGTCTAAACTGTTTTGCATGTCTAACAAATGAACAGATTTTTGCTCTTATTTTCAATCTGTTTGCAAGGCTAAGCTAATTTATTTTATTTTTTGGCTAAAGACAAACATTTGCTCCCTGTCTAAGATATAGCAGATATTATTAGCATTTTGTCTAACTACCATTCAAAAGTTGGGGTCAGTTTTAGGGCTGCATGATACTGGAAAAATATGCAATATTGTTGTGTATTGCAATGATGATATTTCTTACTTTATAACATTTCTCTTGAAAAATGCTATTTTTCAATTAGCTGTGCTTTTAAATAATTTATTTATTTAAATATCAAATAAACATGTAAAAGATTATAGATTTTAATTCAGAGTAAAAAATTGTGTTGATATGCAAAACATGTTTTGAAGGAAAACCTCAGCAGATAGTGTGGTTGTTGTCATTTTCCTCCCTCTTCTCGACTCCAGCTATTAGAGTTTACTTTCAGCTCTGGGTTCAACTTTGGCAGTGGCAGATTTAGGCATGGGCAATATGGGCGTCATCTTGCTAGGTGCGGGAGACCCCCCCCCCCATCCTCACTTTTGTCCGTGATTATGACCATTCCCCCTAGCAGCATGATGATCGTTTGCCTAATTGTTACGCTTGCGATAGTACTGACCTTTGGGATGCTCCAGCCACTAGCAGAGCAGCAACTACTGAGGAGGCAGAGATAAAGATACATGGCCCCATCTGATTGGTCAAATTTAGATAAACAACCAATGCATATAATAAATATAATTTATCACACATGTCTGCAATATGTATGTTGCATATGTTGCAATATATTGTGCAGCCCTAGTCAGTTTGATTTATTTATTTATTTTTTTTCTTTTATCTGCATTAAAGGGTTTAAAAGCGATAGTAAGGTTAATGATTAGTAAGGTAGTAAGGTTACCAAAATTTGTATTGTTTTTTTTAAACAAACAAACTAATTCACAAAAAACATATTGATAATACTAAGAATATGTTATAAATATTATATATTATAATAATTAGTTTTAAATCAATTGTAATATTTATATATTAATTTAAATATATAGTTTATAATTGTTTCCCATTTTAATTAAACTGAAAATTAGACTAAAATTTTCACTCAGAAATTGCTAGTAAATTTCATAGTGTTTAAATTACTGTTACTGAATGCAACTGGTGATTTAATAACATGTATTGGTACTGTAAATATTTACTTTAGTAAAATAAATAAATGCTTTACAAGTAGTGTTCATTTTTGTTCATGCTGTCTGATATGATTAACAAATACCACTTTTAGCATTACCAGCATATTAAATACAGATCCACACAAAATCTACTTAAATAATCTTGAATCATGCCTCATTTATCTGTTGTGATTAAACTGTTTACTCTTTCTCTTTCCATTTCTCTCTCTTGTACTCTTCTTCCTCATCTTAAAAATAAAACAAACTAATTGCATTTTTTTTCTTGACTGCGTAACTCAATCAAATGACTTTGGATGTGATTTGGGTTTCATCTGCTTATACACTTTGTCCATGGTTAACAAATGAAAATGTAATAAGAAAACTAAATTTGAGAAAAATATTTAGGGATTGTCATCAGGAATACACAATTACGTTCATCTGAAAAACAGGTTTGAGTTTTTACTCAGGAGATTGGTGTGGGGCAGGAGTGAACTTATTTGTAAATACATTTCTGAAGTACAATTTGCATCACATTGTTTTTGCGTAGATGTGTGCAATCAGAGTCACCAAATGGATGGGCACAGTATGACAAGTTTGAGAAGCAGTCAACAGTGTTTTTTAAGCAGTAGTCCTAGAAAAAGAGGAATAGTTTACCCAAAAAGTGTAATGTCGTAATTTACTGACTTTCCTGTTCTTCTTACAGTTTGATTTGTATGTTTCTGAAGTGTATGACTATATTTTTTGTGCTCTAAAGTTTTTTATTTTATTTATATACAAAAAAGAAAACCAAAACATGTGCTGTTGACTTGACATTTTCACCAGAACAACCAACAAGTAATCCATAGATACAGAGAAAACAAAACTGTTATGTGTAATAAAATCAAATGACCCAGGGAAAAAGTATTCAACACATGAAGAAAGGGAGGTGTAAAAAGGCATGGAACAGCAGATGAAATCCTCCTCATCAGTGTAAATTAATATTAGCTGCTTCAGTCCCAACACCTACATTACCAGATGACCAAAAAAAACCAGGTTGAACATTTCATTAAGACAATGATCTAAAACACAGCCAATGAAATTTTCAGCTGGTTTCTGAAAAGAAAATAAAGCTGCTAGAATGGCCTAGACAACCACCTGACCTGAATTCAATGGAAATTAAGAACTAAAGATTAAAGTTGATGGAAGAGACCCATAGAAACCTCAATATTTTTAGAATCTGTTGAAGTCTGGTAAAACAAAAATCAGTTTTGGGTCAATTTTAGGGATGCTCATAATAACCAATTAACCGTTAACTGAAAGGTTGCGTTTTTAACCGATTAATGGTATCAGTTAAATGATTAAAAATATAACTATATATATTTTTAAAGTTTGGCTGCATAAGGGGCCTATCACAGTGAGCTTTTTGCATTGAGAGGGACATCTTTTGAATGGTTTACTAATGGCCACAAGCATTTTGTGGCACCCTGCATGCCTCGCGTTTTTGCTGTTGCACACTGTGTGCTTGCAGTTCAAAAAAGTCAACTCTGAGCGGAATAATGCGTTACGTCAGTTGCGCCTTTTTCATTTTTCAATTAAATGAAAGCAGAGGTGGGATTTTCATTGATTAATTGTATATTTTCTGTGGAGCGATTGATTTGAGGTAGTCTGCTATTTTTATTTGACAGAAGAAAAAAAAACATATGATTGGACAAACAGCATATGCCAGTTCTTAAAAAGGATTTAGTCAGTGTTTTCCTTTTGTAATATTAACTTGTCATTTAAGGGAAACATATCTAGGGCAGGACTATTTATTTTATTGTTTTTATTTAGTTAATTTTTTTATGCTGTTGGAAACTGCAGGTGCTGTTGTTCTGATGTTCTGTATGCTGTTATTCACATGTTAAAATAAAATCCAATATTTAATGTGTCAGACACAAAATAGACACGTCAATTATTTAAAAAATTAAATAATAATTTAATATTAATCACACTAGTTAACGGTTAATTTTCGATTAATGAGCGGTGGTTGTCAAAATTAACCGAAATAAGCATCCCTAGTCAATTTGGGTTCTTTAGACATATATTTACCTGGTAAAAACATGAATGGTTCAATATTCAATATTTTATGTGTGCATATATTTCACACATAATATGGTAATAAGTTTCACATTAAACATAATGTCAGCATTTTTGTGCAGTGCTATTGGGAATGGCAGAAAATATCCAGCAGCTTAATCTGCTTGTATACTGTATGCCATTAAATCAGTAATGTGAATACTAGTGACAGAGGTTGAACAATGACAAACGTAGCTGCCAGACATTTCTAGTGCCAGTGGTGCTAGGCTAATACCACAAAGCTGCAGATCTTATGCACCCTCACACAGCTTTGCTTTAACCAAAATAAAAGCAAATGTAATGCATACGGGCTCACACAAAGACCATAGAAGCTGTACAAATGAGAACTAGGATAATATGTACCATTTATGACTTCTTACCCTCAAAGAAACCTACTGACAATATTAGGTTTGATGCAGAACATAATTTGTCCAATAATGGGCATTTCAGATACAGTCAATTTCACAAATGTATTTTTCATTAGTTTGTCCCATTTAAATCATGACTTTTATTGTCAACTAAACATAAAATTAATACTATAAGAATTTTTTTTTCATACCTTGGAATTGAAATAAACAATGAATGAAATACAATCACAAGAATTAGCGAGTTGACAAGGCAGTGTTTCTCAGTGTAGTTTAGCTTATGTTGTAGTACTAAAATATAATAATAACAACAATAGTAAATTACAATAATAATAACAACAGTAAAAACATAGTAATAATAACAACTAAAGCTCAACATTAAAATAGGTAATAACAATAAAAAAAATTACATAACTAAAAAACTGTAAAATAAAAAGAAAATCAATTAAATGCATGCATACATACATACATACATACATACATACATACATACATACATACATAC
>CAIGQZ010000427.1:21395535-21420340 GCA_903798205.1 Danio tinwini
CATACATACATACATACATACTGTACATACATGCATACGTATAATGATTTGTGAAGGAATTAAAATGCTTTGATTCATTATTTCATCTTCATTTACAAGTAGCAGAGTGTTTACAGCTACTATATATTTCTGTCTGTTCGCATCCCATCTCTTTGTACCCCCTGGCAGCATAGTCACAAACTGCTGCGGTTTCTTGACCCCTTTGTCCTGCGGCGGCGCCATATGTGGCGGTAATGGTCATTTTGAAGTGTCACCCACTGTACATACATACATACATACTCACATACATACTTTAAAAACAAATAAAATAAAATGTAACTCAAAATCTTAAGGGTTAGTTCATCCAAAAGTGAAAATTCAATGTGACAAACATCATTGGTTTTAGCGAAAGTTTAAACTGTCACGGTTTCAGAAAGGGAAAGGGAGCTATGGCTGAAGTGCAGCAAATATGGCTGTTCATTATAAAAATAAAATAAAAGATAACATAATCCCAAGGGAAAAACATTAAAAACCAAATAAACAAACTTGACTAGGCAGGGCTGGCAGGGATCAGGACTGGACAGAACAGAAGCAGACTTGAATGGATAACGATGACGAACTGGCACAGGACAGCAGACATGAGGAACATAATAAACTAATAATGGGACTAGACAATAGACCGGAGAGCACATGACACAAAGACAACACAAGCCATGCGCTCACGAAAAAAACAGGACTAGAACACGCAACTAATGAGAGAACCCATTAACTGCGTGTTCACATGAAACACAACACTAAAGCACGTGGCGCATGTAAACATGAACCACGTGCTAAACATCACACCAACAGAGGACTGAACGTAAGACACAAGCACACGATAAATGAAAACACTTACCATGCACTCACACATGCAACATGCATGTTCCATCCCAGCTCTAACCAAAACTGAAAACCAACCAGACTGAGGCGCTGAGAAGCTGCAGACAAAACAAACATGAACACCAGGCCAGAGTGTGGCCAAGACGGCACTCATACAAAGATGAAGACAGACAATGTCAGGAAATATGAGTGCTTGACCTGACAAAACTCGAGCCGAGCACAACATACAAGACATGACAGGACTAGTGTCTGGACTCTGCAACCTAAATGTGACAGAAAACATGACTGAGGCTCTGACAAGAAACACAAATGAGTACAGCTTGCAAAAAAATGAGCATCAGTAAACACTAACAATAAGGAAATGGAAAAGATGCTTGCCGTGTACCGAAGATGGGCCTAATGCAAATGTTTGGAGTCCGTATGTATTGGGAGTCAGACAAGCGGTACACCCGTTTCTGATGTGATGTCCCGCAACAGATTCCAATCTCTGTTGACTTCATTACACTTTATAAACAACTTGACTGTGTCACAGATGGAAATGAAGGACAAATTCTGGAAACTCAGACCATGGCTAAATTCATTTAGGGAGAGCTGCCTGCAGGTGGTACCTGAAGAGCACAACTCTGTGGATGTAATGATGATTGCTTTCAAAGGGAAGATTCAGTAACATCAAACAATATATGCCTGGCAAGCCACACCCATGGGCCTTCAAACTGTGGGTGAGAACTGGAATCTCTGGCATGCTCTGTGATTTTGATGTGTACCAAGGGAGTGTAGATGGAATACCACAAGCCAAATCTGAACTTGGGCTGTCAGGTGATGTTGTGATGAAGCTCGCCTCCACTCTTCCAGAGGGTCAAAGCTATAAAGCCTGGTTTATACTTCTGTGTCAAGTGATCGCCGTAACCCATGGCATATGCTTCGCTGTGCATTTATACTTCTGTGCGCTGTTTCTGTTTTTTTCTGCAATACACATCCGAAACGCTAGCTGGCAGTAGGTGTTTATGTTTCTCTGTGTTGAGTTTCTTCGCTGGTGTTCTGTTTTTTCTGAACACTTCCTTGATGTACAAGTGGCTCAAATTTGTTCATTTTGAGGCAGGAACCGGCGGTCGTGCAACAAGTTTAATCATAAGGTAAACACAAAACAACAGTCTCCATCCGGAGCTCCTTCACGGGACTCCACACTTGTGCTGTATCACACCGCTGCATCGGGCGCGCGACTCTCACCTCTGCCCCCACACTTGTCAGCGCTACCAAGCCGACCAATCACAGAGCTTGCGCTAACTGTACGCGTTACATTTTTTTGAGAAGTGTGCGTCAACGTCGCCGACGGTTACGGCAAAGGCCTATGCGTCCACGTGTAGGCTGTGCCGTAGCATACGCGTGCGCTTAACGCAGAAGTATAAATTGGCCTTAAGATCTACGCAGACAACTACTTCAGATGAAAAAGACTATCACTGAAAATAAACACATTTAAACCACACTGAATTTGACCATTTTTTTCAAAATAATTTTATTACTAAATGCTTATTCATAAAAAATATATGATTGTTGTGTAATTATTACTTATGATATATACTGCTATGGGGCTAAGTAAGTAAATAACCCTGCAAATGAATGCTTAAATGCTCTGTATACCTGTTCAGACAAAGTGAGTACAAATACAGAAATTTTGCTTACAACTAGGCCCAACGTTGCAATATTACAAAATGTGAAATCTTTAATTTCTGCTTTAAAGGCCTCCTGAAACAATGTCTAGCAATTTTTTTTCTATACTTGGGTCTTACAGGGTTAACAAGACTGAAGTGGCAGAACTCAACACAATTGTGCTGAGTGACAAGTATAAACCCCATTTGTTGTCACGCATCAAGAAAACATGCTTGTGCTTCCATCCATTTATTCATTCGCGAGGGCAGCTGTCTTAGGACAGAACCCCAAACCTCCCTCTCCTCAGACACATCCTCCAGCTCCTCTGGGGGTATTCTGAGGCGTTCCCAGGCCAGCCAAGAGACATAGTCCCTCCAGCGTGTCCTAGGTCTTCCCCGAGGCCTCCTCCCAGTGGGACATGCCTGGAACACCTCCATAGGTTGGTGTCCAGGAGGCACCTGAATAGATGCCCAAGGCACCTCATCTGACTTCACTTGATGTGGAGGACCAGCGGCTCTACTCCGAGCTCCTCTCGGGTGACAGAGCTCCTCACCCTATCTTTAAGAGTGGGCCCTGCCACCCTGCAAAGGAAACTCATTTCGGCCGCATGTATCCAAGATCTTGTCCTTTTCTTTATGACCCTTTCCTTATGCTCTCTTTCCTTTATGACTCAAAAATGACCATAGGTGAGACTAGGAACATAGATTTACCGGTAAATAGAGAGCCTTTTAACTCAGCTCCTACTTTACCACAACGGAGCAGTACATCGACCAATGTGGCCGCTGCACACATCCTCCCTTCAATCTCACGTTCCATCTTTCCCTCACTCGTAAACAAAACCCCAAGTTACTTGTGCTTCTATGGTTAGTTTTAAATGTTAAAACATTTTTTGCTGATTAATGTTCATCTGTGAATAAGGACTAAATTAAATCCGCTCATCGTATGAGTAGAATATGTCTTTTCAGAGGACTGCTTAAAAAATGTTTATAATATAATTTTAATAGTATTTTTTATCATTGATATTCATGAATTTCCTCTAGAGCATTTTTGGAACTGTTTGTGTATTGCAAGTGTGTGCTCACCCCCCCACCCCACCCCCCTCCCACACACACACACATTTATTAAGGGATGAGTTTTGGCTCTGTGGTTCTTCACTCAGCCATTGTGTTAATGTGTGTCGCCCGGTGTCCCACAGTGCATCAGTGCTGCGGCTCCCTACTAGTGTGGCCTAATGTTCAAGAGCCAACCACTTTACCTCCATAAATCTCTCTTTCTCCCTTTCCAATAGTGCGTCTTTGCTCTCATCCTCATTAGCCAACTCTAAAATATTCATTTGAACAGGCTCTGAGCATCATTAGTCCCTGTTAGAAGACATGATGTATAAGCGAAGGAAAAAGACTCAGACCTACTGGATCTCCAGGGAATTGCTCTTAATGAAAATGAAATCCTACTCAGGTTTTTCCTTTCTTTCTTTTATTCTGCTCAGCCATACGCAGACAATTTCCTCGATGGCTCATATATGTGTGTGTGTGTGTGTCAGTGTGTGTAGTTGAGATGACCCGTTCATCTATTTAAAACGGCAGAAAGCACTTGGTTCCCTCTCTATCTCTATAAATGTGCGTGTTCGTGCAGTTAAGCTGGCCCGTAGATGTGATAAGTACAGGACTGCTGGGTAATTGCGTTCAACCAGAGAGGTGATAGGAAGCTAAACGTGTGTGTATGCGCATGATTACATTAAACTGTGAAGTAGATGGAGGGTCATGAGCACTTGTGGCTTCCCACCTGTGCCGGAGCTTGTCTTATTACCCGTCTGGTCTCATTTCGTATCGTTGTAATCTCGAAAGCACTTAGCGTGGCGCTTTTGAACACAGAGGGCACGGCCTGTGGAGAGAGAGAGAGAACGTCTGCAATCTCTGCTGTAACTCTATTCTGTTTTTTTTTTACCTGTCTCTCTCTTACTTTCTCTCTCTCTCTCATACACACACAAACACACATATTGAACTCCCAGAAGAGGCTGAGAGCTTATTTCTTGATCTAGTTGACTTCTGATAGCAGCATTGAGTGGGTTCAGGATAAACGTATGGAAAGTTAAGTGGTCCCCAAGGGCCCATGCACCATTCATCCAGAGGTAAAACCTTTTTAATCTCATTCCCTGTAGGCCTTTGGTATCGAAATCGTGCATGTACTGGGAAGGGGTCACAATTACGTGGATGCATTTTTAAAGCCACAATCATTTAATGCTTAGGAATTGTTCACCCATCGAATATCAAAATCTTCTTGACGTGTTTTCGCAGACTTGAAAGCTGACATTTGAGGGGACAGACTGCTGAACAGAACGCCAGCAAAATGCTTTACAATTCTAATAGATCATATAGTTAAATAAATGGGAATGGCAAAGGAGCACGCCAGGCATTGAATCCAATATACAGCACCATACAGCAGTGGTCTTTATATTCCGCTCTTTGCTTGTCATAAAGTGCTAAATGTGACAGCATTCTAGATTTTGGCTTTTGCTTGTATGGTTGCTCTGAACTGTCAAAACCAACACAGGCTCATTGGGAAAATTTGCCTAGGGCAAAAATTTTAACAACTGAGAAATATGTACTCACTGATACATAATGGCTGCATTTTGTATGTAAAATGAACGCTACCTGGTGGTAAGGCTGACTGCTTACCTCCGTATGGGCTGCCTTGGATTGGTTTGCTAGGTAGCTCACCATGAACAGCAACAGACTTGGACTCTCACAAGAAGGATGTAGGAGGGGTAGGGGTCTCTCCACACCACCACCAATGTACAGCATCCACTGGGATGATGCAACGGCAGCCACACGACACCAGTGCACTCACCACACAACAGCTATAGGTGGAGTGGAGAGACAGTGATACAGCCAATACGGTGGAATGGAATGATTGGGAGGACATGATAGGTAAGGACCAATGGAGGGAATTGGGCCAGGACACCAGAGTTACACTCCTACTTTTTACGAGAAGTTCCATGGGATTTTTAATGACCACAGAGTCAGGACCTCAGTTTAACGTCTCATTCGAAAGACGACGCCCACTGACAGTATAGTGTCCCCTTCACTTTACTGGGGCATTAGGACTCACACAGACTGAGGTTGAGCGCCACCTGCTGGTCTCACTAACACCACCAACAGCAACCTAGTTTCCCATGTGGTCCCCCATCTAGGTTCTGACCAGGCTCAGCCCTGCTTAACTTCAGTGAGTAACCGGTCTTGGGCTGCAGGGTGAAATGGCACATACTGTATGGAAAAATGTGCCCCAGTAATAGATTTGGATTTGTGAAAACAAAAACTGCAAGCGGGCGGTACGGTGGCTCAGTGGTTAGCACTGTTGCCTCACAGCAAGAAGGTCGCTGGTTTGAGTCCCTGTTAGGTCAGTTGGTATTTCTGTGTTGGGTTTGCAGGCTCTCCCTGTGTTGACATGGGTTTCCTCCAGGTGCTCCAGTTTCCCCCCACAGTCCAAAGACATGTGCTATAGCTGAATTGAATAAACTAAATTGGCCGTAGAGTATGAGTGCTTGTGTGAATGTGAGAGTGTATGAGTGTTTCCCAGTACTGGGTTGTGGCTAGAAGGGCATCCGCTGCATAAAACAAATGCCAGAATAGTTGGTGCTGTGGCAACCTCTGATATATAAGGGACTAAGCCAAAGGAAAATGAATGAATAAATGAATAAAAAACTGCAAGCACACGTAGTCTAGGGTTCCTATTTTTTCCTCAAAAATGTAGCCCCGAGCACATATTTCCAGTGAGACTGGTTTTGTCAAAACATCTCTCAAAACACTTTTTACAGATGTGAAAAATGAAAAAAAAAAAAAAAACGTTTTGGAGGCAGTAAGTGGGATTGACATAATGTGAGCTTGAATGCATATTTTAATGTGCAAACATTTTGGACGAAATGAACTTAAACTGAAGGAGTTTGCAATTAACTTTATTCATTCATTCATTCATTTATTCATTCATTCACTTTCCTTTGGCTTAGTCCCTGATTATCAGGGGTTGCCACAGCGGAATGAACCACCATTCCAGCATATGTTTTATGCAGCGGATGCCCTTCCAGATGCAAACCAGTACTGGGTATCAACTATACACTCTCATTTACACACACACACTCATATACTACAGACAATTTAGTTTATTCAATTCACCTTTATGCAAACTTCACAGAGAAACACCAACTGGTACAGCCTGAACTCTAACCAGTGACCTTTTTTGCTGTGTGGCGACAGTGCTAACCACTGAGCCACTCTGCCGCCTGCAATGAACTTGAGTATTAGGAAAAAATTATGAGGATTATTTTACAGTATCTATTGAAGTTTCTTTTGAATTAGATTTTAACTGAATGGTCGTGTATGTCAAATCTGTGTATTAACATATGTAGAAATAAGAAACCTGGAACTGGTTTCGCAAACAGGGCTTAGATTAAGCCAGGTCTAGGTCTTAGCTAAATTAGGTAATTAAGCAGCTTTTATAAAAATGACTTTGCAAACACACTACTGGTTACTATCTTGAAACTATTTTATGGCATTGTTGTATTTTTTTTATTTGTCACTACAAGTTATTTTTAGTTAAGAAAGTTTATACATGCAATTTAGATATTTACAGTATCTCTATATTAATTTATTTTTAGATGGACATTTAAAATAAAATATCTGGGCTAACTGTAATGGCAAAAATATGATGTTTTCAACAGCTGAATGTGTGCCAGATTCTGTATTTCCAGTCTAGTTTTGTGCCTTGCTAGCCTTATTTTCTGAGTCTGTCTAGCCAGACTGAGTTGTTGTTGAAAACTTTGAGCATTGGACATTGAGGACATTAGTAGTTTCTGGTTTAATAGGCTGGTTTTGGCAATGGCACCAGTAGCAGAACACAGTGTAATAGGCACATACTATATAGATTGACAGTCTACTGTAACCTCAGATCCAGTTACACACAAGATATGACTTTGTTTTGTTGCATTTGTTTTGCACAGACAGAATAGAAGAAACAATTTGCCATTAGGGTTTCCTGCTCAAATTGATTGAACGATGTGAAAGGAAAAACATACATCATCAAATCAATACAGTCTAAGAGCAAGTGTGTGGCTGAAGATGGCAAAAAGCTCAAAGATTTCATCCCTAGAGTTGAAAGTAAGTCAGGAGTCTCACACATTTTTTGATATATGCAATTAATAAGGGCACACTGACACCCTGGAACAATCTTAAATCAATGCATCCGGTCCACACATGCTCTCTCCTTTCAGAGGGCCTGCAGGAATATCTTGACCCCTTGAACACTTCTGTCCAACACGAGCCCTTGCAGTTAACCTCAAAAAGACCAAAAATAATGATGTTCTATAAAGCCTGCACTCCAAGACCTGATGCAACACAGACCGGCCAGGCTGCCAAAAGAAAAGAGAAATAACCACACTGTACTCTTACTCTACACAAAAGAGATAGAAACACAAACTTGTTGCCAAATCTGAACAGCACATAAATTCGAAAGGCTTTTTTTCCTTCATGCTGGTTAAACCATCTGCGAGTTAAAATTGAAATCAAATCTTTAGACAACATGAAATGTATTTGAGATTGTCAAAAAATATACACGGTGGCCTCTAGTGGAATTGTAAAAACAAAAACTGCAAGCACACATAGTTCAGGATATCTATTTCTTGGTTCTCAAAAATGTAGCCCTGGGCACATTTGGCCCGTTTCCCCTGAGTGGTACTGTACTGTACAGTACGGTACAGTTCAGGAGGCTTTTATGACCATTTCTACTGTCAAAAGATACCAAAAAGCCACCACTTTTTGGTACTCATTCAAAAGGGTACCGAGCACAACAAAAGGGCACCAAAAGGCAGAGAAAGACGTGCAGCTGAACACTATTGGTTTTCAGAGATATGTCACTAGCTTGTGCACAAGCCAGGAGAATGAAAACAAAAGAAGCGCCATTTTTTAATTAAGAGCTTGTGTGCATGTCTATATTTGAAATTACTAACTTCTTAAGCTGATAATAATAACATGCACATGATTATTGAATGCATCTGACAAAAACTAAGCAGCAAAGGATTGTTTCAGCAACCTAAACCATAAACAAACTGCCACGTTTAACTATTATCATCACCTTTTGGACTACTATGCACTCAGAATGACAGAATTACTTCCTAACAAGAACTTACATGTGCTGGTAAAGATAAAAGATACAGATGAGAGGTTTGCACTGACTGTAGGCTATATGTTGCATGTTGGTTTTGAACCCAAATAAGGACTAAATGTAGGGTGTGTGTACTTCTTCTGTAATTGGTAACATATTGGAGACTGTAAGGGTCTGTATGTGTTCATATATGTTGCATTCATTTATTAATTTTTTATAGTTGCAGACGTTACAGTAGGCTATTTCACACATCATTGATCTGCAGTTATAATCAAATCCTGTTTATAGAAAGGTTAGTAATGAACATTTGTACACAAGTATTTATGTGTATAAAGCATCTGTTTTGTGAGAAGTGCTTCTCATATGATACGTGAAAGACCTGTACAGCTTTACTTTGACATTTCCTCGAGCGAGAATGACGTCAACTGAAACTTTGTCATACACCATGCCCACCTTTTGGCAGTGGAAACGCAAGCCTGATAAAGGTGAACCGTACAGTACCACCAATATTTTCAATGAGGCTGGGTTGGTCACAACACCTCAAAACGCTGCGAAAAAAAAAGAGGAAAAATCCAACCCGATCCATATTTTTTATGATGAAAGAAAGTTTCAGAGGCAGTGGGTAAATGTGATGGATAAAATTTAATGAATTTGAATGTATTTTATATGCGATAATTTCAAACAGAATTTTAATTTCTGTGTGAAATGAACTTTATTATTAGTAAAAAATATGTAGAGTGCACAATCTAAAGCACTATTAAAGATTTCCTATTTTTTATGAAACAACCATTCACCGTCATTGATATTTACGGTTATAATGTAGGGGGTGCTGTTGTGGAGCTTCCGAAATAGTTACAGCATCTCTCTGTCCAACAGGTAAAGCAAACTGTTGTTTACACTAAAGTAATCAAACAAGGCCACCAAATAATCAAATCAAAACTTTGCCAAGAAAAGGTTGACTGTAACAAAGAGGCAAACGACATTTACATGTTAATTTATGTTTCAATTTTCTCAGCTTTTTGTTCAAAATTATGTTTTTGATTAATCTTAACCACCTTTAAGTGTCTAAAAAAATGAATGCATGAATGGAGGCTTTGTTCTTTTGATGTTTTCACTGTTTACATATTCATACTATATCCGTGGGCTATGAAAGATTTGTAAATATGATTTCAAAAGTGCTGGCAATAACTGGCAACTTAAAAGCAATACTTAAAAAGCAAAGTTCTATCTAGTTAAAGTTGATACTATCTGTCAGTTTGACAAGTGCTCAAGTCTTACTGTAACTGTTGCAACCCAGGCTTATTGCAAATTTATGAACTGCAAACCTGTAAAAACATATACAAACTTTCCATTGTAGTTTACAGGTGAAATTACGAAAATGCTGGGTTTCCCACAATAAATTTGTGTTAAAAGAACATAAAAAAGAATTAAGTTAACTTATTAGTTTCTTCAAATGTAAGTAGATTGAACATAAAACAATTAAGTTGTCCCCCCAAAAAGACTCAAGCATTTTGGTGATTCAGCTCAATTTACAGTTTTTAAACTAATTTTGAGCGGAGAACATGAAATGATTAATCGCGGCTGGTCTCTCATTCGTAATCAGCAATAATCCAATCAGATTAATCCAAACCCACTATAAATAGACCGATTGCACCCATATCTTCCCCCATCTCCTCGTTTTCCTACTTTACTAGGGGGAGCTCTCGAGACCTACCTGATCTCAGACTCCCTTACATGCTAAAAGACCTGGCAGGAGCCCTGAGCTCAATTATTTCCGAGCTCAGGGTTCTCTCTCTCGAGACAGCATGCCAGACCTACTAATAGTGTCAAGCAATATCTAAGTATGGACTGAAATGTTTTTTGAGTGTAACAATAGAAGCAATAATTCTCTATAGCAGCTGAATATTGTTGGATTAATGCTTATTTTTTTGAACGTTTATGCACATTACTATTTAAACACCTTAAAACAGTTTTCCCATTGTTCATAATTTGTCAACACTGTGAAAATAATAGTATAGCTTTTAGCACCTCTTGTGGACGTCATAACTAATGTTTTGCAGAAATGTAGTCAGTCACATATTTCCTGTGAGCCTGGGTTGCTTTTTTGAATATAATATGTGCATTTGCAAATGTGAAATCACAGGTGTTTTCTTTTTATTTTTTGGTGTGCTTGTGAGCTGTAGTCAAAGTTAGCTTGGGTAATGCCTATGCACACTATGAGTGGCAAAAATCTGCAGCTTTCCCCCCCCCAAAACAATTTGCAAAGCAAATTTTTGTTGAGCTGAGCAAATATTTTGCATAGCTGAAAGAAAATAAATTGTTCTCTGGTCATTCATGTGCTTTAATGCAATGTTCAGCCCATCTGACTATTCAGATGTCATTTGCTTTAATGCACAATATATACCATCTGACACTACAGATTTTGCTTGCTATTTTGCTTAATTCAACCCTTCTGATAATACAGATTTTGTTTGCTGTGATGCACAATGTATGCTAAACTGATATGACACGTCCTTGCAATAGTACATTATGGAGAATATTTGAAATTTATATGTGCACTGTGTTTTCAATGTGTGTGTTGTTGTAGGCGGTGTGTGTTTAGAGCTGAGGAATGAAGGATCACATTTCTGTGGTGTGTGTATGTGTAGGTCTGTGTACTTGGAGGAGAAGGTCAAGATAACGTAGATGTTTTAAGAGCTCTGCAACCACTATCTGATCCTGACTAAAGCCCTGTGATCCCCAATATCTCTCTCTCTCTCTCTCTCTCTCTCTCTCTCTCTCTCTCTCTCTTTAGTCTTCTCTTGCTGACTCTTCTCTCTCTGACCCTCTTTACTTCTTTTCCTTCCTCACACAAAGTCATAAAAAGTAGTGTTTAATATAAAAGTATGAATTGTTTTATTATTTTTTGTTTCATAGGAGAAAATTATGCAGGCTTATGAGATGATACACTAGATTATAATGTTATGTTAACTATAAAATTTATTTTTATTTATAACCTTAACATTTACATGTTTATTATGTTTATTAAGGTTATTGTGTTGATAAAGCAATATATTTTGTTTTAAACACTATGCAATATGTTATGTCTTATTGTTTTTATCATGACAAATTTCACAATGAAAAATCTTAAGATAAAATTAACAAAATATATTGGAAACATTTATGTTTATGGCAAATATACTGATATATAAAGATGGGTTATCAGATGTATTGTCCCTTCTGCCATCATTTACTCTCTCTTGTGTCAAAACAGTTTATCACAAAAGAAAGTAGGGTTGCATGATATTGGAAAAAATTGACATTGCAATATTTTTCCCCTGCGATATATATTGCAATTATAAAAATAATTTCACCACATTAAATAGCTCTATTTATGTTATACATATAATAAACAAACTACAATTATACACTGTAAAACCTAAAAAGTTAAGGTAACTCAAACCGTTGCAACAAACCCTTTAAGTTCAAAAACTAATCCTAATGAGTACTGTGAGCTTAATACATTTGAGTAAATGAAACAATTTGACATAGTAAAACTCAATAAATGAAGAGAACCCAAACCAACTGAGTACTGTAAAACCCAATAAGTTAAGGCAACTCAAACAGTTTGAGGAAATGTATTGCAACTAACCATTTGAGTAAAAAACGAAACTATATGAGTACTGTGAACTTACTCCATTTAAGTTGATGTGATGAGGTATTTAATTAGCTCATTACCTTCAACACGGAGTTCAAAACTCTTTTCAAATGAGTAGACTTAACTTTCAGTAAATTTTAACTGCACTCATTTCATTTGATAAAGTTGACTGTTGAGTTTTACTGTGTGAATAAACACAATGGAGCAAATATTAATGTGAAAAAAACTTTAGTGCTTTATGGTTTTCTGGGGAGTAGTAATGGGCGATATAAACGATATGCGATATAAATGATACAAAATTGGCCTATGATAGAGATTCTATTCTATCGCGGTAGTGCATGTTTGATGACGCAATCTACCCGCGAAATTAAGAGCAACGAGCTGCATCCGGCTGCAACGCATCATCTTGAATAAACATGGCAGAAAGCGTCAGCGAAACAGAGGAGCTCTTGAAAAAGACTGGTGCAACATCTGTTATTTGGACGGGGCTCGACAGTGCGACCATTTCGCTCGCATTTGCAACTAAAAATAGACGTGTGCGAACTGGAAAATTTATTTAGTCGCACTTGTGCGATTTTCTTTTTTAATAAGCTTGATTGATGACTAAATTCACTCGGCCACAGTAAAACAACATGCTCTTCACACTAACTTATGGTGTATTACGTTGGAAATCTACAGTATTGTGACTGTACAGATTTTACCTGGGCGGCCGAAATATTATTGGGGCGGCCCGGTTCTGTGTTTACGAGAAACTGAGAACACTCTGCCACAGACTTGCATGCTCTGCATGCAGACCCACAGAGACGCGCTGTATCACACTGGATACAGAACTGTTGTTCTGACTTTGGTAGCAGCTTGAGAAGAGCGCGAAAACTAAATAGACTGATCCAGCTTATTATTAGGGGTGACAATACATTCTCTTTTCCCCGGACATGTCCGAAATTCTGCTTTCACTTTCGATATTAATTGTATTCATTTTTGCATTACTTTATACGCAAACTTTGGCTGGTGCATCTCAATCTCTCAGCAGCACCAACACAACAGCAGACAGAGAGAGAGAGAGAGAGAGGGAGAGGGAGAGAGAGAGAAAGAGCAGATTTTACCTGTCAGTGGTGCACGCTGAAAAGAAACAAACTTTTTATTTTTTATTTGTTTGTTAAATAAGAATAAGAAATCAATAAGAAATTATTATGAGTGCTGAAGGTCATTAAAGTTATATAGAAAATAGAAAAGATGGTGTTACTTTTGGGCAGAAGGAAACTTTAAGTAATAAAGGGATTCCCATATTCATATCTTCTTTAAGAAGCCCTGAATGATAAAGTGCTCCTTTAGAAAGGGCATTTAGCTTTGGTGGCAACATTGTAACATGCCACCGGTCTCTGTTGAAGCCAGAGACTGTGGACAAGCTTGTGTTCCTGGCTAACAATCTTTAGGGCCTAACAAATGACAAATGGTGTGTATTAACAAAATCTCAGTGAGTGCCTGATTTTAGGATTTGTTGTTGTGTTGCTTTTTACCAGACAGTCTTTTCTGTTCTTTGCATATTTTGTGTCCTTCAAAAAAATAAGTAAAATTACATTTGCACTTTTTACAGTATATATGGCATGGCACAAAAAAACTTTTATACTTAAATTTTTTTCTTTACTTGACCTATATGTCCCTTATACTGGAAGTATTTTATTTATTTATTTTGTGCTTTCATTTAGCACATTATAATGTTTTCATTTGAAGTATCTGTGCACTACTGATGCACGGATGGCGGTTATATCCACAGGCGCTGCGGATAATCTGCAGGTCGGGTAATAAAAAAATACATTATGATTAATTGCGGGTGGGTCGCGGGTCATAGCAGTTGACCAGCAAAAAAGCAGAGAGTGGACTTCGCAGAAGGTGAAGATGAGACGCCCAAAATAATGGATGAAGTGCAAGAGTACTGTGCAAACTTTCAGTTAGAGGAAAATCTGCTATTGTTCTGGGAGAAACAAGATCACTTATTTACAAGACAGGCAGCGCCTTGCAAGGAGAAGCTTTTGCTCATTTAGTGCAGCCCAAATCCAGGCACAGTAGATGCTATTCTATTTTTGCACAGTGCAAAGAAAAAGGCCAAGTAAACATAACATAGCTGCTGTTTAGGCTGAAGTGGCACAGTTTTTGTTTTCTTTTTTCCTGTATATGTAAAAGCTAAATTTGCTGTTAATAACAAATGATCCACAGTGACCTATCATCTTGCTTAAAACAAAGAATTAGAATTAATAAAGTGTTAATTGGGTGCGGGTCAGGTGCGGATATAGCCTATATATCAAATAAAATAATATGTGCAGGCAGGTGGCGGGTGGATGATTAGAATGAAGGAGCGGATTCGGGTGACATTTCAGCTGATTCGCGCATCTCTACTGTGCACTACACTTGGAAGAATTTTCTTTATTTAAAATAGCCATGCCTAATACTGGAAGTATAGCCCTAATTCACAGTGTCCGTTCCTTTATTAACAAGACACTAGTTTTAATTTCAATAGGAGAACAAAATGTTTAAAACTAAAGGCGTTACCTTAGGCTGCAGGTTTAAAATATGTTTTTATTTAAAGTATCTGCAATACACAATTTTATTTGACTAATTAATACTGGATGTATTTTCAGTACAGTGTAAGTTGCTTAACTAAAAAGACACCAGTTTTTTTGTTCTCTGCAACTTGGCATTTAGGAACCAAGGACTTAAAAGAAAAGTCTTTCTTTCTAAAAGGCACTACATTTAGTTTATTTATCTGCAACATTGTGTTGTTTAATTACTGTTTTGCTTTTGCAAAATACATGTTCTCAAAACGTCATTCAACGTTTCTTTATTTCTTAAAAAAATAGCAGTTTGGCTTTCCTAAGGATTTATGTAACCTGTTCTGAAATGGTTCTATTATAATTTATATATTGCAATATATATTGTTATTGCAAGAGGCTGCAATGTATATCGCAATATGGACTAATTCCTACTGGGGAGTGTTTAACAGTATTTGGGTACAGAAATCGAATAATGAAATGTAAAAGAGCATTGCATAGTCTTCATCATATAAATAATTCAATAAAATGTTGTTGTTGTTGTTTTTACTTTTTTAATGCTCTTTATGTTCTCTTAAAATGCTTTAAACTCTTAAAATGTTCACATAAGCCTTAAAAACACATGAAAATGAGAACTTTCACTTTATAATAGTTAAATTCTGCAGTGTCTCCACAAATCTCATGTGTTTTGACCTGTGGATTCTGGTCATCTATATTCATAACTCAACATTGCATATCTTGCGATGTGACCATTGCGGATGCACTGCAATATTGATGCTCAAATGTTATATTGCGCAGGCCTAAAAGAAAGTATTCTTGTAACCTGTAACCATTGACATGCATAGTAGAAAAAACAATTACTATAGAAGTCAATGGTTACCGGTTTCCAACATTTTTCTAAATATTCAACAGAAAAATAAAACCTCATACTGCTTTGGAACAAGTGAAATTGAGCAAATGATGGCAGAATGTTCATTTTTGGGTGAACTATCCCTTTAAGAAAATTATGCTCTGTAGTTTAGAGGTCAAATTCATTTTAAGACATTTCACAGATTTTAACTTTACGAAGGTGTCTTTTTTAATTATTTGAAAATTGGCTCATTACTGCTTTAAAATGAACCAGTGTAGAACAAAATAAAGCTCCATCACCAGATGCCTACATGAGCAAAATTGTGATTGTCAGCCAAGCAACAATATTTATACAGCTATCACAGTGAAATCAAGCATTTCCACAAAATCAGGACTTAAAAAGACACTGTACATTGCATTTTAATTATAGTCCATCTTCTTATACTAGTAAACCAAATGTGTCTGCCTCCATTTGTGTCTGCCTCTCCATCAATCTGACTGTTTTGCATGCCATACTGGTTTGCACATTTGATTGTGTGTATCGCACGTGGCAGGACTATTCACAGAGAGAGCGACAGCCTTCAAATCCATCAGTATGACAATCAGAGCCTGGAAGAGAAGCAGTCAGTGCGTACAAGCGCCTGTCGGTCGCCCTGTTTATCCGAGATCGCGGTGACAGCCCAGATTCTGTGGTTTGACTAATCCTCAATCTGACAGGAGATCCTTAACTAGTTGTAACTGAAAGGAAACCCCACTAGGAGGCTGCCAGTACTTTCCTGTCCTTGATTTTTTTCCCCCTCAGAACTATGTGGGACAGACTTTATTCAGCTGTTTTGACCACAGGTTTGCTTTTGCCTTAATACTTTATTTATACATGTTTTTAAATAAATTTGAACAAACAGAAAAAACAAACAGTCAACAATAACAGACAAACAAACATCCCCAACACTTATTTCCCCTTTGTGGCTTTAACAGCATAGCTAACAGCATAGGCACATAGCTAACAGTCTGCAGACATCAAGGTTCAAGGCCTTAAGCGTCAAACAAATGCACAGCAAGTGTAAGTATAGGGTGAATACACAACACCATTATACTAGTAAAAAAAATTAAAATTTTGGGTGACACAGAATAGTTAGCACTGTGGCCTCACAGCAAGAAAGTCGCTGGTTCAAGTCATGGCAGGATCAGTTGGCATTTCTGTGTGGAGTTTACATGTTCTCCCCATGTCTCCCCCAGAGTCCAAAGACATTTGATACAGGTGAACTGAATAAACTGAATCTCTGGTGTCCTCAGAATGCCTTTGTGAGGTTTCAGCTCAAAATCACTCTTGTTTATTATTCATTCATTTTCTTTTTGGCTTAGTCCCTTTATTAATCTGGGGTCGCCACAGCGGAATGAACCACCCTGTTTATTATAGCTTGTCAAATTTTCATCTATTTAGGTTCAAAAAACAATTTTGTCTTAGTGTGTGTTCCTGTAGATGCAAATGAGCTGCTACTTTTTCAGATGAGGGCGGGGCCTTTGTGCTTTTCGGACACTCCAGAAACAGCACAATCAGCAAATCTTATCCAGCTAAACAGTGAAATATGACTAGTAGCTTATTAAAACATTACAGAGCCAATCAATGAGGGAGAGAAAGGTACAACTTCAAGAATGCACCAGGACGTTTCAGTTAATGGGTATATTAAAGTAAAGAGTAAAGCTGATTCAGTTCATCGACTAGCATGTTACAACTCTGTTCTGATCTGCTCACTTTTGCAAATAAATATTACACTATAAGTACAATTCTCTTTTTTTTTTTAACAAAAAAATTTAAGTTTATGTATAAACAAATTTCGAGAGGATCACGTGCTTATGATTGTTCTCAGCTGTTCCTGCATCATGATCATGATCGATTATCCAATCAGACGACTCCTAACTCACTATAAATAACCAGAGTTTTCTTATCTCAATATCTTCGCCTTGAAGAAAAATTTAAGAAAAATTTAAGGAAAAATTTCTTCAAGGCGAAGATATTGAGATAAGAAAACTCTGTTTATTTATAGTGAGTTAGGAGTCGTCTGATTGGATAATCGATCATGATCATGATGCAGGAACAGCTGAGAACAATCATAAGCACGTGATCCTCACGAAATTTGTTTATACATAAAGTTTTCTTATCTCAATATCTTCGCCTTGAAGAACCCCCCCACCCACCTCTACTTTCCTTCCTTTTTAGATGGGCGACATGGTGGCCCAGTGATTAGCACTGTTGCCTCACAGCAAGAATGCTGCTGGTTTAAGTCCCTACTAAATCAGACGACATTTCTGTGTGGAGTTTTGCTTGTTCTCCCCGTGCTCGCGTGGGTTTTCCCCGGGTTCCCCGGTTTCCTCCCAGAGTCCAAATAACACGCACCCTAAAGAAATTGAACACACAAAATGAATACCATAGTCAAGCTCTAAGCAAGCACTCCTCTCCTCAGTCATCCATTTCCACCATTCACCTAGAATAAGCCGGGGGAGTTTATCAAGATCTACCTGAGCTCAAACTCCCCTCTCGCCCTGCTAACGGGAGGGAGCCCAGGGCTCGAGGATCTTACAAGCTCAGGGCTCTCTCCTGGGACAGCATGCCAAACAAGCTTTATTATCAATCATCAGCTAAGTGTGAACTCTTGAAAATGTATAAAATAGAGTGCACGATATTGGAAAAAACTGACATGTGTGTTTTTAACTCCTACTCAACTATAATCCTGATTTGACACTGCAGATCCAGCGTTGTGACTATATTGTGGATGTGCACATTACGATATCGATGCTGAAATAATATATTGTGCAGCCCTATTATGAAAGTGTGTTTTTTGAATGACCAGAATTTTCAGCATAGAATAATGACAGCTCCAGTTTTTGCTGAATATAATCAGCTAGTAACTTTAGCAATACAGAATGTTAATATGCACATTTAGAAAGTAAATTTGTGAATATTCACAGAATATGAAGGGACATACTTATTTTGGAGATAAAGTAGAAGAGCATATGTTGGTATTAACCCATCCTTCAGAAAGTGTTGAATTGACCTCCGTTAGTGAAATATAGAACACTTTGCATTATATAACAACATTCTTGGTAGGCCTGCTTGGTTATAGGAAAAATCTCAATCATGATTATTTTGCTCAATATTGTAATCATGATTATTTAAAAGAATTACAAGTGCATCATATGACCAATATGTTTTTTGATTGATTTACAGTTTTATGCAAAAGTTTGGCCACCCCTGATAATTTTCATAATTTCAAGCCATAGCCTGCTGGCCTTTCAAATCAGCAAATTCATTTGGATATATTTTATACACTAGGTAGAAAGCAACATTTTAGTTCTGACATAACATTTATTTAATCAACAGATCCAATGCAATTTAAGCCTTAACAAAACAGAGAGGTGCATAAATCTGGGCACCCCAACAGAATAATGACATCAATCTTTTGTACAGCCACCTTTTGCTGAAATAACAGCCTTTAGACGCTTTTTATATCATTCATTTATTCATTTTCTTTATGGCTTAGTCCCTTTATTAATTTGGGGTCGCCACAGCGGAATGAACCGTCAACTTATCCAGCATATGTTTTGCGCAGCGGATGCCCTTCCAGCTGCAACCCATCACTGGGAAACATCCATACACACTCATTCACACACATACACAGACAATTTAGCTTACCCAATTCACCTATACCACATTTTTGGACTTGTGGGAGAAACCGGAGCACCCAGAGGAAACCCACATGAACACAGGGAGAACATGCAAATTTCACACAGAATTGCCAGTGAACCAGCAACCTTCTTGCTGTGAGGCGACAGCACTACCCACTGTGCCACCATGCTGCCCGACGCTTCTTATTGTCAAATATAATTCCCTGAATTCTTGCTGAAGGCATTTGGACTATTGTTCCTTGCACAATTCAGTTCAGTCAGGTTTGATGGGTGCTCAGTGTAAATGGTCCTTTTCAAATTAATTCATAGATTTTCGATGATGTTCAAGTCATGATGGCTATTTTAGAACATTGTATCCTGTCTGAGCATAAATTCCTTGGTAAATCTGGAACTGTGCTTTTGGTCATTGTCCTGCTGAAACACCCAAACCTGCTGTAAATTCAGCCTCTTAACTGATTACTGAACATTCTTCAGATTTTGCTGATACTGGGTGGAATCCATGCAACCTTTAACTCTGACAAGGTTTCCAGTACTTGTGCTTGCCACACATTCACACAGCATGATGGACCCTCCACCATGTTTTACAGTAGAAAGCTTGTTCTTCTTCTGGAATGCTCTGTTCTTTGTCTGCCATGCAAAACACTTATGGTTGTGGCATCCGTCCACAGTACATTTTTCCAAAATGATTCAGGCTTGTCCAGATGAGCCATTGCATACCTTAAATGACTCTTTTTGAATTCTGTTGTACGACGCAGCGAAAAGGGGCCGGATTAAACAAGATGATTAGACAAAAAAAAACAAGCGATTGGTCCATGTTTTCTGTCCAGAGAGGTCATGTTTTGATATTTGATTGGTCTCACGCAATCATGTGATGCGATTTCACAGGTCAGAATTTACCAAGCTTGAACTTTCCAACGTAGTAAACTGCGAAACTTGTCGCATGAGCTTGCGTTTCCGCTCTGATGCATTCGCATGCTTATGAATGGAAGTCTATGGGGAGAAAAGTGTAGTGTAGTCGCAGCGTCACTTAAATCAATTTTGTGTTGTAATCAATCAGCATAAAGTGACCACAGGTTTTGAAATCCACACTAAAGAGAGGGTACCCAAATTTCTGAACAGCCTATTTTTTTTAATTCAATTTAATCTCAATACTGCTACACTAGTACTTCTGTCTAAAAAATAGATTTTAGACATTGTAAAATTTCACATTTCCTAATACCACAACAGATTTTGCAAAAAAAACAAGCAAAGTAAAAAAAACAAAAAACAAACTCTACAATGTCCTCAGTTGCTTGGAGTCTACGGAGACTCTTATGTTCATTGCTACATCCAATAACAGAACATTTCTGTTTTTTTATTATTATTTTTGGCATAGATGTTGTAAATCTCCAGCTGCTTGTCCTGGGTTGTCCTGTTTCACATTTTCTGGGTTGCTAGATGCTCCGGGGACCCGGTTATAGCATTTAATCATAAAAGAAGTCAGACTTCAAAATATGTCCCCTATAAGTCCAGCTCTGCTTTAACCTTAAGTGTTAAAAAATCTCAAGCAAACTTGTTGTTCCTGCTATAACCTCTTGACAGTTTGAACCATGGCTGTGTAGCCTGTCGTATCAGCTCAGTGCACTCCTGTGAGCACCCTGTCTCCACTGAAGGAGCGCACGTTTATGTGTGTGTGTGTGTGTGTGTGTGTGTGTGTGTGTGTGTGTTTAGAAAGTGAATGAAACCGTTCCGCTCGTCTCTTTCTCCTCAGGCCACGCTCCGTCACTCTACAATGAAATTTTTACCCCTCTTGCGAGTGTGAGAGCAAAGGTACAGATCTGAGTGTGTGAGTGCGTCGGTCTCAGGTAGACTG
This sequence comes from Danio tinwini, assembly GCA_903798205.1. Classification (NCBI taxonomy): domain Eukaryota; kingdom Metazoa; phylum Chordata; class Actinopteri; order Cypriniformes; family Danionidae; genus Danio; species Danio tinwini. The sequence continues at coordinate 21,416,762 of CAIGQZ010000427.1, forward strand.
CTCTGGGTTAGCGTGTTTGAGCCGAGTTACATGATTTAGCCTGAAGTGAGGAGCACTTTTTTGAATTCATGAGCATCTGTGCTTTTCTTCATTCAAGATAAAAAGCAAAACAAAACAAGGGATGTTAATGTTTTCATACTCATAAGCCTTTTTTTTTACAGAATATATGCTTGACAAAAGCATATATATGCTTGTTAAATGGTTTAACACAATGCTTGATGTTTAAGACTGTTCTTTAGTTCTCGAAAGTGGCTGACACATATTTGGACTGTATTGTAAAATGTATTTAGTAATCTAATAATCTAATATTGCTTTCATATTAAACGTAACATGAAGTTAAATTACCAAAAATATTTTAATACATGGGCAGAATGGTGGTGCAGTGGGTAGCACAGTCGCCTCACAGCAAGGTCGCTGGTTCGAGCCACGGCTTGGTCAGTTGCCTTTTCTGTGTGGAGTTTGCTTGTTCTGCATGTTCGTGTGGGTTTCCTCTGGGTGCTCCAATTTCCCCACAAGTTCAAAAACATGTGGTATAGGTGAATTGGGTAAGCCAAATTGGCTGTAGTGTGTGTTTGAATGAGTGTGTATGGAAGTTTCCCAGTGATGGGTTGCAGCTGGAAGGGCATCCGCTGCGTAAAACATATGCTGGACAAGTTGGCGGTTCATTTCACTGTGGCGACCCCAGATTAATAAAGGGAATAAGCCGAAAAGAAAATGAATATAGCCATAGTCATATAGCCATATAGCCAATATGGCTATAGTCATATACTGTAGCCATACTCTTTTCTATGTTCATATACATCTATTACAATTATTTTATTTACTATTGCATGGTCATTCAGAAATTATTCTAATATGCTCACTTGTTGTTCAAGGAACTTTTCTCATTGTTGAGAAACATTTTGCTGATGTATTTTTGTGGAGTAATATATTTTGTTCAAGATTTTTTGCTAAATCAAATGTAAACAACAACAAACAATAAAGGACTATATCTGAGTGATAAATATTTTGTGATACTGCAAATTGTTGTACTGTAACATTTGGTCGGTTTAATGTATCTGTGCTGATATATACACTACCAGTCAAAAGTTTGGGGTCAGTATGATTTTTAAATGTGTTAAAATAAGCTTCTCCTGCTCACCAAATGATTTTAATGATGACTTTTCAGCTTCATTACTCCAGTCTTCAGAGTCGCATGGTTTTTCAGAAATCACTCTAATATAAATTATTATTATTATTATTAGTAGTAGTAGTAGTAGTATTAATGGTAATAGTTAAAAAAACAAAAATGACTGGAGTAATAATTTTATTTGAAACTGCATACAGTAAGTAAAAATAATATTTAATAAATGGGTATTTAACAATTTAACATTTTGTTTTACAATTATTAAATGCCATCTTGATAAACAAAATAAATGTATTTTTATACCCCCACTGTTCAAAGATTTTGTTTACCAAATTAGGTAGCCTACTATGTTAGGTGTTCAATCTGAAACAATGACAATGACACAAATCAAGCTTCTTTATTTTGGTCTCTTGTCAAGACAAGATCTGAGACCGATCTAAAACAGTAGGGCTTAAGGCAAAGGAAGGTTGTATAACTCTTATTATTATCCACAATCTTATTTTCTCTCAGATTTTCACTTATTTTCACTCCCAGGAGCATGACATCATACCTCACACATAGGACATGTGTTAGGGATTCCCCCACTGTAATACACCTAAAGCATAGATTGCCATAAAACTCATCAATGGCAGGGAAGCGTTTTCTCTCGTTAACTGCAGGAAAATAGTTAAACGGAATAATTTATCGATTTTGCGTAGATCATAATACCATACATGTAAAGCACAAAGGGTGAGAGTTCTTTTTTTTCTTTTTTCGAGACACTGAAATACATCACGTGCGCTGCGTATGCATCATCTATAAGTCATGTAAAACAATTAATTACAAAATAATTTTTTTTATAATTTGATTATATAATTTGGAATTTGATGTTTTATGAGATTATTTACATTTTTGCAGTTATTTTGTGTTTAAATTAAAAATGTTTAATCGTTCAAAAAATTTCGGCTTTTTGTTGATTTTGCGTTGGATTCAGCGATCGCGGAATTGCAAAAAAACTAAGGGGTGAATAAAATATGGGGTGAATTAAATAAACTAAATTGGCCGTAGTGTATGTGTGTGAATGCGACAGTGTATGGGTGTTTTCCAGTACTGGGTTACAGCTGGAAGGACATCCGCTGTGTAAAATATATGCTGGATAAGTTGGTGGTTCATTCCGCTTTGGAGACCCCTGATGAGTAAAGGGGCTAAGCTGAAGGAAATTAATGACTATAATACCAATTTTCAAATATGTTTCGTGCGTTACACAGTCTGGATTCTGTGTATGTGTCTGTGATTAATAATGCCCTTCCTACATTTAACAACATTGTGAATGGCAAGGTTTGAGTCTGATGACTTGCTTACGACATCTTACTCTAAGGACAGTCATCAAACCTGCTCTGCCCTTGAGAGAAGCCTAGCAGCTGAAACTCAGGATTTGATGGAGCTGGAGTGTGATACGTATTATTTTTTTTCTATGTGAAGACTGCATTTGCATTTGTTTTGACAGGGGACAATGTGAGAGGAAGGAGGGGGTGATATTTAAACGGTGCTGTTTTGCTGTCAGAGTCTAGGTAAATCTTCCAGCTAAAGATACCAAATTAACTTCACCTCAGGTGGTTTGAGACAGCAGTGAGAACAAACCGGTTATTTTTGTGGACAACACGCGGTGTTGCATTTAAAGAGTTGTAGAGTTCACAAATGGCAGCTTAGCAGTAGTTATTGTAGAAGTGTTATTACAAATAACCTGAGCATGAATGAACCAAATAGAGAGGACTAGGATTGGACATCATCTTTTCAGGCTCATTGCAGATAGGTACCCAGGTCTACATTTTTGGGGACAGCGAAATGTAACCTTGCAGTCTGCTTGCAGTTTTTGTTGTTGCAAATCCACCAGAGGCCGTTGTGTATGCTTTTTTGATGATCACAAAAAATCCACCAGAGGGAGCAATACACACTTCAGCCGACCGTGGGTGTGTTTCCCAAACAACGACATAGCTCGCAACTGAACTATCATAGTACGATGCATCGTTTTGGAAAAGAAAAAAGTAGTGACGAATGTTTCCCAAAACTGTAGTTGCTCTGTCGCAGATCCATCCTCTGGTTAGTTATAAGGTAAAACGGTCGTAATGACGCTCTAAACGAAGTGGAGTAACTACTTTTTTAGAGAGTTTTTGTGCAAAGTATACTGTTTTACACGCACACACATTTAAAAAAAAAATTTCAATATTAGTTTTGGTCAAAACATGCACTCGTTTTCCATATTAATTGAAATGCATGTAAACAACACATATATGACCTATATATGTTTCCTTTACAAATATTATTGAGAATATTCCATATAAAATCACTTAGATAACATGTATTCTAATCTCATATATAAATCGTTAATGGTTGTTGGCCTAATTTACAGTAGGCTATTTATAAAAAAATAATAATAAAATAATATATATATATATATATATATATATATATAT
>CAIGQZ010000427.1:21426039-21438938 GCA_903798205.1 Danio tinwini
GTGTGTGTGTGTGTGTGTGTGTGTGTGTGTGTGTGTGTGTGTGTGTGAAAATGTAACATTCTGTAGTGCATTTAGTTATTGTTTATGGCTATTTAACAAATTCAAACATCATACGTATAGTCATCTTCTCATCAGTGATATGCAGTCTAAACAGTCTCTTGGTCTATCTTGAGGTTGTTTTGTATGATGCGATGTTTCTATGTGCGATTTGATTGGATGGGAATCACAGGACTGATTATTCTACCTTAGCCAATCACCATAGATGAGAAAAATAAAAAGTAATAGGAAAATAGTGGAGTAAAAGTACTGATACAGCACTAAAAATATAGTCAAGTCAAGTCAAGTCGAGCTTTATTTTGATTCCGCTACATGTGTGGACATACAGAGGAACGAAATGTTGTGTCTCGAAGGACAACTGTGCTACATAAATTAATCATAAATACAAACACAACACGAGCTATTTAAAAAAACTATGCATAACTAACATATAGTATAACACTTAACTATACACATAAGACAAGCTAAACAAGTAAAAGCAATAGTAAAACTACTTAATATAGTACAATTCCTGAGAAAATCTACTTAATACAGTAATATTAATTTATTTATTCCTGAGAAAATCTACTTAATACAGTAATTTAATAGATTTAATTTACAGTAAAACCCACTTAAATACAGTAATTTCAGTATTTGTAATTTGTTACTTCACACCACTGGACATCATACAGAGATTCAAATGAAACGTAAAACAGGTTTTGATAGATCATGGTGCTGTGCTTGAACAGAAGAGTTACAAGGAGAATTAAGCATTGATTATTTGACCATCACATTCAACCTCAGTTTACTCCATGTGGTCGGTGTACTTTTAAATTGCTTTAGAGAAATCGTCTCTGCTAAATGGGATTTAACCACAAGTAACGTTCTATAAAAGCCTGTACTTATGTAGGAGGCTTCAGAAGAAGAAACAGAGAGTTGCTTGGGGGAGTTTTTGGCAGATATGAATGAACAAGATCACAATATGAACCTCTAGAGAGAAACTTCAATAAGGAGAAACAAACAAAATCAAAGTGCCTGTGTAATTACAGTGAGGAAAGTCAGCAAGCTTTTAGAAGATCACTGAACATCAATATACATGTCAACTTTTATCCTTGTCTCACGCAAGAGGGAAGAAACAGAGATTAAGCTCTGCTTTTATGCACTGTTTTTACAGTTTATTACAAAAGTTCACATAATCACTGATGTGTTTTCTCACTAGATTGTGCCAAGGTCAAGTTTTGCTTTGTATATCGGATGAAACATTTCTGTAGTGATGCTAAAACCTGCCTACAGTGAGGAGAATGAAGCTGTAAATAAAAATGATATTACTTGCAGACATTTTAGAAGAAAAGAAAAATTGTTGGTGCTGTCATGGTAAATGACTCATTCACAGTCAGTACAATTAAACTGAGAATAAAATGTGGTTATTTTAATGGCTTGTGCTTTTTAAAATCCCTGTAATTTAAATAATTGATTTAAATTGAAAAGTCTTCAAAATTACTTATTACTATTATAATACAATTTATTACAAGCACTTTTGTTTTTGTTTTTCAGCCAAGTGCTTCCAGAGTTTCTAGTGTCTACCCAATTCAATTCAATTCATTTTTATTTCTAGAGTGCATTTATTATGTAGATTGTGTCAAAGAATCTTTTCAGAGTTGAAGTTTCCAGAATTGTCATTTTGCTGCATCCCTAAAATTTAAACTTTCCTTCTAAAAGTTTAGTTAAATCATGTAATAACAAAAGTATAAACTAGTAGCATTTAAAAAAAACGAAGTAAAAATTTTTTCAGTGTGGCCTTATAAATATATAAAGATGTTTCTGTATTCATTTAAAGAAATTATAATTAGAAAATTAATTCTTTTTTGATAAAGGCTCATTTTTCAAAACAATTTTTAGAAATCACTTTCGTTTGGTGCAGGCATAGTACAGCAGCAGCGTTTCTTGACTATTGTGCCAGAATGAGAGTGTAGTTTCTAGCAATATTGGCCTAGAAAATAGTCATTTTTATTAATTTTCTTCTTTGCAAGTATTGCAGATAATTCAAATACAGAGCATTAGCATAAAAGCTAAACAATACAATATGAATAAATAAATAATGTCATATATGTTGATTAAAGGGCAGCGAGGTGGTGCAGTAGGTAGCGCTGTCACCTCACAGCAAGAAGGTCGCTAGTTCGAGCCTTGGCTGGGTCAGTTGTCATTTCTGTGTGGAGTTTGCATGTTCTCTCCGTGTATGTGTGGGTTTCCTTCGGGTGCTACGGTTTTCCCCACAAGTCCAAAACCATTCTCTATAAGTGAATTGGGTAAGCTAAATTGTTTGTAGTGTATGTGTGTGAATGAGAGGGTATGGGTGTTTCCCAGTGATGGATTGCAGCTGAAAGAACATCCACTGTGTAAAACATATGCTGGATAAGGTTCATTCCACTGTGGCGACTCCTGATTAATAAAGGGACTAAGCCGAAAAGAAAATACATGAATGAATGAATGAATGTTGAGTAAATACGGGGTTTGAGAATATCATAGCTTTAATTATTGTTTTGTCTCGTTACATGTTTGCTAGCATTGTGGGTCACAGAAATTCAGAAATTTTACACATTTATGAAAATAAATTTCAATCCTTCCATGTAAATTGTTGGAAAGTTTTTTTTTAAAAAGCTGCCACTCTTAACTCTAAGATCCACTCAAAGATCGGAGGTCTTAGCATGATACAGCTCTGTATCCACTGTGATTTAGCTTTATTCATGTGACTTAAGAGGCAGGGGTCACAAGGTGTGTATAAGCTAGGGCAAAAATCATACTGGGTCTGCAATGTCTTTACAAGGTATTCATGCACCTCTCTCCAAAAATACTGGACTTCTAGGCATTGCCATAATACATGAAAAATAGTCACGTTAATTTTCTGTTTTATGACATCATGTAACTACAGAAGACTCTAGCTTTAAATAGGAAAATTATCAAAACTTCTTTTTGAATTTTTTTAACTAAATGCTAATGGTCAAATCAATTCATGATGCTAAGCTGAGCGAAAAGTGACCCCGTAAAATAAAATAAAAAAACAACAATAAAAATGGTTCAAATTAACTGTTTAACTCTAGGAGACTGGTAAAAGGAGCCTTTTTCAAAAAAGGTTGAGTGTTGAACCACTTTCATGCTACAGGATATTTCAAATATGAACTGATACTTGAATCTGGTTGCATCAGGCACATAAAAAGAGGTTTCTTCTCTCAAATCTTAAACATGCATACTCTACAAAATCAGAAAATTGTGGCGCATCACACAGTACAGGATAATATTATTACCATGCCAGAGGGGGCACTTAACATGGTCTGATGTAGCCAGTTGTTGCTGATGCTTATACATTTGTTAGCTTTCTACACTCACTTTTGTTAAAAACTGAGTTGACTGCTACCCAGTGCTTCAGCTTGTCTGTATGTTTTTGACAAGTTATAATGACAGTTGCATTGTTGTCAATCTTCCACAAGCAGTTTCTCCACATTTGCTTTCCATACAGTGGCTTGTTTTGCACGATATAGTGAAACTATTGATGTAAAAATATTACAAATTAGATTTAAAATTAGTAGCACTGTGCCGACCTGATGTGTCTGAAAGCAGATTTAAAGTTTTACTAGTTTAAAGTACCGCTATTATGAATTTTTCTTTTTTTTTCAAAATTACCTTTCATGCATTGTGACACCGCTCGAAGTGAATGAAAACATCCTGCAAAGTTTTAAATCTAAAAGTTCACATCATAAAAAGATATCTTAAAAGCTAACATCCTTTAGATTTTTTTTGCAACCCTGGGGACTAGAAAATACATAAGACATGTTACTCATATAGTTTTGAATGGGGAAAAGTGTAACGGTCAATATGGCGAATGAAGCCCTGCCTACTAGTACACGATTCAATCATTGATTGCTATAGACTCACAGAGAAGCTTGGACCAGACATGTGCTTTTATGACAATTTGGTGGTCAGCAAACACACTGGAATCTCAGCGAATACTTCCTTCACAGTCATAAGAAATATATATACATGAAAACTGTACTTAAAATCTGTACTTTTAAATAAACCAAGTGCATAAAAAAAAACAAAAACAAAAGTTTTCTGGTTTTGTAATCTGTGTGAAACTAGCGCGAGGTGCAGTCCGTCCTGTCAAATGCACGTCACATGACAGCAACTACTCAAATGCCCCACAAACTTGTAAACAAAAAGTCACAGTCATTTCTGGAGGAGATTCAGCATCAAGACCAAGTTGTGAATTACTTTAGAAGAGCAGCACAATCAGACGAGGCATTATTCAGAGGATGATAATGTGTAGAACGGCCATAAATGAGGTTGGTGTCGTGGTCTTGTTCCTTTCGAGAGTGCATTAGCTTGGGCGACCTCCAAAATGCTGATTTTGTTTTGTTCGAACGTTTAGAAATGAAACTTATGTGACAGATGTTGTTTAATTTTATTGCTGGTTCTATATATGTAATGTAATTATAAGCTTGGCAACCAGTTTTGAAGAATTTGATATTTCCCCATTCAGACCGAATGCCCAAGCATACTGCCTGAGAGGCATTTCAAAGATGGCCTTAAAGGGACTTAAATTACTTGCCTTAAAGGGACTTTGGTGATTATGTTATATTAAAGACACAGCACACTGATTTTATTTCGGACACCAGGCTACAATTGAACATGGAGGATGGTCTCCGAGTGACAATCTTCAAAACTAAATGATGAATAGATTTGAGCCTATTGGTATATGTGCTCCGTTGTGTGCAAGGTTTACATATTTATAACCACCTCAGAGGATATTGAGGGTTGCGAATCACTTGCATTTTAATTTTGGGGGTCGCGAGCTGAAAAGTTTTGGAACCCCTGATAGGATATGGAATGTAATTCATTTTTATTTTGAAACAATAGAAGCTAGTGCAAAAATAGTAGTAAAACAACCTGTTTGTGATTTGGAAAAGCTCTTCATTCTTTTAATTTTCTCAGCAATGAATCCCAGTGATAATATTTGTAAACACTAGTCATTCTGAAGGATTTCCCTTGGCTGTTATTAGTCAGTCATGTGTGACTGTACTGCTCTGATTGTCTGCGTTTCTTTGTGTGTGTGTGTGTGTGTGTGTGTGTGCGGGTTTAGCATGCATTCTTTTCAAAAACAGTGTGAGTCAGGCTCCTCTGATCAAACTGCAATGATAATGGCGGCCTTATGATTGTATGCATTATTAAACAGCTGTATTGTGTAGAATTTGCCTGAAAAGCAAAGGCAGTGCACAATCATATCACGATGCCCTTTATTTCAAACATAGCTTTATACATTTTCCTACGGATTAGTTCCTTATTTATCAGGGGTCACCACAGCGGAATGAACCACCAACCATTCCGGCATGTGTTTTATGCAGCGGATGCCCTTCCAGCCGCAACCTAGCATCAACATCCATACACTCTCTCATTCACACACACTCATACACTACGGCCAATTTAGTTAATCCAATTCACTTATGTCTTTGGAGCACCTGAAGGAAACCCACGTGAACACGAGAGAACATGCCAACTCCACACAGAAACGCCAGCTGGCCCAGTCGGGACTCGAACCACGATCTTCTTGCTGTGAGGCAACAGTGCTAACCATTAAGCCACCATGCCGCCTCTCAAACATGGATGTACTGTATGCAATATACAGTAGATAAGTTCCAGTTTTAAGTCTATTCTTCACACATTTATTTGAACATAATGAGTGGACACAGCATATTCTTTAGCCACAGTTTTCTATCTTTGTCATGACAGATGCAGCTGGTGTAGAAAGGATATCAGGTGTTGAGTACTGTATGGTGGTTTTTGTTATCATTTGGCTCTTAATTTAATTATCATTTGGCACCTAATTTTAGAGAGTGTATTTGATTGTTGAATGGTATTTTCAGTTTTATTCTAGTATCATGCATAAATACAGTTGAAGAAAGAACTATATTTAGTAGCAGTGTGTCCTTTTCCTGTACGGAATCTTCTGACCTCTTTGAGAAATGTCTTTCATCTCAATAGAGAGTAGGCATACAGTAATCTGTGACTCCTGTTGTACAGTTCTGCTCAAGTGTGTCTTTCCCATTTTTGGCTTCATGGGCTGGTCTGTAAAGAAGGATTATTGGCCTTTGTGATACAATTGATGAATATGTTAATACTTTTGTTGGTTTGCAGTGAAAACAATTCATTGACTAGAATTGATGGACATGCACTAAAGATGAAGAACTTGTTTCAATTAGCCGTCTAATCACTTATAGGAGGTAGTTTGAAGATATCACTTTCGAAACTTCATTCTTCAAATTTTTTCTCTTTAATTTTTTTTCAAAATTAAATGTTTCATCTGATATATGAACACATACTGTGTTATATTTAGTGCTGGGCAAAAATGAATCACGTTTAATCACATACATTTGATGGAATGTATGTGTATTTATTATGTATATGTAATACACACATGCATAAAAACAAAATTATACAAAGTTTTGTACATAGATATTTACATTTCAATATAATTTGTATCATATATGCATGTCTTATATCAAAAAATGTATAAACACTTTCTCAAATGTATGCATGCATGTGCGTTTTTGTATGCCAATACAAATATAAACAGTACAGGTCAAAGGTCAAAACTAACTTTTATTTTGGATACGATTAATTACGATTTATTTTTGTTCAGCACTAGTTATATTATTACTCAAATAATTTGTTAGTTAGATTTTTTTGTTAGAGTTTTAGAATTAATTGTCCACCATTGTGACTAGAGATGTAACGATTCACCTGACTCACGATTCAATATGTTTACGATTACACGATACTAATCTCACAATATGATTTAGTCTTGATCTTTTAACAAAATTATTTGAAACAAATTTAAGGTGAAAAGCCTTAAATGCTGCACTTTTTTTTTGCTAAATAATACATTTTCTGCCATAACTAAATTGCTATTTTAAAAACAAATTCCAAATAAAATACTGATTATAAAATGACTAATTATATAGTAGGATAGAGACAAGAGTTGAACATGATCATAAAGGGGAATAATTCATATTACTTGTCTAATTACTTACTATAAGTATGAGTGTGATACACTTAAGAAGAGATAATCTTGAACATTTTTAATATTTAATAATAATATAATAAGCAAATTATTAAAATATGCATGAACTAATTTAAAAATGAGAGGGTAAAATGATGTAAATCCTGGCTCTGTAAAAGAACAACTTTCTCTTTCAGTCTGATAAAACATCTTCACACTTTCATTATGAAAACACTGATACACCATGTGATCTTCGTAGCACTCGTCGGAGCAAGCGGAGCCCCAAATCATCCGGTCTGCTTGATTTGGCTTATTAATATTTTTTTTTGTGTATAGATGTGTGTGGGAAAGTAGTTACAGAGTGAAAGTAGTTTTACTGTGCTAATGGTTTATGTGCATCATATTCTTCTGTTAGTGTAAGTAAACGTCTTTTTGCAGTGTTTGCACACAGTTTGTGTTTGTCTGGCACACTTCACCGCTGTCATTTTACTCTGCCACCCCACCTCTTGCTCGCTGCTGATGTGCAGGTAAAGCGGGTTTGCGTCTGTAAACACAGCGCCCCCTCTGTTCAAAAATTTGCTAAACATTTCTACCACTTTGAACTGTCACATGTTTTAATTGATTTTCAACTGCCTCACAGTGACTCGTTACATCCCTAATTGTGACCTATTATAATAAACATACAGTTACTGTAAACGTTGAAGCTGAAAGATATTTAACTTATTGATCGTACCTTTTTTCCACAGTGTTTTTTTTTTTGTTTGTTTACCCCATTAGTGGGCTTTCAGTGACATTGTTCATAGCTTTGAATTAAGTGTTGGATTTTCAATTTTAAAGTTTTTTTTATCATTTAGTTCACGCTAGAATAAAGTCTGAGCACTTGTCTGAATAGATTGTATTTTCGAAGGTCTGAATATCTCCAGCATGTAAACTGCTGAATTATTTTTCTCTCTTTTTCTCTATTTCAATGCGAGTTTCTCAGTTTTTCCATCTATCTTTCTCACTTTCCCACAGTTAACAGTAATACAAATAACATGGATATCAATTTTGTGCCCCCCCACCAAACTCACCTCTCTCTCTGCTGCACCATCCGATACAAATATTCTTTCATTTGCTTCTTGTTTATTTTTTCATGAGAATTGGTGCTTTGGAGCTATGGCTGTTTGACTGATGAGTTCACTCTGAACCCAATGAGACCTAAACTGGCCACTCTGTGCTTTCTCTTCAAAGACACTCATTGAAAAGATCTGCTAAAGATCTCACTATGTTGTTCCCCGCCGGTGAGTGCACCTATAGTCAAGCAATTGAGATCCATTTCTCCTCTGATCTATGGTGTCAGCCCTTCCAAATACTGTGTGTACAGGATGTACAGATTCCCTTGCCATTTCTCTAGATAGGCAGTTTAAGAGCAAAGATGAGGCTGGATTCAGTCCAGAAGAAAACAAACAGCATAGACTGTGTTCATTGTTCATCCAAAACCAAAAGCAAATGCTCCCTTGACTCCTCAGCTATGCAAAGTTTTTTTTTATTCAATGGATTTTTACATTTTTTATCCTTATATTCCAGTGAATGTATCAGAGTGTTCATAAATATGAATCAAATTGTACTAGCAATATCAATTTAATTAAGAATCAAACACTGCTATTACACACATTGTTAGTACTTCAGCTAAGATTTCAGTATGAAGCACCACCACTTTAACAACAGCAGCAACAATAACAGAACATTATGATTAAGAAGACATTGTTTAATGACAATATGTGACAGTTTTGTGTCAGCAGCAAATTCAATTTGCATGTGATTGAATATGCACATTTTAAATGCAATTGAAGTATCTACTTTAATGTTTCTAATAACTTTACTGAAATAATATCATCATTTAGTGTAAAAGCTGTTTATGTGAAAATAACATAACACATTTCCCAAACAGGCATACAACATCATAAGACATTAAAGGGCACCTTTACAAATCGACTTTTCAAGCTGTTTGGACAGACATATGTGTAGGTATAGTGTCTAGACCATCATATTGGGTTGATATAAACACACCCAGTCCTTTTTTTTATTTAACACCATAAAAACGGTGGACCAATTGGAGCGGTTTTGAGAACGACTGCAACTTGACGTAGGAGTGCGGTCCCCCCGCACACTGAATTGATTGACAGCTACATAATAACATGTCTTCGTAGTAACGTGTATAATCATATCAACAAGACAGGACGTGCGCAAATCAACCAGGGATAAAATGTCTGTTCAGTTTGCTAGGATCATCAATCATCATCAAGAGTGAGTTTTACAAGTTTAAATGGTTTTAAAACAGTGCATGTTTGTAATGAATTACAGCAATTTACTTCAGATTTACTTCATCAGCATAGCAGCGTGTCAGTACAATTATACAAGAAGATGCTTCAAACCCGATTTGTGGACATTAAATCAGGTTTATTGTGTACATTAAACAAAAGTTAACAAAAACTGCTACCTGATGCTAAGAGCTACAAAATAGAAACTTATGAAAGGTATAATAAATAATCTGATGGGTGTTGTTTTGAGCTGAAACTTTACAGACACATTCTGGAGACACAAAAGACTTGTATTAAGTCTTTTGGTTACCTGGAAAAGTTACCTGGAAAAAAGGGTAACCTAGGTGCCCTTTAATATTAGGTTAGATTTAGGTTGTGACGTCAGGTGACCAAAATTCAATGTCTAGCCAGCGTCTAAGGTAGTGATGTCAATTAATTGTTTCTTTAGTGCACCAATCATAACCGGTTATTATGTACTGACGTCATTGATCTCATATGCGCTGTCGCCGTAGCTTACTATGTCGAGGGAGGCGAGCCGCAAGCACGAGTATTTACAACGCTCTAACTACTTAAAAACGCACTGTGTGTGTGTTTGCTGGAAGTCTTTCACTGACACTTACAGCAGAAGCCCCTATTTCACTAAGATTGAGAGAATGAAAGTAAACTCTCTCTCTCTCTCTCTCTCTCTCACTCACTGTGGCACAGTGTCACTCATCTGTAAGGAGCGCAGCGCGCAAGAGCAAATCGCAGCCCTTTCTGTTGAGCATGTGACCAATCATAGTGGTCACATGCTCAACAGTAGTAGGTGTAAGAGAACTTGGTAGACAAGGATCAGAAAGCGAGCGGGATATTCATATTTGTTTATATTATTTGCTATAAATTCTTGTGTTTTTTAAAGGTACAGTTTATATATCTGACTGTTTGTATTAAAGGACAAAATTGTATTACAAATAGTATATAAATATAAATATGTTTATACATTTTAATACAAAAATTGCTGTGCTGTGAAGAAAATATCAAACATGGAAAAGTGCATGGAAAGCATTGTCAATGCACCATGATGTACCGAGATATCGAATTGAACTGAATCGATGGCATGATTATCGTAACCGAACCGTGAGACCAGTGTAGGTTCACATTTCTTGTCTAAGGACAGTGTTATTTTGACGTAAAATAATGACATTAATTGACGTTGATATTTGGTTGATTTTAGGTTCTGTTACAAAGTGACCAAAATCTAATATGGAGCTAACATCTTAAACTAATCATATGGACGTCATATGGACCACAAGACTGTTATGCCGTGTTTAATGGTCATCATAATCTTAAATCCCTGAAAGTTTTTAGTATTTAGAAAAAAAAAAATGTACATTTATATGCATTTATGTATGTATTATATGATCTTTGCGTCAAATTACAAAAAAACGAATTGCCGCTTATGGAAGGTGTTTCTAATGCAGTGTCTATGGGCTGAGAATAAATTTGACGTTATTCTCTCCTCTAACTGCCGTTATCAGTCTCACACAATTTTTTTCCTTTTTTGAAAGTCTTGATAACACTATTGTGGAGTTTTTATTTTATTAATTCAGCAAATAGGATTGTAAAAAAAATATTTGTTGTACTCTCCAATTTACTGCGCTCTAAGTTTACCCATATATGACACCTTCCGCTACTGAGAAACCCAGAAATGTGAAAAGTGTTTATTGACATCAAATACTGACAATTATTCATCAGGTATGACAACCAAAATCTAAGGTCTGATAGATGTCATAGTGGTAACGTCCAAACAACGTCAAGGAGTAACATCATTAGATGGTGATATTTGGTTTATTTTAGGTTGGATGTTGGACATTGACGTTGGCTTGACGTTGGGTTCTGACATCAACCTGATTTTCATTTACAAACAAAATACATCGTCCCCATGACATTGGGGAAAAACATCAATCTGACGTAATGTTGACGTGTCTGCTGAGTTATTATGACCTGTGCGTATTAAATTGAAAATAGAATTAGTAATCATAGTCCTTGCTAACATATGGGTTAAACATAAATTTTATATATATTGAAATTGCAGTTAATAACAGTTTTCTTTGAATATATACAGTTGAAAACAAAACTATTAGCCCTTCAATAAAATTTCACTTCTTATTTTTTTTCAAATATTTCCCAAGTTCTTTTTAACAGAACAAGGTTTTTCTATTATATTTTGATTCTTATATACAGTAGTCAACATTTGAAGTGGGTCAAAATCCTTCATCAAAGTTGTCCTTAAATTATTCAACGACACCCATTCTTGTCTTAGGACAAATTAGAAAACATTTTTGATTCACTTTGGGTTTTTTTGCCTCTTAGGAAACTGGCCAATAGCTTCCCTAATTAACTGAACATGCCAAGTTAACCTAATTAGCCTAGTTAAACCTTAAAATTGCATTTTAATCTGATTTAAAAGTTTTACAGGAAGTTTTACAGGAAGGTTAATCATTTTGTCTTCAACTGTATGCCATCAAGTGAGTAGTGAGTAATTAATTAATCCTTGTTCTAAATATGGATAACAACTTTTTTTTTATATTTAAATATTGTTACTAATTATTTTAGTGAACATCTTAAGTAAATTGTGGTCAAAATTACAGATAGAATTGTAACAGATAAAAACAAATACATAAAGCGGTGTTACTTTTTTTACTCTGATGCTTGGAAACCCCTCTTCACCTTGACCCAAATACATTAAACATCCAATGCATAATTTTTTTAAGAAAATTAACTAAATGCTTACAACAAAAACCAAATGCCCAGACTTTTTAAGATGTAGATGTTAAGCTCTGTGTGGTTTTGAAACATCTCAAAAAATTGCAGCTACTGTTGCTCTCCGGTCAACAGATGGTCTTTTCTAGTTGAGGTGACCTTTAATGCTCTGTAAAGACTGAAAATACAGTTGAGGAGTAGATTTGAAGTTGTCTGCTCTTCAAGCCATTATCCACTCCAGCGCCAGAGATCTTCACATCTGCCGTGCCACTTTTGGCATTTGCTGTTCTAAGCTTGAATGCTGTGCGTGTGTGTTATTAAAAGACATTTACTCGCATTTTCAGGACGAATGAATGAGTGTCACCCAGGCCTGTCTCTGTCGTTTTGCTTTGACAGCTCCTTCTGTTCTGTAGTTTTCTTCTTTTCTTTTGTCCAGCATCCCAGCATGCCTCTCTGCACTCATGAATATGCATGTAAAAGCATTATTTGCATTATCTGCAACCGGAAAGGAAGAGCACACAAAAGAAAAAGACAGCAGCATGAGTGTGTGTGTGTGTGTGTGTGTGTGTGTGTGTGTGTGTGTGTGTGTGTGTGTGTGTGTGTGTGTGTGTGTGTGTGTGTGTGTGTGTGTGTGTGTGTGTGTGTGTGTGTGTGTGTGTGTGTGTGTGTGTGTGTGTGTGTGTGTGTGTGTGTGTGTGTGTGTGTGTGTGTGTGTGTGTGTGTGTGTATTTGTGTGTGTGTGTGTGTGTGTGTGTGTGTGTGTGTGTGTG
>CAIGQZ010000427.1:21459106-21471655 GCA_903798205.1 Danio tinwini
ATGTGTGTGTGTGTGTGTGTGTGTGTGTGTGTGTGTGTGTGTGTGTGTGTGTGTGTGTGTGTCAGCATGAGCAAACCACCTGTCTTTGTAACGAGGCCTGCACTACAGCCTCCTCCGCTCTCATGCAAATTCTCTTGAGTTAGTTTGTTTGTGTTATGATATTCAGAAAGGTCAAAGCCTTGGATGACATTCATTCTCCCCCTGCGTGTGGCCTCACCCCTTCGCTTCTGCTCTCCTCCTGCTTCTCTCCACTCTTGTGTTTCTGTGCGCAATGCGTTTTTTTTTTTTTTTTATTCCTATGGGGGAAAATGAAAATCTGGGAATGAAATTTTTGCACTAGGGCCGCATAACACATCAGCATAAAATCAAAATCGCAACATTTCTAACTGCGAATGTCAGAAAGCGTAGGCTGGGATTTAATCAAATATATGTACTAGCAGCCTCAGTGTAAGGTGTAGTTTGTGATAGTGTTTCTTAGAACTGGTTGGTTTCTTTAAAGTGAAAGAAAGCTTTCTGAGAAATGTGTAAATTGACATATACCGGGTTCACTCTGAAGCTGGCAGCGCTTTTATTTATTTGTGGGCAGCAGCACGTCAGAATAAAAGCTGATTGTATATCTTTAAGAAGTAAATATTACTGTAGTGTTATAATTTTGTAAAATAAAATTGTATTCAAATATGTTTTATATAACAATTACTCTAAATATATAATCATCTTTAACTGGTGTTTCTTTTAAAATGAAATTTATGTAACCTTTTTTTTCTTTAAACTTAAATGTATTTATTTATAGTGTAATGCTATAATGATTATTACTATATTAATATCAGTTGTTATTAATTTAAACTAAATCAACATGTAGAAAGGGTATTTTTTTGCCTCCCAAGAAAATCACTTTTGACATTGTACAGTGATTAATTATTTCTAAATATAGGGCTCTTAAGTTATATACTTTATTTATATGCTTTATTTATTTTATTAGGGCTGGGGGATATAGCTTTTTTTTTTAATCCCAGATTTTTTCACCAAAAAAATCGATTAACGATTTACATACATTTTTCATTTCACAAAAAAGTTAAAGGCTATTAACCTATATAACCTTTTTATAATTAGATGATATAAAAATACTAAAAGAAAAAGTTGTCATCTAAAGATCAAATTTCACAAGCCCTATTTATAATCGCATGCAAGACTTTTATAATAATAATAATATAAGTTACACCATACAGTGCAGTACAATTACAGTGAAAGTAAACTCACAATGTTAGTCAAGAAGGGACCTTTTTCAAGATTATTTTATTCCAGTAAACATGCATTCAGAGGTTTATTCGTTTTTATTTTGTGTTACATCAGTTCATATAAATGACATTAGACTATAATGGGTTGCAGTTTATTGCTTTTATATGCTTCGGGTCGCTGCATCTGGTAGAATAGTCTAGTGCTCTGAGCGAATTTTGTCAGTGTTGATATTAACAGTAATGAACGTCTTTGCAGCTGAGTCACATCATTTATCCGGAAACAGCAACATTGGATTTTAACATTAGACCGGTAACAGCAGGGCTTAATTTTTGCCAAAACAAGCCAGATGAGGCACCTCTGAAATCTGATCCTTATTTTTTTCGATCCCCTTCCTCACACGCACTTCATTTTCCTCTGCAACTTTACACTTTCGTCCACAACACCTCTCTCTCCTCTGGTAACATGCTGGATCTGTTACCCTAATCTGTTCCGGGACCTCGCAGTTTACAAATTAAGTGTATCTATGGGTACCAGCTCCTTTCATATGCACGTCTTCTCTATTAATTGTCTTCTCCATCATCTCTCATTGTGAGAAACACAAGGTGAGGTGCGTACTTTCAAATGTGCATGTCTCGCTGTAAATGCGTGACTGCAAGCCCTGAATTATGGCATTTTTTTAGCGGGCATGTTTGTGCGTTCATGTTGTTTTATTTAGTTTCAAAGAGTGCAACATTTCTTCAAGTTCTCCTCTGCTCGATGCATGTTGCTTCTGTGTGTTTTAATAGCAATGCAGGGAGAAAGTTACATTCCCACATAAAACATGATTTCTAGCATGAAAATGTTGCATGCTTTTTATAAAATGTATTTAACTATGTAAGATAAAGTTGTTGTGTGTGTCTTTTGCTCCAATATGTGCCCATATGTCAGAAATATTCTAAAGCAGCAATACTGTTTTGTACTGTCGTTATAGTTAGACTGAGATTGCTGTTTTTTAAGGAAAAATATATATTTATATAACATGAATGCACATAAATTCGCCAGTAGTCACCTTTTTTATAAATGTCACTGTTAGAAAACATAGTAAAACACTGGAAATTAGGCAATAATCAAACCCTTGGAAACAACTGTGGTCAAAACCAAAATTCACAGCATTGTGTTCCCAGGACTCCTCTCATTCCAATTGCTTGCTGCTGAAGAGTCATAGCTCATTACCATAAAGTTGACTTGATTTCAACTCTCCTTGCCCACACCAGGAAAGATGCACCGCGCTGCTCCTCGCCAACCTATCGTTGCCGGCTCCCATTGAAAATGAATGACTTCCAGCTACTTTTACACTCTCGCCACTTTCGGTGTGAACACAAAGTTAGGGTAAAAAATTATTTTCATTTTAACAAATCGCGGAACTTCACAATCGAGTTAATCGATAAAATCCCTATATGCATGTTGTTATTTTCTGTTATTTTCTAAATTATTGATTATTCTCATTGGCGGTTCATTCCACTGTGGCAACCCTAAAGTAAGTGCATTTTTGTCACTTTTAATTGATTGAATTAAGTTTTTATGAAAATAAAGCATGTTTGAATAATTTAAATCTTGTAGCTTATTTTGTTTTTATTCATATTCATAATCATTTTACTTAAAAATCAAGTTTTAATAATGTTTAAAAACTACATTTTTCATATACACTATTTCTTATCAAATTCTGATTGGATGTACAGTCCTACATTTGTCAGAAATGTTCTGACATTCCACATTATACAGCTAATTTTCTCAGAGGTCACAATGGGGAAAAATGGAAATGTTCAAAATACGAGATCATCTAGTTTATGAATCACTCATATTTCATAGGTGACACCGTCTAACAGTGACATCAGCAGATAAAGTCCCCTTGGGCTCATCCGTGTTCCTGATTTGCAGTTCTCCTTGACCACAGGACTGTGTGTTTGCTGCAGTCAAACAATACAGTAACTCTCCACTAACTTTCTCCTCTCCAGTTTCATCCATTCTTCCTCTGATTATTTTCTTGCCTTCATTCTCCAGTTTATCCTCAGATGGGAGTCATCCACTCAGCAACAATGATTCCCTAATTGGTGTTAAAGTCCCCTGTAACTACTTTTTGCATAATAGAAAGCGTAATTATGCCTGTGCGCTTCCTCTGAGGGCTAATCGTCCTGCTCGGAGCACAGCTCTCCACCTCTCTTTGTTAGTGCCATCATTAATGCTGCTCACTTTAAAATGCTTGCACCTTTTCTCATTGACTAATCCTTGTCACAAAGTTGCAGAACAAACAATTTGTTGGTTGGAAAGAGAGAGATGATGTGCAGCCATTGAGCAGTTAAGTGCTGTGTGTTTTGTTAAGTGCCGACTTGCAACAGTTTTGAGTAATTTTTCATTTTAATTTGTGGGTTTTTGTTGATGCATTAGATGTTGTGAGCTTTTAATGTGAGGATATATATATATATATATATATATATATATATATATATATATATATACAATGATACAAATAGTGTATAGTCTAAATTTATATTTTTCCTGACTTGCTCCTCCCCACAACATAATAATATTTAGATCTGATGACTGTGCAGACCATGGGAGATTATCAACTTCACTTTCATGTTCATCAAACTACTCTGTCACCAGTCTTGCTGTGTTTCTTGGTGCATTATCATCCCAGTACACAGCACCACCTTCAGGATACAATGTTTGAACCATTGAGTGCACATGGTCCTTCAGAATGGTTCAGTAGTCTTTGGCAGCGACACGCCTATCTAGCACAAGTATTGACCCTAGGGAATGCCATGATATTGCAGCCCAAACCGTCACTGATGCTCCCCTATGCTTCACTTTGGGCATGCAACAGTATAGATGGTATGCTTCTTTGGGGCTTCTCCACACCATAACTCTCCCAGATGTGGGAAAGACTGTGGACTCATCAGAGAGAATACATGTTTCACATTGTCCATAGATAACTTTTCAAATTGACTTACATCAACTATGCTGACTACAAATATTAAATTAAATGTTGTATAACTAAGTAAACCAGGTAAAATTAACTATAATTTAATAATTTTTACTAATTATGCCAAGTGAAGTTTATGTATAAACAGATTTGGAGAGAATCACGTGCTTATGATTGTTCTCAGCTGTTGTGATTATCCAATCAGACGATTACTAACTCACTATAAATAACCAGTTTTCTTATCTCAATATCTTTGTCTTGAAGAACCCACCCACCTCTACTTTCCCTCCTTTTCAGATGGGCGACTAGGCATGGGCCGGTATAAGATTCTGATACTATGATAACCTTGGATAAAAATATCACGGTTTCACAGTATTACATTATTGTGATTACTGCTCTAAAATATATTCTTTTTAAATGTCTGGGTAAAAAACTAAAACCTTTTTCCTCTTTGAAATTGAAATTTAATATTTTGGAACAGTAAACATGTTAGGCTAACTAATTCAAATTAATCATTGACTTCTGTTGTCTTCGTTAGTTTCTAAAACACAGTTTTTTTAACATCTTAAAATGACATCTTTGGATATTTTTTCTGCTGGAGGTACTGTTGTCTTAAAAAAATAAGTAAAAAAAAATATTACTCATACCTCAGAAACGGTATTACAGAAAATTTTGACGGTTTTAAAACCTTGACTTTTCCAAACCGCGGTATACCTTAAAAATGGTTATCGTCCCATGCCTATGGGCGACACGGCAGCTCAGTGATTAACACTGTTGCCTCACAGCAAGAATGCCCCTGGTTTAAGTCCCTACTAAACCAGACGACATTTCTGTGTGGAGTTTTGCTTGTTCTCCCCGTGCTCGCGTGGGTTTTCCCCGGGTTCCCCGATTTCCTCCCACAGTCCAAATAACTCGCACCCTAAGTAAATTGAACACACAAAATTGATACCATAGTCAAGCTCTAAGCAAGTACACCTCTCCTCAGTCATTCATTTCCACCATTTAACTAGAATAAGCCGGGGGAGTTTATCGAGATCTACCTGAGCTCAAACTCCCCTCTTGCCCTGCAAACTGGAGGGAGCCCAGGGCTCGAGGATCTCATAAGCTCAGGGCTCTCTCCTGGGACAGCATGTCAAACAAGCTTTTATTATCAATCATCAGCTAAGTGTGAACTCTTGAAATGGTTAAAATAAGTGAAAGTAAAAATTTTCTGACAACGTTTGTCACATTTTTTTTTTTTTACAGTGCAATTCTATGTCAGGTATTAAATTGTATTCCTCACCCATATATGTGTATAACTGTTTTATTCACTTATTTAATAATGGTTTTTAATGTTGTTACGTTTCGTTAAACAGGCAACTTTTGGTCATTTTTCTTCACTCAGTTTCCATTAGTTATGAGGAAGCTTTACCTCATCCACAGCATGGAGTTTGTACCATGCCTGAAATTAAAGATTTATATACACACAACTAAGCTGGCATATTGTAATATTGGTGCTAATGGGAGTTCCCTACAGAGATCTTTGATTGGGGCAAACAGACACACACACTCTTACATACACACAATTAAAAAGGTGAAGAATCAAACACTCTGTGAAAGGGCCTTTGGGTCTGAGTGAATAGGGATCACCTGGTGGTTTGGAGATGAGAAATGGGAGTGTGGGTGTGAAGTTAATTTGATGGAAATTTATTTTCATTTACTGGAGGAAATGCGTTTCATGTGTACTTTTCCTATTTCATGCTCACAGTGTTTTATACTTCGTTTTTCTTTCACATGACTGGCAAAAAGGTTAATATGGTTCATTTTTCTGTTTCAGCAAACATTAATTTAACATTGCGGTAGTTCACAAATGAAACTGACGTAGAAGAAATACTCGCAGTAGGGGGGAAACATTAGATTTTTGAAGCAGAATTAAATCCCAGCTGACCGTGAGTTCTGTCGCTGATGTGTTTATGCATTTTCACAGTATGCAAACCAACTTTTAAAGTTTTGAAGTGAAAGCAATTAATACTTTCTTTCAGCAAGTATACTTTAAATTAATTTAAAAATACTATGAAGATTTACATCAGCGCGGTAGCTCAGTAGTTAGTAGCAATGTCGCCTCGTAGCAAGAAGGTTTCTGGTTTGAGTCCCAGCTAAGCCAATTAGCATTTCTGTGTGGAGTATGCATGTTCTCCTCTTGTTCGCATAGGTGTGCTTTGGTTTCCCCCACAGTCCAAAGAAATGCGCTATAGGTGAATTGAATAAACTAAATTGGCCGTATTGTGTGAGTGTGTGTGTATGGCTGTTTCCCATTACTGGGTTGCTGGAAGGGCATTCGCTGCTTAAAACATATGCCGGAATAGTTGGCTGTTCATTTTGCTGACCTCTGAAATAGAAACTAAGCTGAAGGTAAATGAATGAATAAACAAAGATTTACATTTTTAGTAATTATAAGTTTCACCGACTTTTCTTTTAAGAAGAAAATTCAAGAATTGTTCTATAAAATATACTTAGGAAAAAAGTCTTGAAACTGGTACTGAGAAATTTTTCTTGAGCACCAAATCAGCATATTAGTATAATTTCTGAACGATCATGACACACTGAAGACGGTTAGTGGTTGCTAATATTTGGGCAATCACCATTTTTGGCATGCTGAAGTTAGACTTCATTATTTTATTTCTGTAAGTTTAAAGAAAAACATTTTCAAAATCAGTAACAATTATTGGCATAGTATTTGTTATTCCTACCATGTTAGTCAATGGTTACAGGTTTCTAACAATCTTCAAAATATCTTGTATGTGTTCAACAGAAGAAAAAAACTTATAAAGGTTTGAAACCACTTGAGGGTAAATTTTCTTTTTTGGGTGAACTATCACTTTAAGAAGGCGTGACGGTGGTGCAGTGGGTAGCACAATTGCCTCACAGCAAGAAGGTCACTGGTTTGAGCCTCTGCATTTCTGTGTGGAGTTTGCATGTTCTCCCCGTGTTCGTGTGGATTTCCTTCAGGTGCTCCGGTTTCCCCCACTAGTCCAAAGACATGCGGTACAGGTGAATTAGGTAAGCCTCTGCATTTCTGTGTGGAGTTTGCATGTTCTCCCCGTGTTCGTGTGGATTTCCTTCAGGTGCTCCGGTTTCCCCCACTAGTCCAAAGACATGCGGTACAGGTGAATTGGGTAAGCTAAAATTGGTATGTGTATGTGTGTGAATGAGAGTGTATCGATGTTTCCCAGTGATGGGTTGTAGCTGGAATGGCATCCGCTGTGTAAAACATATGCTGGATAAGTTGGCAATTCATTCCACTGTGGCAACCCCAGATTAATAAAGGAACTAAGCCGAAAAGAAAATGAATGAATGAATCACTTTAAGAAAACATCGGATCTTACCATTATGGATTTGTTTGCACACATCATCATGGCGATAGATGAAACGATTCTATTTTTTATGATTGAGCTTAATTATAGTATAGAGACTGTATACATTAGTACTAGAAATGCCCTTTCTGCATTATCCTGAACATAATAAGCTTTTATTTGATGTTAGAAGTTGAAAAGAAGCTCTTGCAAATGTGTTTAATTTGAGCATTTGTCAGGAAAAAAGTCATTCACAAAAAAAAAATCTATCTACTGGTTTCCATAGACAACATACATAGGAAGTTGGGGTATGTCTTACTATTATTTTTCAAAATCATGAAAATATGTTTACACATTTGTAATGAAAACCTAATGCTTTAAATTCTTACACATACGCTCTTTAAAGTGATAGTTCACCAAATAAAAAAAAATTGTAACATTTACTCACACTTCACTTGCTTCAAACCTTCATGAGTCTCTTTTGTCTGTTGAACACAAAAGAAGATATTTTGAAGAATGCTGAAAACTGTAACCACTGACTTCTATCTTAATTTATTTTCCTACTATGGAAATTAAGGGCCATCAAAAACCAGCATTCTTCAAAAAATCTAAATATAACAGAACTAAATGCATATTTAAACGGTTTAAAACCAGACAAAGGAGAGTAAATGGTAATTTAATAACTATCAATTTAAGGGAAGTTGCATTAATTATTATATATCATATAACATTTTTTACAACAAACCTTGTGCTTCAAAACTTAGGTTTGTGTTCTAAAAATAGCTCTAAAGCATTTCTTGCAAGTCATTGGAGTTATTTGAAAGTGTTAATGACATCAAGTTTGTGTTGACATTATAAGGAGTTGCCATAACAGTTTTGCACTTGCTTTAGATACATATACAGCTATATGCAGGTTTCCATATGGATAGGATCATGTTAGGATCTTCAGTTATTTCTAGTCCCTTCTATACACAGTCTTTTATTAAAATGCTATTTATCTTTTATTAGGATAGCTTTAATGCGTAAACAAATAAAAAAACTCTTTAATGGTCAAATCCTGTTTTAAAAGCTGGGCTCTGATTGGTTGAATTAGTCTTTATTCAGGAGAGAGTTGTGATCGAGTGTGACTCTTTGAGTTTGTCAGAGCATAGACGATGGCCATGTATGATTTAATAGTTTAATTAATTCTGGATATGTGTGTGTCAAAATGATCATGCTTTTAGGGCTATGTGGATACGGAGAGACACAATGTTTGAAATATTCCTTCCCCCATTGTGAGGGACAGAGATGGGTCAGTAATGCAACAAAGTGAGACCAAAATTTTTGTTGGTTTATTTTAATAAAAAGGAGCATTGTTCTGTTGCAAATAATATAAAAAGAAAGAAATAATTGTAAGTAAATTGGTTAACGTTTTTAATGCCATTTTTAATGTAAAAACGTATACTTGTGTCGTGGATGGTAACACCTCTAGTGTTGAGTAAAACATAAACATTTTGTCTTATTTTTAGAAGTAGTATTAGGTTTTCTCTAATACAATTTTTTAACATTTTTACAATGTGTTAACTTAAGGAATAGTTCACCCAAAAATAAAACCCCATAATTTTAAACAGACACATGTACAGTATGCAACATTTTAAGAGTAATATACTGTATAAGTTATACAGCAACACCAAGCCAACTAGTTTTCTTGTTTGTCATCATCTTCTGTGGTAAACATCTTTTTGTGTGGAAAATGGTTCCTGCGAGAGTCTATTCCTGGAGCTTCTGCTACGAATGTGTCTTATGTCATGTACATTAGTTATGCATAATGCATTTCATTTGTCAAAAAAAACAACAACTACACATTGATAAACTTCATAAGACATGCATAATGTTGCTTTTAAGCCTTTCATCAACAAAAACTATGACTAATAAATACTGTATCCTCGTCAATGAACCTTTATCACGTAACTAAAATGAGATGAGACAACAAAAATAGTGGTCATGTGATGATGACTAAAAATTTATAATGCAATATTGTTGAGGAATAAAAGCGAGACACAATAAAAACAATGCAAAGATACAATAAAAACTATGCTAAATTATTTCTTCATTTTGGTTGACTGAAACAAGAAGTAATAGTTAAATGTCACAATGTTATTTTGTTTTTAGTCGCATTATTATTATTTTGTTGTAAAATTGCACTGCGCAGACACAGACAGCGTCACTTCCTCTAACAAGACTCGTGGCATTATTTAGAAGACAACAACAAACAGACATACGCTGAGAAAGCTAGGGAGTGATGGCTTGGGATGGCAGGGGACAAATACCTGACTTGCCTAAAAAGAGTATGAACGTGTGTAAAACTAATAAAAATGTCAGCTTCACACAAAAACTATACTAAAGCTAAGTATTAAAATAGGCTTCCCCAAACAACACTAGACATGTAATCAAAATGAATTTATTTTATAACTTATTTAAAATCAGCTGAAATGACACAATTCTTGTTTTTCTTTTGGGACAACTTAATTGTTTTATGTATAATCCACTTAAATTTGTAAAGGTAACTTAATAGATTTGTGTTGGGACAACATGAATGCATTGCGTGGAACCCTGCATGTATACAGTGTGTGTTTACTCTCTCGTGGTGAATGGGTTAGTTTGATGATAATTTATGTGCTTTTGGAAACTTCAAAATAAAAGCCACAATCCAACACCATTACATAGCATAGAAAAGCCAGGACATAATCTTAAACCACTCTGACTGTGTGTACGTCATAAATACACCGTACGGCATAAACACTGAGGATGGCTTGAGGGGGAGTAAATGATGGTGATATTTAAAATTTTTGGATGAGCTGTTTCTTTAAGAACAGTTAAGAAATCAATATTTGGTATGTTCTTTCTATTTTTTCTGCATCCTCTTTCTCGCTCCCTGAAGGATGAGTGATAAAGACCTGGCATCTCAGACTGGCCCCTGTGGCATTTGGAACTGTCATAGCCAGCCAATAAGAATCTTTTGGAATAGGAGGTTGCCACGGGGACCATGAGGGTTGCCAAGGCACCTCTCTCCAAGCGCCTGTCCTGCTCCTGTCACTCAGACACTGGTCCAGACAGGGGCTTGAGTCTCAGGGACAGTTTTAACGGCGGGCTGCTCCTGTCAGGCTCTCACAGATCTCGCCCCCGTTGTTGGCACTGGCCAGCACACGGCCTCCGCACTTTAAATCCATATGTATCAGACCGAGAGTGCCAATCGCAGATCAACACAATAGCTCTGTGCCAAAATACAGTGACCAACTTGCTGCCCACTGCCTGCATTGCTAGCCTTCTATAAGTGACTGATCTGGATGGCTGTGTGAAATGAATGGGCTTCACTACAGATCTTCTTTTGAATTCTCTGAATATCTCTGAATTGTTTTTTTTTTGTTTTTTTTTTTAGAATGTCTGTTTAGACTGAATGTGATAGCATTTTCAGTATCTCTACCACTTCAGACTGATTCAAGTTTTTAGCAAATGAACATAGTCACAACTGACGAGAGTAGTTTGTTTAAGGTTACACTGGTCATTCTATCTATCTCTCAATGACTGAAAGGAACAGAGTCCTTTGTTTATGAATTAATTTATGTAGGTCTCTATTTTTATAGAAATTTTAGACCCCCCCTGACATTTCATGATTTTCTTTGTGTGATATGTACAGTGCTCAGCATATATAAGTACAGGGGTGTCCACAATTCTGTCTTTTCGATTAATATTTTTAATAGGATGTTTTACAATGTTATATTTGAGAATACACATACGTTTAGTCAGCACTGAAGCCAAATCTGGAGCAAATCTGTAGCTAAAGATCACAGTCCAAAAATTAGTGCACTCAAATTTCTGTGTTAGGAAAAAATATTAAATAAAGAATGGAAAAATCAGGACAAACAGAAAATATGTAAAACTTTCTTTTTGCAATATTTTGCTTGCATTTAAATGTATGATCTGTCTATGTTCTATGACTATAATATTATTATAAATAATAAAAAATAGTAAATTTGTTTTGCTCTATGCACCAAAATATAGTACCTATATTCACTGAGAAATGGATAAAAATATTCATTTTCAAAATGGGGTGTACTCAATTATGTAAAGCACTGTGTCAAAGTCCCTTTAAGGCAAGTCATTTCACTCGGCGACCATCTTTGAAATGCATCCTTTGAATGGGGAAACATCATATTCTCCATAACTGCCAAGCTTACGATTACATTACATATTTGGAATCATCAATAAAATTAAACAACAACAGTCTCATAAGTTTTGTTTCTAAACGTTTGAATTAAAGAAATGGGCATATTTTCAGGTTGCCCAAGCTAATACACATGCGCAATCGAAAAGAACGAGATCACGACACCAACCTCATTTATGGCCGTTTATCATCCTCTGGCTAATGATCGTCAGATGACGCTGCTCTTCTGAAGTAATTCACAACTTGAGGGTGAATCCATTCCAGAAATGACTGTGACTCTTTGTTTACAAGTTTGTTGGCATTCGAGTAATTGCTTTCATGTGATGTGCGTTTGACAGGACAGACTGTCCCTCGCATTAGTTTCACACAGATTACAAAAAATTTATTTTTAAGGGCACTTGGCTTATTTAAAAGTACAGATTTCAAACTTTATGTGGATATATTTCTTATGTCTGTGAAGTGTGTGTCGTGAAAGCACATGTCTGGTCCGAGCTTCTCGCCGGAGACTCGTCAGTGTGTATCAATCGATGATTGGCTCCTGTACTAGTAGGCGGGGCTTCATTCACATTATTAACCGTTGCACTTTTCTCTATTTAAAACTATACGAGTGACATGTCTTGTGTATTATAGTCTTTGACTGTGTGTTGAGATTACAAGATGTATTTCCAGGCGAAATGAATAAATTTGGATTGAAATAAATGTTTTAAAATGCATCTGAATTAAACATTTTAGGAAAAATATCTATCTATCTATCTGTCTGTCTGTCTGTCTGTCTGTCTGTCTGTCTGTCTGTCTGTCTGTCTGTCTGTCTGTCT
>CAIGQZ010000427.1:21475728-21505940 GCA_903798205.1 Danio tinwini
CTGTTTGTTTATATGCATATAAATGTGATCTTAGAATCGAGAAGCAGCACGACTGACAAAAACAGCTTTTCGAGCGAGCAAAAGATGAGAGGATCACGCGCACAATAAGACAGGCTTTCCG
Organism: Danio tinwini; assembly: GCA_903798205.1. Taxonomy (NCBI): domain Eukaryota; kingdom Metazoa; phylum Chordata; class Actinopteri; order Cypriniformes; family Danionidae; genus Danio; species Danio tinwini. The sequence continues at coordinate 21,475,850 of CAIGQZ010000427.1, forward strand.
CACTCATTGACAAGGTCTTTAGTGTCGCGCGCACAGATGATTTGATGCGCGCAGGTGTTTAAAAGCTCCTGTGCCATTTCTTCACTCGAAAACCGTGCCTGGAAACGAAACTAGTGCGATGCTCGTGCACCCACAGTCCTTCAAGGCCTTGAGCATCTTTGTAAGCAGCAGCAGTTGTTGTTGCTTTCGCTTTAACCATTTTTTGAACAGATTGTTAATTGGCCTAACATTAACTGTGTGCACGGCATCATCCTTTCGTTATCGTGCACAGAATGTTTTTTACCCACTTTCTTTTGCTTGCTGTTATTTCTGTTGTATAGTTTAATAATCATCCTTTACAATAATATTGCTTTAATATGTTGTTGTATGCATAGTTAAATAGTGATCTGGGATCTTGAGCTGAAAAACTACTAGCCACAGTGGCATATATATATATATTTATAATATGTTATTATTTACAGTTTTTTTATTTCCCTATTATATTTAGACAAAGTTTAAATGACCTTGTATTATCTTTTGACTATATGAATCTTTCCCAAGGTCTTATATGTAATGGCTAAATAAATGCAAAGCCTTTTAAATGGTAAGTTTATGTCCAGCAATTGATACCTACATTTTTATCTAGACAATTTGGTGTAATAAAACTGTTTGATTGCATATTACTGACAAAGCGAGCAAGATATTTGTGATCTCTGCTGTGGAAATCACAGTACATAAACTAAAAGAGGGGACATTTCCAAGCCCCATGTACAATACTAGCAAATTTGAGTCTTTGAGAGAGGAATGGATTCCCTGTGCGATTTGTGTTAGAGCTTTCTTAACTGCTTTCTTAACTGCACTACTGCAATTTAAAGGTGCAGTATGTGTGAACTAAGCTGGAGTCCAAGTTAAAAATATTGGAGAGTCAAAAATTTTTTGACCCAGCCTGTTTCTTCTTCAACTTAATGCTCATGCAGTTCGCCAGATTAATGACAACAACAGAAACGAGTATGCCTGATGATTGAAACTTAAGCCACTTCATACAAAGTGTTTGAGCATGCAAATGTTTGTTGCATGATTCTGCGAAAATGGCCGGGGTAAAAGAAGATGATTAGATATTTATAAAGTGAGCGATTGCTTCATATTTAAACATTCTGTACAAGTTTTGATTGGTCACTTGTAATCACGTGATGCAATTTTGCAGGTCAGAGTTCGCCAAGCTTGAACTTGGAATGCAGCGACATATTAAAGAGCCCCTATTATACATTAAATAGGCTCATATTTTGGTTGTAAAGGTCTCCAACAACAGTCTAATATGCATGCAAGGTTAAAAAACACTTTCATGGTCCTATAATATGCTTTTATTTTTACCTAATTTTCCCAGCGACTCCCATATGAATCGTTCAGTGATTCATTTGTTTCCAAACCTCTCCTTAGCGCAAAGCTAATCTGCGCTGATTGGACCGATGACAGCCTGTTGCAATTGGTCAACATTGACAGCCTTCAGTGCGAGACAGAGTAAAATGCCCAGCACAGCTTATCAACTATATAGGAGTAGTCAGAGTGCATACACGCTTCATATTAGTGTAAGGCATGGATTTCGGCAGTGGGTGAATGTAAATACAGACGATGGACTTGAAAGCAAAACTCCAAGAACTGGGGAGGAGATCGACACGAGTCTCCTAGCCCGTCACACTCTACCTCAGTGTTGCCATATGTAGCTGACTGATTCCTGCCCAAAAACTATCCAAAACCCGCCAAAATGCAAAAAAAAAAAAACCCCGCCCACTCATCTGGAAAACAAGGTTGTGACAGTCGCAAAAAACACAATAAGTGTTTATACCCGCACAATCGTGTTAAAAACAGTCCAATTGAGCAGGAAACCGCCCAATCTGGCAACACTGCTCTACCTGCTCTTTTTTCACACACACACAGACACACACACACATTACCCTCCTTCTCAGAGGACACAACACAAAAATAAAAGTCCTTAACAGAAACATTCAAAAACAGAATACATAGAATGTACATTAAAGAAACAACTTCACATTAGTTACTAACACCATAGTACACAGTACCAGGTTCTCACCAGTGTTATCAGGGCCGGTGTGTCCATAGAATAGTTAGGGCGACATCCGTGAACTCCCCCGGTTCTCACTTTCATCCGCGACACCCACCCCCTCCCTCCCGGTCCTCACTTTCCCCCAGTCTCCCGGATTTATTGTGTGTGCATGAGTGCATTAAAGCAGTGCAGTAAAACACCAGCATATTGCTCTGTTATTAACAATAACACACATTCAGTGTTAATCCACACAGTGGCAAAAGCTGATCTATTCTGAACCTTGACCGCCGCACGTGTGTAAGAACAGCTGACGGTAGCCATAGCAGTGACAAACGACAGGATTACAAGCTCACAAACACTTTTAAATCTGCAAAGAAAGCGGCATGCATCACGTTTTTAGCGTGGTATTAGTTGCGATATGTATGTGTTATATCTTCTCAGGGCTTACCTGTACTCTGCTTTGCCCAACGATCACCAACCCTCATTACAAAATGGAGGAAGATAGAAACTAATCCATGAGCTGTGTATTCCTGTGGAGCTCTGTCAAAGTCTCATACATCAGTAGTCTTTTCTGAACCTTCCTTTTTTGCAAAAATAAACCTCAACCACTGTCTCTTCACAGCTTCATCTTTGGGTAGAGAATATAACACAAACTTGCCCTCAAACTTCTAATAATATCCAGCTAAGCACAGCGTCTTCATGACTCATGACTTCAGGATTTGTTTATCTTCCTCTGTCTTTGCTGCTGTGTTAGTGGGCGGGGCCGCAGGTTTAAATTTTGTGGGTCTGCATGCACAACCATTATGTTTCGTATCGACGTCACGCCGAAACGGCTAAAGACTCGTTATCAAGACTCTTTTATAGATGAATCAATAGTTTTAAACACTGTCCACTTTCAGATTTAAGCTTTAGCTGTATATTTCACTTCCCTTAGAGCTGTGTTACACACTACATAGAAGGTCATTTTCAAAAACCCATAATAGGGGCTCTTTAAATTTGTTGCATGAGGTCTGCCAAATTCGAAAATGCATGAATGGAAGTCAATGAGGGGAAAAGTGCAGTGTGACTGAGGCTTTTCAATGCAAGCTGGTTAGCTGATGTTTACTTTTGTAATATTTGTGTTGCAAATGTTAAAAACCACCTCAAATGTGGATAACAACCTCGTGTGGATCTGAATCTGTGTCTCATTTTGAAGGCTGCTCTGGAGGTCACATTTTTGGTCACGCCCACATACATTAAAGCAGCTTTCATGACTGAAATAAAATATGCCGTGTTTTTCACCAAGGCCAAAATATAACTGGGTAAACTGTCAGTGGGCGGAGTTACACAGTCCAAAACAAAGACAGATATTCTGACAGAGAACACACGTTTTCAAGAGAAACATCTGACTTTAGCTTTGTTTTTCAGATAAATATGTTCACTTAGCATGCTTCATATTTATCTGCAAACCTATCTTTGCATTTTATACTTTAAAAGACTCAAAAACTTACATACAGCAACTTTAAGGCTTACATGTGATATATACTCTCTCAGTTGCGTGTTTTCCTCCTGCTGATTCTCTCTCCTGCCTCTACAAATTTCTAAGATATTGTATCTAATTTGTGGCTTCAAGTAGCCACTATGAATATGTGGGTGTCTCCCGGAGCTTCCAACAAAGGAAGTGGGATGTCTGCATTTTTTTACATTGGTGTTGCTTAGCTGTGTTTCGTGAGCCACATTTTTGAACTAGCAGCAGCCATCATGACAGATTGTCTGCACAACGGACATGCACAAGGATATGCGGATCACCGGTGGTGGAAAGAGTACTGAAAAATCATACTCAAGTAAAAGTACCATTACTTGCCTAAAAATGTAGTGCAAGTAGAGTAAAAGTATCTGTTGTAAATATCACTCAAAGTATGAGTAAAAACTAGCCCTTTTAGAAGTATTCAAGAGTAGTGAGTAGTGAGTATTATCCTGCCAAAAGCTGATGTGTTTACATGTAATTTGTGCATGTGATTTAAACATAACATTCTGCGGTGCATTTAGTTATTGCCCAGCAGGCACACAACATCATGAGACGTTAATATTAGGTTCGATTTAGGTTGTAATGTCAGGTGACTAAAATTAATTGTCAAGCCAGCAGATAAGGACAATGTTATTTTGATGTCCAATAATGACTTCAAATGACATTGATATTTGGTTCATTTTAGGTTGTTAGAAAGTGATAGCAGTCATATATGACGTCAAATACTGACATCACAGATGTTGAACAAATATTGACCATGTGATGACATTGTTCACTATTATACATTTTAATCGAGATTATCAATATTTTTACAATATTGATGCAAACAAATAGTGGTTCTCACTAACCATCCCTAATTAGGACGCAATGTGAGATGTTATTTTTAGCATGAAAAAGTCTAATAATAATAGGATTGATATTACGAATCAGTCCTCTAAATTACTGGCAAACAAACACGCTCTGTTGTAAACAAACATCATCAGCTCATTTTTGAGTTTGTTATTATGTAACAATTAGCTTGTGCTGTTCTATCCTGTTAAACTGTACACTGTAACGTTATGAATGATCTGCTGACAAAATAATTCACTTACTTCTATACCTATGCAGGCATCGTCTGCTGTCGCAATGATATAATCTACCGAAAGAATCACCATAGAAATCAGATTTTTTTTAAAGGTTCTGTTTAGCCATTAAAAATCAATCAAAACACTCTTATCTATTCAAAAAGGCTTATTTGAGTTGTGTAGTGGTATAGTAATGGAGATAATGTCTTATTCTTTTCACACTGAACCTTTGGAGCTGACTCTCAGTCCCAAGTGTCTCAGCAAATATAGAATCAATTGTTTGTGGGAGTAAAGAACTCAATGGCTAATCCACACATTTAGCTGATAGTTTGTACTGTATATTACCTTTCTCAAGCTCAAGGTTACTTGAGAATCAGAGATGTATATTTAACCATTATATTGTAACTGTACAACCTTACTCTACCGCTCATGTTTTCTGAGAGTATGCAATTGTTTAGATATTCCTGAATGACCCGTTAGTTTTAACAAATCTTTTTTCTGGTATGTGGTAATGTATTAGTGGTAAAGGGTTAGTTGAGACATTTAGGTTTTTGCCTTTTTTCATATCAGAGTTTTTCCAATGCAATCGCTTAATTCATAACTCTTTTGATTTAGTGGCTAATTCATTTTAATTTGTATGATCTCATTCGTACATTTTAGGGCAAGGCAAGGCAAGGCAAGGCAAGGCAAGACAAGGCAAGGCAAGTTTATTTACATTTCATAGAGTGTTTTATTAGGTTTGAATATATCTGTAATGCATTGCGGTCCTAGGCCATTTAGTGATTTACAGACAACTAATAATATTTGTAATGAAGTTTATGGCCACCTGGCCGCCGGGAAGAAGGAGGCGGAGAACCGATGAACTTCTAAATATTTATTAGTAAAAGGGACGGCAGCTCCTCCTGGAGACTGCCGTCTAAACTAAAACAAACAGACGGCAGCTCCTCACAGAGACTGCCGTCAAACTGAAAGCAAAAGTAAAACAATTTGTCCGGGCCCGGTCCTCTCTTCCTCTCCTCTGCCATCGTTCCTCCTCTTATAGTCCATAGCTCCTTCCGTGGGATTGGAGGCAGGTGTGCCCCACAGGTGTATCTCATCTGTGGCGGGCCTCGTTTCGCTCCCACGGCTCTCGGCTACGCCCCTTCGCCACAGTATAATAAAATCTTTTCTGAATGTAACTGGGAGCCAGTGTAAAGACCTGAGGACAGGTGTGATGTGCTCTGATTTTTTTGTTCTGGGCAGAATCCTGGCAGCAGCGTTCTGGATGTGCTGCAACTGTCTGACTGTCTTTTTGGGAAGGCCGGTGAGGAGTTCATTACAGTAATCCACCCTGCTGCTGATAAAAGCATGAACAAGTTTCTCTAAGTCCTCACTGGATACAAAGCATCTAATTTTAGTATGATTTGCTCATCCTCCAATGAGGGGTAGAGTTAGGGGTGAGGTTTGGGGGCACACCACCTTTTTCTTTTCTGTATGTTTTCATATGATTGAAGTCATATGTATTTGTACGACTTTTCTGACAAAATGTAAAATAGTTATGTTTCCTCTTTGAGCAGGTTTTTCACATTCTTTAACATTATTTACATCGATTTTTTTTATTATTAAATTGTTTTTGTTTTTTTTTGTTTTTTAAATAAAAACGTTCCATCTACAAAGTCAAATTCAAACTTGGCTCTGTAAGGTTCTATTTGTTAGCCAATCAGCACTTTAAATGTACAGAAGAGTATTATAGTGTTATTTTGTAAAAAAAGAAAAAGAAAAAAGAATGAAACGATGGGCATCACGGTGGCACAATGAGTAGCACAATCGCCTCACAGCAAGAAGGTCGCTGGTTTGAGCCCCGGCTGGATCAGTTGGCATTTCTGTGTGGAGTTTGCATGTTCTCCCCATGTTGGCGTGGGTTTCCTCTGGGTGCTCTGTTTTCCCCCACAATCCAAAGACATGCGGTACAGGTGAATTGAATATGCTAAATTGGCCATAGTATGTGTGTGTGTGCAAGAGTGTATTTCCCAGTGTTGGGTTGTGGCTGGAAGGGCATCCGCTGCGTAAAACATGAGCTGGATAGGTTGGCAGTTCATTCTGCTGTGGTGACCCCAGATTAACAAAGGGACTAAGCCAAAAATAAAATGAATGAATTGAACAATGCACTTTTACATGCAGAACTTATGCACACGTCAATCAAGGTTATTGGTATTTTTAAATGATGTTCATAACGATCTCACATTAGAAAAAAATGAGTTTGTTTGAGTTGATGTGTATTGAAATAATTTAATTTAATTTAATTATACATTATATGAAATGTTTTTAATCATATGTGGAAAAAACGTTGCTGAAGCAGCGTCTTAAAGTTTTTCTTCAAAAAGAAAATTGCAGCCATACTGAGTCTGACCTTACAGTATTATTACAATAGCTGTTTTCAAAGAAATTTCAAAAGAAATTTAGACCAATAGTTCCTGAACTAATTAGACTAATGGACCCTTTTCATATTTACGGGTTTAACAAATAATTTTTACGATCCTATTGGCTGAAATAAAAAAAACTATGATGGTGTTATCAAGACTTTCAGAGAAAGGAAAAAATGTGTAAGACTAATAACGGCAGACAGAAGAGAAAACGACATCAAATTTACTGTCTTGCCCCCATAGACACTGCATTAGAAATACCTCCCAAAAGCGGTAATTCGTTATTTGTAAATTGAAGCAAAGATGATATAAAATATACATAGGTTTTAACCAAAAAATCGACATATAAAAAATGTCAAGGATTCAGGATTATGATGACTGTTAAAAGCGTCATAACAGTCTTGTAAAAAGGGTCCATAGTTCCAAGCTTCTAATTTTTTATAAAGAATTAGAAGCTACTTTCTGCATTTGACCTGTTTACAAAATCCCCACTTTGGATTTGTTTATTGTTCAATTAGAATACATTAAGGTCTTTATTATGATCAATTCTCAAAGATATAATTTTAGCTTATCTGGAATGCTACAGCTTTGAAGCTTAATATCTTAAAACCACTGATTACAAATAGAATATTATATAAAGCTATTGTTCTATTACTTCTTTAGTTGATGAACAGTGTGGTGTAATTAATTATGCACAGAATAGAGCAGAGCTGCATGTTTACATCTAATGAATCTCTGTCTCTGGGCATTAAAGGTCATGTTCTTTTGCCACAGTAACCTATTTACATCACTTGCTCACAAATGTGAGGTGGCTAGGCAATATAAATCTGCTTCAGCAACTGAAAATGTCTCTGTGCAAGAACAAGACATGTCAATTTGCAGCTAAACTAAAATCTCAGACCGAATTCAGAAGTTCACACAACTTTTTAACAATCACCATAAATCATTAACCAAGTTGTTTTTCTTGTTGCTTCTTTATTGTTTGCATCTCAATTTGAAATTCCGCACAGTCCTCAGCCAACGCACTGACAACACACTCTGAATAAACAGTAATGCCAAACCTTGAGAATAAAATGAGAGCCACAGAAAGCTGACAGTGTTGTTTAAGTTAGGGAATCTCACCTCTGCTGTTTCCAAGGCCATCGGAAGTAAGAGCGTTTGGTGTGTGTGTCTGTGTGTTAATAAAGTCTGCAGTGTCTTGCCAAGGTGAGGAATAGATGAGTCAGCAGACAGGTGCAAAGGACAGGGGTTTATCAATAAAAAAATGCACATATATATGCACATACACATATTACTATCTACTTCACTGTATAATTTCTAAAGTGCAGTGTAAAAAGTGCAGGGTTACACACAATTTATTAATGTTTTCCAAATTGATTAATATATTTTTTTAATGATTGCTTAAGCACTTAATTTTAAAATTAAGACTTATTTTGTCAAAACACTACACACAATTTACACCTCCACCTCAACAAACAGCTGAACACATCAGTTCTTTTGCAAAATGTAACAATTCATTCAAAACTTTACAATAATACTGTATAACAAAACACAATTTTAACACCAAACTGAACAACAAGCGTCATTTAATATAAATATGTTTGCTTCATTTACACACTGCTGTTCTCAATCTTAAACACTTGTAACATTTCTTATTTACTAATAATTATATAATCTAGGTTTGATTTTTTTTCTTTATTCAGAGATATAGCTATGAAGTAAATGAACATATTGTATTTACCAAAAACTATACACAAAAACAGCAGTGCATACTGATTAAAATATTTATATATCTCCACATTGTTAAACTGTTCAATTCATCCATGCTAAGAATGCATTTTACACTGAGCATCTATAGTGGACAAAACAAAAACACTGAAAACTGTTTGATGGTTCAGGATGTTATCTTATGATTATTTGTCAGATTTTTCTCTGTAATTGTTGGCCAAACCCATGTTTATATTTCTCCTGTTCCATTGTGAATAAAGGACTTTTTTTTCTCCTCTGCATTCTCCATCCTCAATCATATGTAGATCAATCTAAATACATCTTACTGTAAATGTCACAGGATAACACATGAGTTTCAAACATGGAACACAGTGAGTACTGAATACTGTATTACTGATAGCTAAATATTGCCTCATCCTAACAAACCACACAGCTTATTTATTCAGCTTTCTGGTGATGTAAAAATTTCCATATCAAAAATGTTTTTCCTTTTTATCAATCTTCCTCCCTTTAATGCTTCCTCTTACTGTGGCATTGCCTTCAATATTTATTGCAGACTGCTAATATTTATAGTTATACTACTGTAAACATATTTATTGAATACTAATATTTATAGCTATACTACTGTAAACATATTTATTGAACACTAATATTTATAACTGTACTACTGTAAACATTTATCAAAGGCTAATATGTATAGCTATACTACTGTAAACATATTTATTGAACACTAATATTTATAGCTATACTACTGTAAACATATTTATTGAACACTAATATTTACAGCTATACTACTGTAAACATATTTATTGAACACTAATATTTATAACTGTACTACTGTAAACATTTATCGAAGGCTAATATGTATAGCTATACTACTGTAAACATATTTATTGAACACTAATATTTATAGCTATACTCCTGTAAACATATTTATTGAACACTAATATTTATAGCTATACTACTGTAAACATATTTATTGAACACTAATATTTATAGCTATACTACTGTAAACATTTATTTAAGAATAATATTTACAGCTATACTACTGTAAACATATTTAGTGAAGACTAATATTTATAGCTATACTACTGTAAACATTTATTGAAGGCATATTTATAGCTATACTATTGTAAACATATTTGTTGAAGACTAATATTTACAGCTATATTACTGTAAACATATTTATTGAACACCAATATTTATAGCTATACTACTGTAAACATAAATATTGAAGGCTAATATGTATAGCTATACTACTGCAAACATGTTTATTGAAGAATAATATTTATTGCTATACTACTGTAAACATATATATTGAAGACTAGTATTTACAGCTTAACTACTGTAAACATATATGTTGAAGACTAGTATTTACAGCTTAACTACTGTAAACATATTTATTGAAGAATAATATTTATAGCTATACTACTGTAAACATGTTTATTGAATAATAATATTTATTGCTATACTACTGTAAACATATTTATTAAAGACTAATATTTATAGCTATACTACTGTAAACATATTTATTGAAGAATAATATTTATAGCTATACTACTACTGTAAACATATATATTGAAGACTAGTATTTACAGCTATACTACAGTAAACATATTTATTGAAGAATAATATTTATAGCTATACTACTGTAAACATATTGAAGAATAATATTTATAGCTATACTACTGTAAACATGTTTATTGAATAATAATATTTATTGCTATACTACTGTAAACATATTTATTGAAGACTAATATTTATAGCTATACTACTGTAAACATATTTATTGAAGAATATTATTTATAGCTATACTACTGTAAACATGTATTGAAGACTAGTATTTACAGCTATACTACTGTAAACATATTTATTAAACACTAATATTTATAGCTAAACTATCCAATTGGTTTTTATTGTGGTTACAGCTGATTGGTGTGTCTACAGTTTTGCACCAGTGTGTACGCACACCTGACAGCTGTGTTTAACCAGTTGGTTGATGTGAGTGTTCTTTTTACGAAAAAAATCTATAATGATAAATTTTAATGTCTGATGTATAAAAGTGTGTTTAGTGTTTTGCAAATCACTGTGTGCAATGTTGTGCAATAAATGCAAAGCTGATGATGTGCTTACAGTTGTGCAAATCTAACCTTGTGTTTTGTTCTTTGAGTCTAAGGTTTTGCTAATTGTGGGAAAAGTAACATTTTAGGGTGTAAGCAATCGTAAAAAAACTGTAAGTGGATTGAACATAAAATAATTAAAATTTCCCAAATAAAATATCAAGAATTGTGTTGTTTTAGTGCATTTTCAAAAAGTAGTTTGAACAAGCAGCTAAATATTTTTTCCAGTGTACATAAAGGCATGCCAAAACAGAAGTGTTTGATACTGTATGTATTATTTTTGCACATTAGAAATGCTATTCCATAGAGCTGTACTGTGAGAAACTACACAAAAAAGTTTTAAAACAGAGTCTAATGAGACAAAGCTAGGAAAAAACTGTTACATACACCCCCATGTGGTCACTTTTCTAAACGTGGATGTAAGAATTAGCAGTAAATATTAATGTTAGTGATCTGCTGGGGCTTTTTATAACTTGTGGTTGCTGATTATTTATTAAACAGGTAATAAAAAAGCAATATGTTATCATTAAGGGGCTGCGCTTTCTAAATGAAAAACAAAAAAAATGTGTGTTTGGGCATCATTTGTATGAAGTTATGTTAAGAGAGTTAGTACAGTATATGGTTGTGTTGTTTAGGGTGTTCAAATCCTGCGTTGTTGATTTCCTCAGAGTCCAGTACGGGGAAGGCATTAATTTCATGGTGGTGAAGCCCGGTAATCTGGCGACATGGGAAATCAAGCAAGAAGTGGTGCCAGGCTCCTCCTCCCTGTCCATATTCTGCCAGAGGAAGGCCAGCTCCGCCAATGAAAAGTGAGTACTGTTTTGATGTCACTAACCACTTACTCTACCAGACCAAATTCAGATGGGAGGAAAAAAAAGCTCATTAAAGTATTGCGCTTACTGTTTTAGTGCTTCATTATTTTTTGTTAACTATACACAATCACGCACACACATACACCCGGATCCCGTCTTGATAAAAACAACAACAAAAAACAAGCCTTTTTACTTGATTTGAACATGATTTAAGGAATGTCCCAGAGGGGACATTTTCCAGAAAAATGTCCCATCTTGGCTCCAGGTCCCCTGTTAGTGGGAGTGTAATGACACCAATGTCCCCTCTTAGACGGACACACACACATGCATAAACACTTCGCCAGTTTCCCTCATTATCATATGGTGAAGGACAAGATGTCTTGTGATGACACTCTTACTGTGCTTGAAAATGGGAACTTACAGTATAAATTGTAATATAATTCTAATTAATTACATTAGAAACATATATTACTGATATTACAGATATTTACAAATTCTGTGATAATGTACTGTGATATTTACCAGATTCTGTAATACAGTAATGAGAATCAATGTTGAGGGAAATGTACAGTTGAAGTCAAAATTCTTATGTACTCTGTTAAAAATAAAAATAAAAAATAAAATAAAAGCAGTTTTTAATATAAAAAAAAAACATTTTAAGGTCAAAATTATTAGCTCCTTTAAGCTATATGTTTTTTTCGATAGTCTACAGAACAAACCATCATTATACAATAACTTGCCTAATTACCCTAACCTGCCTAGTTAAACTAATTAACCTAGTTAAGCCTCAACTGTAGTTCATTTTTTTCAAAATGAGGAATAAATGGTTAAAACATTTTATTGATTTGATTAGATTTTTTTATCAAATTTGATTAAGGCAAATAGTAATAATTGTGCAAAGTGTAGTACAGAATTCTTTACTGAGGATCATTGTCAAAATAAAAAAAAAAAACAGTTGTTTGTCGAAAATGAAAATCTCAATATAAAAAAGTAATGGCCTTACAAATACATGACACATGATAATAATTCAATTAGTGTAAACAAATTCGAAATGCCATCATGTGATAATAAATAATGGTCCCCTAAAATAGGCTAAACTTTGTAGAATTAATAATTTTACCAATACGGTACATATTACAGTGCAAAATACTCTAATAAGAATCAATGTTGGGGATCTTATGCTGAATTGTCATAAAAAATTGTCACAGTGTAAAATAATTAATGGTTATAAAAATAGACTCATTTAATTTGAATAAGCAGTAGTAATTATAGTCATTTGTAGTAATTATATTTAATAAAAATGTGATAGACGTGGGGCGACACAGTGGCTCAGTGGTTAGCACTGTCATCTCACAGCAAGAAGGTCACTACTTCAAGTTCCAGCTGGATCAGTTGGCATTTCTGTGTGGAGTTTGCATGTTCTTTCCATGTTTGCGTTGGTTTCCTTTAAGTGCTCCGGATTCTTCCACAAAGACATGTGCTATAGGTGAATTGGATCAATTAAATTGTCCATAGTGTATGTGTGTGAATGAGTTTGTATGGATGTTTTCCAGTACTGGGTTGCAGCTGGAAGGGCATCCGCTGTGTAAAAACTTTTGCTTGATAAGTTGGTGGTTCATTCCGCTGTGGCAACTCCAGATTAATAAATAGACTAAGCCGAAAAAAATGAATGAATGTATGCAACATGATACAGAAGAACAGTGTTGTTCATTAATTCGTTTTCTTTTCGGCTTAGTCCCTTTATTAATCTGGGGTCGCCACAGCGGAATGAACTGTCAACTCATCCAGCATATGTTTTACGCAGCGGATCCCCTTCCAGCTGCAACCCATCACTAGAAAACATCCATATACACTCATTCACACACACACACCACAGACAATTTAGCTTACCCAATTCACCTATACAACATGTCATTGGACTTAAGAGGAAACCAGAGTACCCAAACCCACGCAAACACAGGGAGAGCATGCAAACTCCACACAGAAACGCCATCTGACCCAGCTGGGGCTTGAACCAGCGACCTTCTTGCTGTAAGTCAATTGTGCTACTCACTGCGCCACCGTGTTGCCCAGAGCGTCCTGGTTACGTCCGTAACCCACGTTCCCCGAATAAGGGAACGGAGACGTTTGTCTGTAATAAACAGACTTTTGGGAGTGCGTTAGATGACCAATCACTTCTAAAGATAAGAAAACAGGCCAATGAAATTCCAAATGAGTTGGCGGAGCTGAGCTCCACAGCTGAAACTGATGAGCTCATCAAGGCTATATAAGTCAGCTGCTGGAGTCAGCTCCTCAGAATTTGCCTGCTGAAGAGCTGATCACTCAGCTCCCAGCTAGAGACTCAGGTGCTGTGGCAGTGGAGACACACGTCTCCGTTCCCTTATTCAGGGAACGTGGGTTACGGACGTAACCAGGACGTTCCCCTTCATAGGGAACTCCACTGTGTGCCTGTAATAAACAGACTTTTGGGAGACCGTATGGAAAACGCCACAGCAGCTAAGCCCGTCACACTCCTGATGTGCAGTTTGCCAAGCAAATGCATGAGCACACTGACATCACCAAAAGCGCAACCTTCCAACGTCCCCTAGGCCCAAAATATTACCATTACATGGGAATAATCCGATTTTAGATCGGGGGTCGTAAATATGCTTTTACCTAGCTAATTTAGACTAGGGATTTTGGAAACACGACAGTACGTTGGGAAAGCGTGCCAGTCCCCGAAGGGGGAGGACGCTGCGGAGACCACCTGCTACCCAGAGGGGGAGACTTGATGGTAATAAAGCATATGGACTAACCTTATTGAGGGGGAGTGCTACATATGATAAGCTGGTTAGCGGTTAGGGAAGACACGGGTCCGCCTGAAAAGGGGGAACACACCATGGTAAATAATGCATATGACATCACCAAAACAGGGGAATACACATAGCTGGCACTGAACCTCAGTATGCGGGTAGACCAGATGGGCATACCAGACAACACACTGAGCCATGCACTCGACTCCTCCGCTGAGTCAGGTGCTGGGGGCCTCGGAGGAATTCTCTAGGGTTCACCTGAAAAGGGAAACTTACTAGTAGAATAGAAAATGCGCATGCATCTCCAAGTTAGGAAGCCTGGCGCAGCAAGCGTTTATTGACACCGAGCTTAATTTCCTCTCGATTGACTGGGGTAACCAGTAACCGCGAGGAAACTGACTCCACCTGAGGATATAATCTCGATAATGTGTTAGGTGCCGCCAAGCCCGCAGCTCTACATGATCTGGTAAGAGGCACTGTGTGCTCACGCCTAAAAGGAGGCACCGCTTATTATATTATTATTATTATTATTATTATTATTAAGTGTGCTCTCTCTCCCGGGGGACACAGCTCGCCCTGGCACATGAAGTGAGGGTAATGGCATAAATTAAAAAATGGACCAACCTCTATTTTAATACAGCACTTCCTTTCTGCTGATTATAACAGAAAAGAGCTGCGTATGCTTACATGTCAGGTTAAGCACAGTGCGCGGACATAGCAATGAAAAGGCTGAGTCTGCCTCTCCACAGGCAGCGCTTGCAGGCTCACCACCTAATAAAAAAAAAAGGGGTGGCAGAAGCCTTGGCACAATTCACTGACCAAAAATGCAGCTGAAATCCTAACCCTCCTGATACCAGCGAGATGAGCAGAGCTGCCTTAAGGACAGAAATTTATAGATACTGATCGAGTGGCTCAACGGACCTGAATTATAACCGCTGGGGCTAGAGAGATTCCAAGAGGGTGAGAGAGTAGGCGGGGATGGATTAACATAGCGTGCCACGTGCCTCTGAGAAACCGGCTGAAGAGGTTATGCTTTCCCAGCGCGCTACCATCCGCATTAAAAACTCGGATGACCGCACGCAGGAAGAAAACACAACACTAATCTGGCATGTCCGGGGGTTTTCTCAGAGAGAATTCCCACACAACGGATAGACTCTACTGCAGAACATAGGCATACCTAATAAGGCGCTCTAGCCTGTAGTGACTGTGTTAACTATCGCACTGATAAGTCACCTAAGTCCACCGCGCTCTGTCTAGAAACCATCCAAAGAGGTTCCAGAGCCCTGCACGGGTGCCAGAGGGTGCCAGTCCCAGAAAAAGGAAGTGCTTTTTCCGGTGAATTCATCAGGGATGGCCATCACGAGGAGTGTGAGTCTGGAAGCTCGGGTCCAGTTGGGCCAGTAGAGGCGCAACGAGCAAGACCCGCTCCTCATCTCCCCGACCTTGCACAGTGTCTGTGCGAGCAGGCTCACTGGGGAAAGAAAATGCATATTGCATAACTCTGGGCCAGCTGTGCAGAGCAGGAAAAGCAGCCAGCGAAGGGCCGCTCGGGAGAAACAGCAGGATGACCTGGGCTTCTCTGAAGCGTGCCCATAACAGCTGGAACGTGCCGGGGTGGAGTCTCCATTCTCCCGGAACATAGCGGTCCTGAGAGCTTGTAGCTGGCACGAAGAGCTTGTACAGGATATAAACGGTGCGCAGCTTTTTAGCTGCAAGACTCCGGAGGAGTGGATGGCGAGCGAACTGAGACATGCTGTGGTGGCGCACACCGCCCAAATGGTTGATGTACGCCATCGCAGCCGTGCTGGCCGTGCTAACCAACACACGTTTCCCCTCCCGCTTCGGTAGTGACCGGCGACCTGCAGCTCGATACACACAGCCCGCCAGCCCATACTGGAAGCATCTGTCAAGATCACAGCATAACTGGACACTTGTTCTAAGGGTACTCATGAAGGCAAGATCCATCCAGGGGCTGAAGGTGTGGAGACAAAGCGTGGTGATGTAAACCCGGTGCCTCTCCGCGTGCTATGCCCATCTGGGGACCCGATCGCGAAGCCAGCACTGAATTTATCTCATATGAACAATTGAGCGGCATGATAGCGGCTACAAAATGTCATATGCCCCAGGAGCCTCTGAATAATTTCAGTGAGACCAATATAACTGCCGAAATAATCGGACAGGACAGCGCCAGCCCTAGAGCTAAGAGCGCACTGTGATGCAGGGCGAGTCCAGCTCCAACTCGAGATGAGAGAAGCTCTGCCCGGGGGAGAGCCTGCTCATACTTGGTTGACCCGAAACCCAAACAGGCCGAGGTGCTGGAGCGCCAGGTCCCTGTGCATAATCGATCAGTTTAGAGATCTAAAATAATAATAGTCAATGAATAATCAAAAATGCAGATACGCGTGTGCCAAAAAGGCACAGGGCATCCTCCACGCATGGAAACAGGGACAGCCCGAATGGGAGGACTTGCCACCATGTTCGGCCCCCCGTCAAACACCGGAAAAATCACAGTATAAGGAGGGAGAGAGCAGAACATGGAGCGAGTGTCCTTCTGGTCTATAGCTGCAACCAATCCCACGGACGGACGCACTGGGGGATGTGTTTCTGCATGAGCATCTTGATAGACATCCTGAACAGATGACAGATCAAAATGCGCAGATAGGATTGGTATAACCCACCGCTCTCTGGATACGATGAAGGGGTGCGTGACCCGCTTTTCATCTCGGCTGGAGGACTGGCTTGATTGTATCCTTCACCAGGAGGATAATAATCTTCTCACGCGAGACAGGGGGTGGCATAGCGATGATTGCTTAAATACACACTCGTGCACTCGGGAGGCCAACAGCAAATTGAAACGCATAGCCGAGTCTGACCATTCACCTTAGCTACTGCGTGGGCTGAGCAGCGCTAACCACTAGCCATGGAAGGGACTGGGACGGTGGAGCCTTTTGGAGCCGCGGGAAGAGCGCACTAGGCAAGGAACAGCCAGCGCGGACGGGTCTGATGGGGAGATGACATGCTCCATCGCGCATGGCTGATCTTTCACCACTGAGGATTCCTGGGTAAAATCTCAGATGGTGTCGCCAAGAAGGCCTGCCTGGGATATGGGCACACTAAGAAAGCGTACTTTGTCAGCGCGCCGCATATCTTCAGGGCAAGCCAGGGTGGCATTTCCGGACCACTATGTGGCCATTGTCTTCCCCAGGGTACGGGCGGCCGACTTGAATGTCATGAGAGCATAGTCGATCGCTGTGCAACGCTTACGCGTAAGCCTGGGGAAGAACCGCCCCTGTGCAGCACAGCCAAGAGGCCCTGGGGCACGGCAGAAGAGGCATGGCCCGCAGCGGCGTGGACTCTGGCCTTGATAGACACAGATAACCCACCCGCCTTAGACGGGGGTCTCAGCTTACCCCTCCAAGTGGCGCCGCCCACCACCTGAGGAAATAGCTTCGTACCCACTGGCCACCTCGCCGTCAAGGGAGGTGAAGGCGGAAGCACATGTGAACCGGGCGGAGAAAAACACCCTCTATGCCAACGTGTGCTCACTGTGCGCCCCTGGGAAGAAGGGGACGGGGGCTGGAAGATTAATCTTAGATCAGCTCGCACGTCACACCCTCTAGTCGGTCTAGCAATGAAACTGGGGGACAAGCCATCTCCAGCCGCACTGCCGAAACAGCTGATTCGAGAACCGTGACTGCGCATTGCACCCCGTAGGATGGAAGCGAGCCCAGTCTGTCATCTGAGCATAACAGCTCGATGGACCATTGATCTCCGGTGTCATCAGGCGGAGGTGTGGGCATCCCGGGGGATGAACCGTACAACCGCCCGGGCACGCTGTGGAGGAGTGGGGGGTCCGCGAGCCCGGAGGCGACGGATAAACCCCCACTGTGATCCTCAGATCTGCCCGCGTGCTAACCACTTTCACAGGGAGCAACGGGGGTGGCCGAAGCCGCGATCTCAGCGATGCAACAACCACGCCCTCACAGTGAGAGCATGAGCTGTCCGCGGGCACCGCATCGACATGCTGGACCCCCAGACCTGTCATGCGATACCCGTGCCCATCATCCAGAGATAGGAACCACTGCATCCAGAAATGCACAGTCAGAACAGCGTCTTGAAAAAGACGTGTTGATTAACTGTGTTGTTTCTTAGGAAAATCAGCTTTTTTGAAAACTGCTCTTTTAGATCACCAGCAAACACCAGGAGGACGGGAAACCCAGCTCGACCGCCGCTCAAACGTCTTCTCACACACTGGTGAAGGTAAGGCTTTCTCTTCAACTTGAAAGTCAGCTTTCAGCAGATGGGTTCTTCAGTCTTGTGATCGGGTCTGAAGCAACAATTCTGAGGAGCTGACTCCAGCAGCTGACTTATATAGCCTTGATGAGCTCATCAGTTTCAGTTGTGGAGCTCAGCTCCGCCAACTCAATTGGCATTTCATTGGCCCATTTTCTTATCTTCAGAAGTGATTGGTCGTCTATCGCACTCCCAAAAGTCTGTTTATTACAGACACACGTTGGAGTTCCTTATGAAGGGGAACAGTGTTATACCACAATAAAAATTAAGTGTAAAGACACTTAACTATCATTAAAGTTTAGCGATGTGAAACACATCATGAGCCTAAAAATCAGCTCAACATTGCATAGATGAAAGAAATCATATTTTCTATTTGAAATCACTTTTTTCTATTTGATTTTCTGTGTGAAATTTGACCTAGACACATTTTTAGACACGAGAATCACTACGTTCTGCTCTGTCACAGAAAATACAGTGCATCAGCCTGAAATTTCACACCATTTAGCATTCTTATTGCTTTTTCATCCGGTTAAACTTTTTATTTTTTTAGCTGGGGGTTTGTACAATAAGGTTGAAATGTTTGCAGACAGTACAGTACTAGGAAAAAATTATTAACTCCGAGGCTAGCTTCTTGATCTGTACTCCTATTCCGGCTTCAGCCACTTTCCGGCTCTTTTTCTTCCTTTAAAGAGTAAAAAAAGTCTCCAGTGTAACAAATTCCACCTGAGTGCTTTTTAATCACCGCACACACACACACACACACACACACACTTTGATTGATTAGGCGAGTCTTGAGTGGATTTTTCCAACTTCTCCTCTCCTTTTCTCCAGCATTCAGCGATTTCCAGCGTCCTCAACCTCGCTGTCCTCTTCCTGTGCAAATTAGCTCCTCGTCTTTCCTTAGCAGTCACCCTGATGGCGGCGGCACCGTTAGCATCGCTGTGGGTTAGTTCCCCAGGCGACGCCGGGAGATGGGTTAGGAAAGAGGAACGGCGATATGGGAATTCTAATAGACATTTCAGCGATTTATGGGAGCCTGTCCTGATATCCAAAGCATGTAGAAATCTCCCAACGGCTTGCGGAGTGAGAAATTTACGACCCAAGCATCACCCTAAAGCTGTCATCGTCGCCGGTAATTGCTCGGCTCTCGTACTCATGTGGTTTTTATACGGTGGGGAAAATTGGTTACTGCACTTAAATGCTTCTCTGATTCAGTTGTTGCTGTGAGTCACACGCTGACAGGAGAGATGGAGGGAGAGACGATGAATAATAAGAAAAAAAGGGGGGGGTGGTTGGTTTTATTAGTTTATTCTGATCACACGTTCAGCAGTCGCGCAAACACAGCAGGTTGTTGGAGAAGTTGAATGGATGTATTTTCGCCAATGAGAAAACAGAGAGGTGGGAAATTATGCTTCACTGTTCTGTGGTGCACTGATGTACTGTGACTTTTTTTTAAGTATTACAGGCACAAGTTCCATTTGTTGTTATATATGTTAGATCACGGTTAAGTAAAAAAAGTACTTTTAAAGACATGACTGGGATTTCAGTCTGTCACATATCAGACGTCTGGACTGAATTCTTCCAATATAAATCATGTAATGGCCTAATTTTGATGCAATCCATTTTTATAATCATTTTACTGTAGTAAAATGCTAATTTTAATAATAAAATAATATAGATTTGAGCATTTATATGCTTCTTTATTCTTTTTATTTGTTTATTTGATTTTTTTAAAATTCAGCTTTAGTTGTATGTATGTTGTTTCTAAGTTTTGTAACAGAATTAAATCATGGCTTTATTATACTATGTAAAATGTAGGTACTTTTAAAAACATGTAGTGCCTTAAAATAGCACTCTACTACAGCAAACTGATAATAAAAACTTTAAAAAGATTCAAAATTATGCTGTTATAGGATATTTAATGGAGGAAACCGTCCAGACATCTAAGATGAGACGTCCCTTCTTAAGGCACTGCATGTGTTTAAAATTCCTCCTATTTACATAACAAAAAACACAGTATAATAATAAGGCCATGATTTTATTCTGTTACAAAACTTATAGAAACAAGATGCACACAACTGAAACAAAATGAAATCAAACAAAAATGAAATAAACAAATAAAAAGTAATAAATTAGCATATAAAAATGCACAAATGTATATGATTTTTATTATTAAAATAGCACTTTAGTACAGCAAACTGATAATAAAAACAGATTGCATCAAAATTATGCCGTTACATCATTTATATTAGAGAAAATGGTCCAGAAGTCTGAGACAGACTGAAATTGCCTTCTTAATATTCTTAATATGCACATTTTTATATGCTCGCTTATTATTTATTATCATTATATTTTTGTTTTACTTAATTATTTTGTCTCTATAAATTTTGTAACAAAATAAATTGAGCAATTATTATACTATATTTTTTGTTATGTAAAAAGTAGGTACTTTTAAACACATGCAGTGCCTTAAGAAGAGAATTTCAATCTGTCACATCTCAGGCGTTTCCTCCAATAGAAATCATGTAACTGCATCATTTTGATTATAACATGCTGTTTTTAATAATTTAATATTCATTTATTATTTTTATGTGTATTTTATTTTTTGTTTCAGTTGTGTGTATCTTGTTTCTATACATTTTGTAACAGAGTAAAATCATGCATGTATTGTACTATGTATTTTTTGTTGTGTAAACTTTTAACCAATAGATAAATGAGCTATTTTTATATGCTACTCTACAACTTTTTATTTGATTTTCTTTTTTGTTTGTTTTATTTAGTTTTGTTTTATTTCTAAGTACGTTTAATAATAAGTATCTAAGTTTTGTTACAGAAATGTGTTAATAAAAACAATAAAATGTTAATAAAAACGATGTACAATAAAATCAGGCAAGTCAGCATTTTTAAAAACAGAAATATTTATTCCTTCATTTTCATTACAGAAATGCAAAACATTGCAAATATTTAAAAAATAGGTTTATGAAAGAATCCTGAAAAATGTATCAGTTTCCACAAAAATACTACGCAGCAAAAATGATAATGAACATCTCTAAGTTTTGTTACCGAAACGTATTAATAAAAACAATAAAATGTTAATAAAAAAAACTATTTACAATAAAATCAGGCAAGTCAGAATTTTGAAAAAACAAAAATATTCATTCCCTAATTTTCATTACAGAAATGCAAAAGTGCAGACATAGGCACAGACAATAGGATTATGAAAGAATTCTGAAAAATGTATCAGTTTCCACTAAATTACCAAGCAGCAAAAAGTGATAATAGAAGCTTTTATTAATAATTAAGCACTACTTTTATTGAGTAGTAACTGAGCACCAAATCAGCATATTAGAATCATTTCTGACGGATCGTGTGACAGCAAAAACTCAAGTAATGGCTGTTAAAAATTGCCATTACATGAATATATTTGTCCTCTATTTATGGAAACGGTCCACTGTCCCTCATCCTTTTCCAAATGGTGCTTTTCACAAAACGGCGATATGTCAATACATGACCACAATAGAGAGATAGTTTAGTCATTAGACTCTCTGTCACCCGTCATGACACACTCTTCTCAGATTGTATTGTTGACTGCGACTCTGCACAAGGCTGGAATACCTTCAGATGTTTGCGGCAGGTGACCTTCAGGTCAGGCGTTATCAGTCTGCCTGTTGGTACCTGGAGGAAATCTAAACACAGAGCGAAAGCGAGAGCGAGCTGAGGGATGACAGTCTTACAGAAGGAGGAGAGAAGACTAACGCTCTCAGTATTGATTTACTGCCACGCACAAGCAGGCAGAATGTATTTCCCCCCGGTTGCACAGCCATAGCTAATGAAAATATAGGGGAAATAAAATTAGAGGAGTCTATGGGTCATTGAGAGCAGAGATAGAGCACAGAGTGCTAGAGACTCACACACGCTGGGTTTTGGCCTAAATATGATAATGTGAGTAAATGTGATAATGAAAACACAAATACTTCCGCACTCACTTAAAGGAGTAGTTCACTCACTCTCACGTCATCCCAAAGTGATTTTCTGTCTTGCGCTGAGCACTAAAGAAGTTTAGTAGAATCTCTGAGGTGCTCTTTTTCAAGGAAAGTGAAAGACTTTTAGGATCCAGATAAGAAAAAAGCACCATCGCATCTCTCCCTGTTTAGGGCTGTCAATGCTATAGTAAACTGACAATGCGACTTGAAATATAGCACATAAGCTAAATAGGCTACTTTTAGGCAGTGATTCATAACTTTTTTTACTCTGAGGCAATCCATAGTCCACAACAGTTCAGTGTTATGTCATAGATACAGCCTCACGTCCACTTTGGGGAGCACGTTGAGTTTTTTTTGCATATTATTTGACAATGTTTGAATCTTATGATCAACATAAGATTGGTAACTTTTTGGCAGCATGATCTGATGGTGATCTTTAAAAACTGGTGAAATGTACAGTATCTTGGTGAAAATTAAACCAGCTACCTTTCACTGTATGTTTATGTTAAAAGGACAGTGAATATGGCATAACTGGTATCATTGTTCTCGTTGATCTCGCATGTGAAACCATAGACTGTAAAAGATATGGACGTAGTATCCATGACATCACCCATAGGTTTCTGAACACTGCAAAAGAAGCTACAAGTAGGCTAACTGTTGCCATTTTGATTGCGCGTCATCGCACCTACTGCGGGATACCAAACAAGGGCAAAGGCGGAGCTACAGAGGCATTTTGCTTAGACCTGGCTTAAAACAGACTTTTCTTTGGAGAAACGCTTAATACTTCATTACCTGTGACTCGTTTGTGTTCTGGCTACATGTGCTTGGTTGTACACTACATCAATAAAGTGTTTAGACTTTTAAAAACTCTTCTGTAATAGACTGAGCTACTAAGCATTGTTCTTATGACGTTTTTCTATAGGAGGAAAAAGCTAATTACTTCCCAACACTTTAGCTAAAGTGTGTGTTAGAAAATGCAAGGCTATTGATGAAATCCAGGCATAACACTGCATAACAATGCTTTAGATGACTGTTCTAGAGCCTACAGCCAATCAAGCTGTCAGATTCTGGAGTGCTTTACAGCTCTAAAGAACATTATAAAAGATAAATTATCTTAAATAAAACAAATACACTTATAGATATGGTATATAAGTATATAATTTCACTCACCAGGGAAATAGAGGCCACGTGAATGGTTTGTAAGCACAATTAAGTGCACACAGCATGCCATAGTATCTGATGATTGCAGGAAATAATCCCAAAAGGCAAATGACTATGTAAAGAAACATTAACCAAAACAAAAATATGATGTATATGCTGAGCTTAGCGGCTAATAAGCAAGAATCGGCTGAGGTGACGAGATAGCGAGCAGCGAGACCTAGCTGTCACTCTAGTGGCCACGCCCTTAATTATGCAGACTTAATATAACTTAATAAAAACTAAACGGATGAGTTATAAAAAAAAATTCACCCCCATCACAGTTGTCATGAAGGGTAATCATAACTATATGCACCAAAGCCATCTTTTGTACCAGGCTGTAAACATGTTTTTATCAGCTGTAAAAATGGCCAATTTACCAATGCAGTCAGAAATCATATGGATTTCCTGGAGCCAGCACCCCAAGGCAAGTCAATGAATTGCAGTTTTAGATACTTCCAGATTGGCTTCCCGAGAGAGAGCGGGAGGTTGCCGCTCGTGTGAAACCTATCAAGAAGTTAAATTAAAATTCATTCATTCATTTTTTTCTTCGGCTTAGTCCTTTATTCATCAGGGGTCGCCACTGCGGAATGGACTGCCAACTACTCCAGCAAATGTTTTATGCAGCGATGCCCTTCCAGCCACAACCCAGTACTGGGAAACACCCATACACTCTCTCATTCACACACATACAAACACTGCTGCCAATTTAGTTTATTCAATTAATTTATAGCACGTGTCTTTGGACTGTGGGGGAAACCAAAACACCCGGAGGAAAATCGTTTATAATGAAAAATCATCATAGACTTGATCAGAAGACAGCGTTGTTGTGACACGTACAGAATTTCAAAGCTAATGCTCATGCATTCATAAGATATTGTACTTGAATTGACAAATGGTCAGTGTTCAGGACAATATGGGAATACTGAACATCATTCAACTTGGTTTGTTGCACTCTTACAAGAGATTTGATTTGTATGATTTGAATATGATTTTGGGGTAAAATGTTTTGGTTAACTCCAAAAATATAACTTTTTCCTTGTCTCCACACCAGCAGTTGGTTCTAGGGATCAGAGGAAAGTTATTTAGCATAAAAATGAGTGGACATTTGGATAGTTAGTGGCACTACAAGGATTGAATATCAAAAGTAAAATAAAATACTGAGTATTAACTGATATTGAGTATTTAATGCCAATACTTGAGTAGACGCTATGGGGCTTTTAACAAATAGTATTTGTAAATTGCTTTTTAACCATTTTGATTTTAGATCTTGCAGATTGTGTATGAATGGCACAGATGTATGTTTTTGAGTGTTTATTGATGCAACTTTTGTTTTATTTGAAATGTTTTTTTGAGGAATATACAGTATATTGAAGGGTTGTTTTTATATTTTATTTATTTATTTGTATTTTTTTATTTTATTGTTTCAACTTGTTTTATTTGAAATGTTTTTGTGGAATTTATTGTATATTGAAGGTTTTTTTATGTTATTTATTTGTTTATTTTTGTTTTATTGGTACAACTTTAGTTTTATTAGAAATGTTTTTTTTGTGAAATATACTGTATATTGAAGGGTTGTTTTTATTTTTTATTTAATTTATTTAATATTTACTTTTTTGGTATTTTGTACTATATGAATGTAATTTCCGCAATAATTCAATCTTAGTACTGTTATGCGGGAACTAAAAGAACCATAAACCTATTAAGAGTAAAATAAAAAAATAAAACAACTGGGACCCCCCCCCCCCCCCCCCCCCCAAAAAAAAAAAAAAACATAAAAAAAAAAAACTAATTACACGTTTCCACCCCAGTTTTGTGCATGTGCCACTTTTATAAATAAGACCCCCGGTCAAAACCACAGTTTTGAGTCCAGTCCCATCCACACCGTGACGCATACACACCAATGTGCAAAAGAGCAGTCATAGAAGCATCATTAAAAATTGTCTCTGGCTTGTTTTTTTGGTTTGGCTAATAACATTTTTTCTAAGACAATTATAAACTAGTCGAACAAATACATTGCTGCTTTGGATGGTTTTGGCAACAAACGAGTGTCAGAAGTGTAAAGTTCTGCAGCTCCACCTTGTGGACCGGTGTATTTCTGTTTTTCATTAAACCCATCTAACATCAGGCAGTGATTTTGCATGTTCACCACCAGTGAAAATCGCTTGGCTAAGAATGTCAAAAAATAAGAGCGAGTAAAAATTGTCCTGGTGTGCTTGAGCCTTTACGGTATCTTTTGTTGTTCATGCCACTTTTATGGTGTTTTTCTTGTCATTTTTGGAGTCTATATCAAAAATCTATTCAATTGTCTGAATTTATTCTGAAACATCCTTGCTTTCTTGTACACATAAGCACTCAAGCAACTGTAGTAAACTGTGGGGCAGTGATAGAGTCGGTCTAGGCCACGGACCACATGACTAATGCATCATGTTTATAAAAACCTCAATGTATTTATACGCTGAAGGCTACAGTCCAAGGGAAAGTGCGAGAGAGGAAGGAGGTTAATAGGACAGGGGCAGCAGGACAGACGAGTGGCTAGTGATTCCTGCCTCCATCTGCGTGTGAGTGTCTCAGAGAGCCAAAGACCGAGATAATGGCTTGTATACCAGAGAGCTCAACTGAAGCATAATGCTGTCGAATGGGCGACCCTTGACCCATGCACAAGTTTACAGATGCATCTCAATGCACACCAATCCACTGCTTTTAGATAAAAGTCTTAAAGCCACTTTAAGGGAATTAGTTACACATTTTTGAAGTTTCTTGCTATGAATGTTTCCTGTGCAGAATCATGTGTAATATGTAAAGGAACAATAGCACTCTTTAGCACTTTTTGGCTTTTCTGTACTTTAGCAAGTAGGAGATGGGGCTGGCAATATAGCTAAATCTCTTAACCGTGGAACAATTTTAAACAGAAAAATGAAGCTTCATTAAATTATTGAATTAGCTTTACTTTAATCATAGATAATATTTTGCTTCTTACAATTAAACAATTAGAGTAACTAAGTTAGGTAACATAACAAAAATAAACGTGTCTACTGTATATATTACTCTTTTTTTATATCTTATATACAGTTCCCTTCTGAATTATTAGCCATCCAAACATATAACTCATTTCTAATAACCGATTTATTTTAGTTTACTAGATATTATTTAGAGTACTAGTATTCAGCTTAAAGTGACATTTAAAGACTTAGCTAGGTTATTTAGGCAGGTTAGGGTAATTAGGCAAGTCATTGTATAATAATGGTTTGTTCTGTAGACAATCGAAAAAATATTGTGTACAGGAGGTAATAAATTGACCATGAAATGTTTTTTTAAATATTAAAAACTGCTTTTATATTAGCCTAAATAAAACAAATAAGACTTTCTTCAGAAGAAATTGTTTTTTAATGTATCCACATTTTTATTAATACAGTTATGAAAAAACATAAATTGATTGAAATAACATTTGCATTTAAAAAGTTAATTAAAAGCACAATTAACTGCACTTCAATGCTCTGAAAAAAATGTACAAACAATTGTCTCTTAGAAATTGCCATAAAATTTGCATTTCTATAATTAATTATGTATTTTACAAGTAGAAAGACTGATATACACTCTCAGAAATAAAGGTACGCGATCTGTCACTTGGGTGGTACCTTTTCAAAAGGTACAAATTTGTACCTAAAAGGTCCATATTAATACCTCAAGGGTACATATTGATACCTAAAAAGTACAAAAGTGTTCTTATTAAAATCTTTAGGTACTAATAAATACTTTTGAGGTACCAATAAATACTTTTGAGGTACAAATATAGCCTTTAAGTACTAATGTGTACCTTTTGAAAAGGTACTACCCCAGTGACAGCTCACGTACCTTTATTTCTGAGAGTGTAGTATAATAGTATTTTTGTTGAGCTTACTCTGCTGTTTGTCTGTAAAACAAAACAAATATAAAATTATTTGTTACAGTGTTTATTAAAAAGGACATGATTTTATTTTCTATATTGAGATGCATTGATCCTTTTAGCATTCATTTTTTGGAACAATATCACATCAGAAATGAGGAAAATATAATGGAAAATAAAAATGTCCTAAGAGCAGAGGTAAATGTATGTTATTCAAAAACAAACATTTTAACAAAGTTCTTATGGAAAAACTAAATCTAAAAGACTCTAAATGAGTCATTTCTGCAGTTTCATTTCAGTAAAAGCTGATTTTGGGCTAACAATAAAGCTTACTGTATTAAATTCTTACAGGATGTTTTTATATTTATAAGTCAAAATGTAAACGGAAAATATATTTTTCAAAAATTTTGGTAAACAAATGCCTTTTTTTCCCTAGAAGTGAATGGCAGTCATCAATCCTCTAGATTCAACTTTCTTAAAACAATTTTCTGTTATCAACTGAAAAAAAAACTGACTCATGCATGTTTGGAAGCACTTGAAAGTGCGTAATAAATGTTGTGTACATTTTCAAATGTTAGTAAACAATCCCTGTAAATAATGTAGCTTTATTCATTAATTTTCCTTCGGCTTATTCCCTTATTTTTTCAACTATTTCAGTATATGTTTTATTCAGCCGATGTCCTTCCAGTTGCAAGCCAGTACTGGGAAACACCTATACACACTCATTCACACACATACACTATGGACAATTTTATTCATCCAATTCACCTATAGCGCATGTCTTTGGACTTGTGGGGGAAACCGGAGCACCCAGGGGAACCCACGCGAACACTGGGAGAACATGCAAACTGCACACAGAAATGTCAACTGACCCAGTTGTGAGGAAACAGTGCTAACCACAGAGCCACCATGCCGCCCCTAATGTAGCTTTAGAACTGTAAAATAAAAGTTGCACCATGTATAATGAAGAATGGAAGTTATTCCCTTCTGTACTTTGTATTTAGTAAACAAAAACTTTAATGAAGTGTAATTTGATTAGCAGTGTTGACCATCCACTGCTCAGTGAGTGATTCTAAATAAAAGCAAGCCTAGCGAGGGTTCATAAAGTCTATTCATAGTGTTGCTCTGGCCATAAATTGCTCTTTGAAGCACTTTACTGCTCTCCAGGGTTAAATCGCCAATTGTCCTGGTAGATTTGTGTTTGTGTGCGTGAGCTGGAGAGAGATGAAACATGAGTAAAGGCCCTGGGAGAGCTAACACTGACTTACAACTTAGACAAGTGTGTGTGTGTGTGTGCGTGTGTGTACCGTTTAATATTTTACTACAAAATAGCTCCACAGAGAACAGTGCACAGTGAGGCTTAGAGACACAAAGAAAGAATAAATAATCTTACACACGGTAGTATATGCATTTATAGGCCCAGAGCTCATGCAAACATACACATACACTGTATAATAGTATGCTTATAGAGAGCTGCTGCTTTCCAGTTTTCATACTATTATTCAGTGTACAGTACTCAGTGGTGGATTTAGGCATGGGCAATATGAGCGATCGCCCAGGGCAGCATCTTGCTGGGGGCGGCACGGAGAGACAAAAAAAAGTGCCCCAGTAAAAGCTTTGAGATAAGATTTTATGCAAGTGTATAGAGCGATTGTCCAAGAATAAAGACGTAAGGGGCCATTTACATTTGCCGTCTTTTGCACACACAAGTTTGTTATTCTTTATGTGCAACCGAAACAACACTGGTGAAAACAAATTGACGCATGTGCACAGAAAGCCATTTCCGCGCGCCTCACACGTGCTGCTCCTGATCCCGGTTGTTTACTGTACATGCACACTGATATGCGTCGACATGCAAGTCGACAAAAAAAGTTTATATAACATGATGATGATGATACTTTGACTAAGCATGGCTAGAAAGCAGAAAGCAGAAATAACGAGTTAGGGAGGTAACTAATTAATTAAACAGGTACAGTATTTCTATAAAACATATATTTTTTTGTATTCTATTGAACTGTCATAATTAATATTCATGCAAAAGTCTTAGAATATTACTCCATTTGTGTCTTTACATTGTTTTACAGTTACATTTAGTATTGATTTGTTATTCTTTAGAAAAATAGCTGTATAATAATAATAATAATAATAATAATAACAAACAAATTGTTATATTTATTATAAATAAATAAATAATTAAATAAATGTAAATGTATTTCGAATAATTATTTTAAATGTTTATATTTTAAAATATATATTCAAATATTTT
>CAIGQZ010000427.1:21512069-21536424 GCA_903798205.1 Danio tinwini
GTGTGTGTGTGTGTGTGTGTGTGTGTGTGTGTGTGTGTGTGTGTGTGATTAAATTCTGCCTTCCTCTTTCAGTTTCGTAATTGTTGAATGGGTTTAATGGAGTTGAAATCTGAGCACTCAAAAGATGTTACTCCTGTATTCATACTATTACAGCCAATTAGTATCATAAATGGTTCCTTTAGTCTCAAAGGAAAAGAGAGGTAGTCTGTATCTGCGTGTGTGTTTTTCTCTCGTTAGACAGGGACTCCCAGATACTGTGTGAACTTGTGTGTGTGTTTTTCCTCTGAACAATAAACCAGGAGGTAACCATCAGTTTTTCTCTGAATCTCATTTCTTCTCTCTGTATGTGTGTGTGATTAAGAGTGTGATCACGCTTGGCAGGTTTGGTTTGATTAAAATGAACTCTTGTGTGATTACTTTGTTAGTGTATGTGCAGTTGTAAGTGTGATCACTGCCATCTGATCCTTGGCAAACAGCAAACATGCGAATCAAGACTGCTGATATCGGTCCACTTCCCAATGAACTATGCTGCAGTTGAACTGACATATGAACTAGACATGGACAAAAGACACCAAAATAGACCAAATAACAGGACATGATGTTATAAGATGTGACCATAAAAAGGACAGAATCATACCTGTTTTTCTTGAGATGCTGTGTTACATTACAGGACAATAGAGGTGTTGGAAATATCATTTTCTTGCAGT
This sequence comes from Danio tinwini, assembly GCA_903798205.1. Taxonomy (NCBI): domain Eukaryota; kingdom Metazoa; phylum Chordata; class Actinopteri; order Cypriniformes; family Danionidae; genus Danio; species Danio tinwini. The sequence continues at coordinate 21,512,777 of CAIGQZ010000427.1, forward strand.
AGATTTAATTTGTGTGTACTGCTTTGACTCTTTTTTATTTAGCTGGACATTTAGATTTTGATCCAAATTCTAACGTATGTGATTCTTTATTGACTCTGGCCAGATTTCAGCTTGGTTGTGTTCTCATTGTTTGTCATGCTGTGTTTGTGCAGTGTAAAGGGGAAATAAAGAGGCGATTGACCTCTTCCGAACAGCATTCGGATGGTTGGAGGATTTTCTGACATGTCAGGAATTTTTCTGCATAAAAACAAAAACCGACACACTCTTCTGGGTTCACGTGGGTGCAATATAAAAGGATATATTCCAGAAAGCACAAGAAGAAATAGAACTGTGATATTGTCTTTACATATTTGCAAGATATAGACCTTTTATTTATTCATTCATTTTCCTTCGGCTTAGTTCTCTATTTATTTAGGGGTCGCCACAGCGGAATGAACCGCCAAAATACAGACCTGATTAAGAAAAAAAAAAAGGTTGGTGATTTCTTGCTTTCCAACTGAGCTTAAACCCATTAGGTGGTGTAAATGCTCTATAAAATAATGTTTTCACCTGAAATAAGTTTTTCTTTGGCAGTTGAATTATTTTAACTTGTGCTGTTGATGAAGTTGAGGCAAATTTTGCACAGCAACCGTGGCATGTGTTCTGCATCGCTCGAGCTTTCCTGCAAGATTTTGCCTCTGTGCATGCATTTGCGTTGACATTTTATACAATCTACTAATTAAAAAACGTAATTTTGCTTTTGGTGTGAACCAGGTTTTACAAAATCCATTGGCTTGTAAAATCTGGTAACCCGAAGTCCTGGGGCTATTGTTTTTTTCAGTCAGGCTACCAAAATCTATTTACACTGTGCCTGGCAGAATAACTAGATAGCCCACCGAGCACAATATAGATAGATTTTGGTGGCCTGACTAAAAAAACAATAGCCCCAGGACTTCGGGCTACCAGATTTTGCGAACCTCATATAAACACACATGCCATAAAACCTTATGTATATAAACCTTATATACATATAAACCTTATATATATACAGAGTGGTTTTAGACTAGACAATAATTAATAGTATGCTGTAGGATCTTCTTTTGTGGCAAATACAGCATCAATTCGTCACCTTTTCCACACCATAACTCTCTAAGGTGGACTCATTAGAGAGCAATACATGATTCACATTGTCCACAGCTCAATATTTCCACTGCTGGCACAATTGAAACCGACATATTTTAAAAATATTTTTAGTTAGGTCTTAAAAATGATCAAGTCAGCTTCAAGCGAACCTGAATCTTGAATTAAAATGTTGACTAACTGTTGCGTATGTGCCGCTTGCTGTATGTTTTGCTTATGGATACCAGCTGTTTAACTGTTACCTCTTACTTTCTTGATATTTATCTACCTTTCTCCTACTTTAACAAAGAAAAAAAAATGTTTGAGTTTTTTTATTGTGTAATATAAAGTGAGAGTCAAAAATGACCTTGTATGTGATTGTGCTGTCACATGTCTTTCAGGACTCTAAATGTGCCTTTTCTGTACATCTCTTGACTCATCTCTGAGTGAAGAGTTACTAGTTTGAATACATGAGGTGATCATGACAAAACAAATATATGGTGAGGTACTGGGTGATTTATGCTATATAGTACCGTCTTTTTATACAAATACACAGGAACAATTTATAAAAGACTTGTTATTACTTGAATTAATCTCAACTGACAGAAATCTTGTGCTTTTAAGTGTGTATTTTTATTTGTGCACTTAATGTATGTGAAATGTCTTTGTACTAGTAATGAACCTTTTCATTAAGAAGTATTAGCAGCTTGTTTCCGTAAAGAAATTCACACTAATTGGGAAAGACATGAATGTCTTTTAGATTCATCAGGCGACTATAAATACCACAATCTGACTAATCATATAAATCTAGCCGGCGCCATCGAGACCACATTTCTGTTTGCCTGTTGATGAGAGCGTCTGAAAGTGTCAGGGCTTTTTAATTAGAGTCTTTTTGAAGCCTCATTGTTACGCCGGTCCCTTTGTGCTTTTCTGACAGAAATGTGGAGGAAAATCAGACTGATTGCACAGGTGCACTCTCATTTCCGTCCGTCGGCTCCTTCCAAATCATTGTTTTGGACTTTTACACGCCTAATATTCTTTGTCTCATTAATTAAACGGCTGCTTATAGTATAGCCTCATTAGCAATGATAGCACACATAGCAGTAGGACGGTCCTTGCTCTGGTTTAATCTGGGCTTTATTTAGGCCTTTCAGCCCTCCTTTCTGGTTCTTCTCAAACCAGTGCACTCTTTCTACAACGCCTACCTTTGGATTGAATTATTCTGAATTCTCTTTGCCTTTCTTTTTTGCCCTCCTTCTGTCCATCAGCAGCAGTTCTGTGCTGCTCATGTGATTCACTAGCAGTCTGATTAGATGAGCTTGTGTCCTATTATCGGGTACATGCAAAGGCCAATTTCTCCATGCCTGTCATTGGATCACACGCTGTTATACAGTACCGAAAAGAACTCATACTCAAGATGCCATCACACTTTTTTCGCTTTACATCATCTGTACTGAATCACACACTGTTCTTCGCTCTCAGGATTAATTAACAGTTCAAGTGTTGATGATATTTACCTGGGCAGAAAAGGCATTCACAGCAAGAAAAGAATCTTATTTGCACTTAGAGAGTGTTGGAGAGTGATAGAGACAAAAGACTTGGCATTTGTTTATCATTACTAGTTTTATTTTAAGACTTGTCTGTGTGTGCAGGTTTCTGGAGTATTATTAACATTTAATATGGTGTTTTGTTCTAATTTCTTTGTCTTAAGGTGTCTTTAAGGTGCTTTAAATATAGTTAAATATGTAAATATAGTTCAATACATTTACTCACTCTCATCTTGTATGTGTATGTACAAGTATGCACTAGATAGGAGTGTGCACATATACAGTGGGTACGGAAAGTATTCAGACCCTCTTAAATGTTAAACTCTTTGTTATATTGCAATCATTTAAATTATTTTTTTCCTTCATTAATGTACACACAGTACCCCATAATGACAGAAAAACAAAAAATTGTTTGACATTTTTGCAGTATTATTAAACAAGAAAAACTGAAATATCACATGGTCCTAAGTATTCAGACCTTAGTATTCAGACCCTTTACTGTCACACTTGTATATTTATCTCAGGTGCTGTCCATTTCTTCTGATCATCCTTCAGATGGGTCTACACCTTCATTTGACTGTGTTTCAGCTGTGTTTGAATATACTGATTGGACTTGATTAGGACACCCACACGCAAATCTATATAAGACATCCTTGTTATAGAGGGGTTTTGGCTGGTCTTAGCTTTTCAGGCTGGGAGATGACCAGCTAAAAAGCTGGTTTTAGCTGGTCATTTTCCACACAGTGGCGCAGTGGGTAGCACTGTCGCCTCGAAGCAAGAAGGTTGCTGGGTCAGTTGGCATTTCTGTGTAGAGTTTGCATGTTCTCCTCGTGTTCTTGTGAATTTCCTCCTGGTGCTCAGGTTGTCCCCACAGTTCAAAGACATGCGCTATAGGTGAATTGAATAAGCTAAATTGGCCATAGTGTATGTGTGTGAAGAGTGCATGGGCGTTTCCCAGTGCTGGGTTGTGGCTGGAAGGACATCCGTTGCATAAAACATATGCTGGATTCATTCTGCTGTGGTGACCCCTGATTAATCAAGGGACTAAGCCGAAAAGAAAATGAATGAATGAATTTTTTTAGCCTGACCAGCTAAGACCAGACTAAAAATGGCTGGAAACCAAATCTTCTCTAAAACCAGGCTGGTCGACCAGCTAAAACCAGTCAACCAGCTTAGGCTGGTTTAAGCAGTTTTTTTTCAGCACGGTTTTCTGTACCCATTGTGATTACGTTAAAAGCCATTCAAGAGCATCTAATGTATTGTGTTATTCTCAGATTCTCTGTATTTAATAGATTTATTAGGTATGGTTATGAGTAGGCGCAGAATTCCGCAGGTTTTCCGCAGATTTTTAGCCCATCATTAATTCTGTTAATTTACTTGAGTAAATGTGTGTAAATCTATATTTATGTTTTTTAATTAATTTCAGTAATGTTATTTACTAATATGAAAATGTTTATCTGATTTATGTAGAATGCAGTTTGTACAGTAATATTATCTGTCTTTTAATTCAATTCACCTTTATTTGTATAGCACTTATACAATGTAGATTATGTCAAAGCAGCTTCACATTCAAGATTATAGTAAATTGAAACAGTGTCAGTTTGATTTTCAGAGTTTCAGTTCAGTTTAGCTCAGTTCAGTGTGGGTTAGTAATCACTACTGAGAGTCCAAACACTGAAGAGCAATTCCATCGATGCACAGCTCTGCAGATCCTGAACCATGCAAGCCAGTGGCGACAGCGGCGAGGAAAAAACTTCACCAATTGGCGAAAGTGAAGAATTTAAAAACCTCGAGACTCAGTTGGGCACGATCATTTCTCCGATGGCCAAACGTCTTGTGCAGAGCTGCAGTCTAGGCGCCGGAAGCTGGAGAATGCTGGACCTCAGCGAAGACTCCTCTGTCCTTGGAGCGTCACAGGAATCAGTCTCATGCTCTCCACTCCTACATGACTACCACAGCAGCTGCTCAGAATGCGGCCTGGTCCAGGATTGTGAAAACCTCGGGATCATCTTGTCGCTGGTCTTGGATCAGTGCATCAGTGGCGCTGCATAGTCTGAGGGCCTCGGGATGAGTAACCCCAGGTGGAAATATAGAATAAGAGAATTATTAGCGTAGCTGCTGTTCATAGTGTTTATAAACAAGATGCAAAAACCTGCATGGGGCACAATCATGCGTCATACCACTAAGTGATGCACTGAGTGTATGCTTTGCTAAAAAGATAGGTCTTTAATCTAGTTTTGAAGAGTGAGAGTGTGTCTGAGCCTCGGACATTATCAGGAAGGCTATTCCAGAGTTTAGGGGCCATAAATGAGAAGGTTCGACCACCTTTACTCGACTTTGCTATTCTAGGTACTACCAGAAGCCCTGAGTTTTGAGATCTTAAAGAGCAGGTTGGATTGTAGCGACCCAGAAGGTTGGTTAGATAAACAGGAGCTAGATTATTTAAAGCTTTATAGGTAAGAAGCAATATTTTAAATTCAATATGAAACTTAACAGGCAGCCAGTAAAAGGACGATAAAATTGGGGTGATATGATTATATTTTCTAGACCTGGTAAGAACTCTGGCAGCTGCAGTTTGTACTAGCTGAAGTTTGTTAATAGAGGATGCTGGGCAACCAGCGAACAGAGCATTACATTAATCCAGCCTAAAAGTTATAAAAGCATGGACTAGCTTTTCTGCATCTGAGATGGATAGCATACTTCGTAACCTTGCAATATTTCCCAGAAGGCAGTTTTTGTGACATGGGATATATGATTTTCAAAAGTTAAATTGCTGTCTAATATGGCACCCAAATCTTTTATAGTAGAGCTAACGCTAACTTTGTATCCCTCTAATTGCAGGTTGAGTTGTGAGAACTGCTGTGTACAGGATTTAGGCCCGATAAGTAATAATTCTGTTTTGTCTGAGTTTAAGAGAAGAAAATTGTTGGTCATCCAGTCTTTAACATCTTTAATACAGTACACTCAGTTAGCTTAGACAGTTCAGACAGTTCAGACATCTCATCCGGTTTAGATAAAATATATAATTGAGAATCATCTACATAGCAGTGAAAGCTGATCCCCTGTGTTCTAATAATGTCACCCAGGGGTAGCATGTATATTGTAAACAGCAAAGGGCCTAAAACTGATCCTTGAGGCACCTCGTACTTTAGTGGCCTGACTTGTGAGAGCTGTCCATTAATATTCACAAACTGGTAACGAAACTGGTCAAACTGGTCTACTTTTAGTAGATATATTACATGAGACTTGCTTTGTTTAACAAATAAAGTGGATCTAATTAAATTTGCATGTTAAACATTAAATACAAGTAAATATATATATAATTTTTTATTTCACATATTAAGGTTTTAGTTATGATACTCCCAAAATAATCTCCAAAAACCAAAAACCCAAATTCTCAGCAGAAATAGCAAAAAATGTCTACATATTCCTTCTGGCCCTAGTTATGAGTAATATTAATATTGGTAATATTAGCTTTGTTTAGAGATTTTGTTTCACAAGTTTTTTTTGTGAAAATCTGTTTATTTTTTCATCAAATATTGATTTCCTAGCACTATTGTGTTTTTGCTATTGCTATTGTGTTTTTTTGTGTCATCAAACTGAATGTACTGAAATCAATGTTTAGTGTAATCAAACAATAGTGTAAAGCTATGCACTGCATTTTTCACACAATTTGATTACTCAGACTGTCATTATGTACTTGTTTCATCCTGATGAAACCAATAATTGATTGATGGTTTTGTATGTTCATATTTATTTGACACTATATAAATAATGCTAATTAGACTATACTTGTTTGAAAAGAGAAGTTTGATTTTATTCTAGTCTTTTGTTACATTGACAACAGTATTTAGGTATGGAACAACTTTAATTTCTCAGTGAAGTATAGTTTTTGTGTGTCTTTGTAAACCAGTGATTACAGATTCAGTCATAAGCAAAGCCTCTCATCAAACGTCTGTGTCTGCCTTAGAAGTACAATCGTGTTTAATTTTTGGCTCAGAGATCTGCTTTTAAAGGCACCATTAGGCGTTTGACTGAGACACAAAAGAGGTTATCCTAAAGGGAACACTTAGAAGCTCAGAAAGAAAAATCCTTTATTGGGCCACATTCAAGTCTTTTTTTGTCTTATTGAATACTAAAGTATATCATATATCCAGTTTTTTAGAAATATCTGTGGATATATAGGATTTTGTGGTTTGCATGATGTTAAAAACAGATGCATTTGCAGAATCCAGTCATACGAATTAAGTCGCTTTAAAGAGGGTTACAGCATTTGATAAATTTGGAATTAATCATACATTGCGCACACAGGAACTCACATTCTAATGATATCCTATCAAAATAAAAGTCTGTGATTACCTTTGTACAGTTAAATGTACTTTCCAAAGTAGCAGTAGTAAGATAGCGGTGGTAAGAAAGTAAGTAAATAAAGCATTAAAAATGTACTTATTTTAAAGGGTTCTATTATGCCCCTTTTTTATGAAAATAAGTCCCTGATGTCCTTAGAGTGTGTATGTAAAGTAGGGCTGAACAATATATCGTTTGAGCATCGATATTGTAATGTATCTACAATAATTACATTGCAGTATTAGATTCCCATATTTGAATACTGTCAAACTTTTATTTTTGCTCTGTCGTATTTATATGTGCTTGTAATTATTATATTTTATGCAGATCCATTGCATAGAAAAAGACTTGAGCATCCCAGTCAATCTAATTTTATAAAATCTTTCCAAAAAGAGCTATTTAAATCATCTGGTGAGACTATATTCATATCGCAATATGTATCGCAACAAAAGAAAATATTGGATTTTTGTCAGATGTCAGATTTTTTCAATTTTGTGCAGCCCTAATGTGAAGTTTCAGCTCATAATTTACCACAAATAATGTGTAAACAAATGCGACGAGTGAACATTTTGAGTTTACTCACTTCATTCGCGCGTCAAATGCACTTAATTCGTGCGTCAAATGCACTTTACAATAGACGCGGAATCGCATCATGGGCAGGGCTTCTGTGTGCCCGGTAACTCTAGCTTCATTGTTAAATGGCTAACATAGATTTTATTGAGAGAATAGCTGTGTTCATGTGCTGTAGGAAGGCTGGAAAAGAGTGTCGATTCGTTTGGAGCCGTGTCTGAGTGCACCAGATCCATTCAGAGGTGAATCCAGCTCTGTGAGTTCATCAACTCCTCCAGAAACTATACCTGGATGATGGAGGCTTTCAGCGGTGCTTCAGACTGAGCCGAGCCCAGTTTGATGAACTGTTGTCCTGTGTCGGCAGGTGGATTTTCTCTCGGGACACCAACAACAGGTGCTACGTCAAAATCATGGCCAAAAGCTCCTGATTGCAGCGCAAATGTCCACTAAAGTTCAGATTTTCCAACTCGAGCGATTAGCACGAAATGTGCGTTAAGCGTGTCGATCGTGCAAAACGCTAAACTCGCACTGCTTCACTCGCGCGAATCGTGCCGCAGGATGTCTATTCACGTCTTTGCATTGACTTGTAAGTCACTCACTCTTGACACTTCATCCGCATCTGGCGTGAATGCAGCATTAAGCTTTTCAATCCAAATTGTGAGGTTTTGGTGACTGTTGCTTTAAATTTAAATAAGATTGAAACTCAAAAGAGGGTGGAGCTACAAATGCCTGTGCATCATCATAGCAGCAGATTCAAATTAGCAGTAATGTAAATGTAATTGATATAGGTGTTTACGTTGAGTTAATGTAAGCTTCTTTATTTTCATTAATTAGACAAACATCTAATTTCTTAAATCTAATTTAACAATTAAAAAAGGGAAAAAGAGGAATTTGTATTAAATAGTTTGATCTGAAAGTAGTCAGGAAATAAAACGTTAATTTAAGAGATTGTACGATTGGCTTTGATTTTGTATTTGCTGCTTCCTGTTCCTGACTCTTAAAAAAACTAAATTAGCATTACACAGTCATAGTAATATAGTCATAGTTGTACCATCATAATATACAAACATTCTTCCATGTTCAGCTCATGCAGCATTGGCTTTTGATGGTTATTTTGGTAAAAAAAAAAAAAGCAAAGTATCTTTGGATGATGGCAGGAATCAAGCAGTTTTGGGCCGTAATTAGCATCAGTGTGCCAGTAGAGCGGATGGGATGTGAATGGGTCTTCATGCATGAAATTAGCCAGTGTTAGCAGCCCCTGTCATCAGGCAGCATTAAACATTAGCCTCAGTGGTGGCAGTCCTCCTCATCAGGAAACACATGACATTAGCCTTAGCGCTAACTGCCAAACTCATTAGAACATTCGAGATGAGTAGCCACTGCTACTGCTAGCAGCTCATGGTTAAACAATAGACCCTGGCCTCACATGTCACAGCTGTTTTTAAGATCGCTGTCTCTTCTGATAAGCCTGAAAGTTTGAAAGATTAATACCCGAGGAGCTGGCTAGGGGAGTCTAGTCTATTTGGACTCACAGTAATAGAGGAACACAGTTAGTAAACATGTTACCAGCACACTTATTCCATAACAAATATAATTGTAATCATACAAATTTTGACATATACATTATTTTTTCTTTTAAGTTACAGGCCATTAAATAACTTACCAGCCTTACATACGCTTACTGGTAACATTATTAGGTACACCTGTCCAACTGCTCGTTAACGCAAATTTCTAATCAGCCAATCACGTGGCAGCAACTTAATGCATTTAGGCATGTACAAACCAAGCATCAGAATGGGTAAGAAAGCTGATTTAAGTGACTTTGAATGTGGCATGGTTGTTGGTGCCAGACGGGCTGGTCTGAGTATTTCAGAAACTGCTGATCTACTGGGATTACACACAAACATCTCTAGGGTTAACAAAGAATGGTTTGAAAAGGAGAAAATATCCAGTGAGCTGCAGTTCTGTGGGTGCAAATGCCTTGTTGATGCCAGAGGTCAGAAGAGAATGGCTAGACTGGGTCGAGCTGATAAAAAGGCAACAGTAACTCAAATAACCACTCTTTACAATAGCATTGCTGCACACACAACACATCCAACCTTAAAGCAGATGGGCTACAGCAGTAGAAGACTACACCGGGTGCCACCCCTATCAGCTAAGAAGAAACTGAGGCTACAATTCGCACAGGCTCACCAAAATTGGACAATAGAAGATGTTGCATAGTCTGAGTCTCTTTCTGCTGCGACAAATTGATGGTAGGGTCAGAATTTGGGTTAGGGTTATCTTCAGATGGCTACTTCCAGCAGGATAATGCGTCATATCATAAAGCGTGAATCATCTCAGACTGGTTTCTTGAACATGACAATGAGTTCACTGTACTCAAATGACCTCCACAGTTACCAGATCTCAATCCAGAAGAGCACCTTTGGGATGCGGCGGAACGGAAGATTTGCATCATGGATGTGCAGCCAACAAATCTGCAGCAACTGCGTGATGCTATCGTGTCAATATGGACCAGAATCTCTGAGGAATATTCCATATATCCAGTACCTTGTTGAATCTATGCCATGGAGGATTAAGGAAGTTATGAAGGTAAAAAGAGTTTCAACCTGGTACTAGTAAGGTGGTGTACCTTATAAAGTGGCCGGTGAATGTATGTTAGACATGGACGATTAAAAAGAGGATTTTCATGCATATTTTTTTTCATATAAAGCTGGTCTCAGTAAACCTCAAGCAAATCAAAATTGTAAATCAAAATTAATTTAGTTAGCGTTGAGATAATAGTTCTGTGCCTGGTGTATTAAGACAGGAAGAGTGTGTCCTACGGGTGGTTTGTCAAGCACACTCATGCATCCTACAATTATGTAATGCTTTGCATGTATGCATTACTAAAAATATAGATCTTTAATCTTGTTTTGAAATGAGAAACTGTGTCCAAGCCTCAGACTTTATCAGGAGGGCTATTCTAGAGTGTAAAAGCCATATTTAAGAAGTCTCGACCTCCTTTATTGGACTTTGCTATTATGGGTACTTCTGCATCTGTGAGATGATATCCCAGTCATGTGATTCTTACTCATGCTAAGCCAGTTAAACCTTCTGTTTATAATGCAATGCAATGGGTGTTTCCTTGGATTCTTCTTCGTTTGTATTTGGAGCTTCTGCACAAGAGCACCCTCTGTCTGTCTGGATCTTTAAATATACAGAAATTTCCATACATAAAAACATTGCATCAGAGCCTTATTTTTGTGTCCAATTAAATGCTGTCCACACTGGTTGTTAGTCTATGGAAATCCTAATATGCATGCACACAATGCCTTAAAGCTACACTAGAGGCACTTTATTATTTTATCAGTTATATAGCTTGTTTTTAACAAAAGCTATAACCATTTAGAGTTTGAAACCTTATTAGGAGACCTCGAAAGACTGCATAGCTGTTTGGTGACTGTTTGGCAATCTGTTCTCACTCTGCTGTCATGACTAGTAAATGCAGAGAGCATTAGACCCACTTAACTGCACGGACCCAGCGGCTGTTTGCTAATCACTAATGGCAAAATACACATTGCCCGGCCAATAAGTGTCATTTAATGCACAGGAGAGCCAATAGCTGCAGTCAAAACCACACTATTGATTATTGATCAGGCCATGCACGTCCTCACAGACTCGCACTGCCTGTGGCACACATTAGCTATGCCCTAAATTAATTCATCTCAGGGTCAGTACATTTCTGTCCGTGATGGTTTAAAAAGCAGCAGGTGGAAGCAGCGCTGAACATGGAGAGCTGTGCTGGAAATAACACTAATGTGTTTTTAGCCAGTTAACAAGGTCAATTGACCCATTCGGTAGTGAGTCCAAGCCATAGAGCCTGTGTGTATGTTTGTGTGTGTGTGTGACACAAGGAACGATAAGCTAATGATTTGCATATGAGTGGACGAATTCAGGCCAAAGCCAAAGTGGGGTGAAGTGGATGCACATCCTCAAAATCCATTCAGCATGACATTTAAAGAGTTGTAAATGGATGAATTTTGATGTAAACGTCCTATTGTACCCAATTTATTTCTGTTTGCTTGTTTAGTCGTGTGTGTTTTTTTCATACTGGCCTCGAGTTTGGCATTTAGGTGGCCATCATTTGGATAATGCTCTACGAAACTATTGCAACTATGAAACAATGTAATACTTAAGTGTGAAATGCTTTTGTCTGCTGAATCATCATGAGCCGACCATGAACTTACTGTAAACACACACACACACACACACACACACACACACACACACACACACACACACACACACACACACACACACACACTCACACTTGCATATGCAAACCTTTCTGTTCTACTACTTTGCTCACGTCATGATTGTGTATGCATGTGTGTGTGTGTTTGTGAGCAGTTAACAGTCTACAGTATTTGCAATGGTCTTGTAATATACTGTATACTCATTATTTAGTTTTCAATAGGGGTGGGTTGTACTGTATAACCAGAATTCTTTTTCATGGTATGAGTAATTTCATTTCAAGGTAACAATATATTTCACTATGTAATTATTTAAATGACTAATTATTCCAGAAAATCAACTAAAAGGGGTATAATAAACTTAAATACTTATTTTTTTCTTTTCTTTGTACCATATTAAATATAGTGGGCATGCACAATATTGGATTTTAGTTGACAATTTCAAACTCCTTTTTCCTGAGCTGATGCCAAAATATTTTCTGCTTGTGTGTTTTTCATTCATTCATTCATTTTCTTGTCGGCTTAGTCCCTTTATTAATCAAGGGTCGCCACAGCAGAATGAACCGCCAACTTATCCAGCATTTTTTTTGCAGCGGATGCCCCTCCAGTCGCAACCCATCTCTGGGGAACATCCACACACTTATTCACACTCATACACTATGGACAATTTTAGCTTACCCAATTCACCTGTACCGCATGTCTTTGGACTGTGGGGGAAACAGGAGCACCCGGAGGAAACCCACGCGAATGCAGGGAGAACATGCAAACTCCACACAGAAACGCCAACTGACCCAGCCCCTTGTGTGTTTTTGAGAAGTGTTAAAATTACAGGTTAATTTGCAGAGTGAGGTTTGAGATTTGTCTGCCCCATAAGTGCTTGCTACTTACAATATTATAAAATCTGACTTTTTATGACCCCAATTGACGTTTATCCCTAGATGGAACTAACATTTTTGCTGGTCCAGACGTGACCCAACACGAGGTGACAACACGATTGTTTTTTTTTTCAGCAGTGTTGCCAGATTGGGCACGATTTTCCACCCAAATGGGTGGTTTTGAGTTTGATTGTGCGGGTAAAAAAATGGCATAACCGGGTTGACAAAATTTTGAAATGTACATTTTATATACAACTTATTTAACAAAACATAACTGTGTGCTCCTACTCCATTCAGTTAATAGTAACCAGTGCATAGCGCAAACCGCATGGGGGGTGAGTTGTATTAAAATCGGACTGCCCTGTGCGTGCAGCGCCTGCAGCAGTTTATCATGACACTTTTATCGATAATTTTTTTCCAGTTGACAGCATAAACAAATATAGAAGCATTGTCTGACTGACAAGCAGCACCTAATTATGTTAAAAAGAATTTCAAATGCCAAATGGGATGAATTTATACCCCATTTCGAAAGTAAAACATACTCTAATTGTTAGTGTAATCTACACAACATTAAGTGCTGTGTGTGGGTGGGAGGGGGAGCAGTGTTTCGATGTGATCCGGTTATGTTTCGATTCTGTGACTGCTGATGTTGGTTGCTGTATAGTTAAAAATTATGACAGTTAAAGTAACTAGGCTTATTTCGACTCAAATAAATTAAAATAAAATAAAATATTAACCTAACATTTTTTTTGTGCTTTTGGGTGGGTTTTGGGCTGGAAAAAGTCAGCTATATGGCAACACTGTTTATCTGTACTAGTTGTTTACTGTTGGCTTGGTCTGTCCAGGTGTGATCACAGCAGTCCCTAAATAAATTTCTCATGGGGTGGACACTAGGATGCAGGAGTAGGCTGCTTGAAGCAATATTGTAAAGATAATGAGTTAATAGAGCAGAGACCAAATTAAGCTCTGTATGATTAATGTCACAGTTAATAAGCCAATTCTTTTTTCAAATATTCTGATCAATATATCAAACAAGACTAAGAATTTATTTATTTATTTGTGTATTTTACTTTCATTTTCCTTGTGTAAGGTTTTCTATCCCCAAATGCAGAGTTGGGGGTAATGCATTACAAGTAACATGATATTACTTTTCTAAATAATCAGTAAAGCAACTTATTACTTAAAGTATTTGAGTTACTTTTTTTAAATGTAACATTAGTTACTTTTTAGTTTAATTAATGAGTTAATTTTTTATTTATTAATTTATTAAATTCATTGAGAGAATGGGTTCATTATTTTGAACGCATTGAAGAAACGGAAAAGGGGATTGTCTCAATAGACAGTGATTTTACTAAAGACAAATAAAAGTACAAATATAGCAAACACATTGCTTAAACTTTCAATAATTTGTATATACAACTCTGTGGTCAGGAAGTTCTCAGATTTTTTTATATGTGTTTTTTTAAAGGCAAATGAAGGTGTACATTATACAGTACTTTGTTAATTGCAGAACTCCATAAAAAAAATACTTCTGAGATCAAGGCCCAATCCCAATTCTCCTCCTTAGCCCTTTCCCTTACCCCTACCTCTCGTTTTGCGCGTTCCCGTCAAGGGGTAGTAGTGTCCCAATTCTCTTTAGGCTAAGGGCAAGGGGTATACACCCTATTGAACAAAGATTTTTCAGGACCACACTCAAAACGGAGGGGTAAAGAAAATTTCCCAGAATACACCTGCCACAACGGCAGTAGTGCAGAACCCGGAAGTAAGAGTTACACACAAATTAGTTTTTTTTTTGTCATTATTACGAATTTTTACGACAAACAAACATATATTTTAATATATTAATAACCGCGTTTGTGTTTTATCATCATGCTTAAAAGAAAAAAAATAAAAAATCTCTAAATTTCGCGATCTATAATTCCTAATAATAACTCCTTTACAGCAGTCCCACAACGTTATGACACTCGAATACCCTGTGAGAGCAGTCAAGTGGCTGAAAAATGAGCTTTTTTTTACAGTGTCTGGGATAATGGTAATGTTGCTTTCGTGTGTTTACATAGATGATTATGGCCACTGTGTAAATACACAGTACAGCTACGACCTTATTGCCACATTAGATTGTTATGATACAGTGATTCAATACATAAGTGACTGTTTAACGTACTCAGGGATATAAAGGTGTTATTCTGTAAACCGTTAATCTAAATCACAAGTAAAATTTCACCAGTTTCATGACCAGTGTCTTGCTCATGTTCATGTACACTGCATGTTAGCCACACCCCCATATTTAAATAACGCAGTATACATGGAATAACATTTCTGTGAAAAGTTATGTCCAGTGGGTCATTAAAATGTGAATACTGTACAGCAGAAAGTTAATATATAGGGATGTCCCGATCAAGTTTTTTTGCCCTTGAGTTCGAGCCAATTGATTTTGAGTATCTACCAATACCGAAACCCAATTTGATACTTCTTTAATACATAAAACAAGAATAAAGAAGAGTGAAGAAACAGATCCAGGATGAAGTCAATTCATTGTGCGGTAAGGCTTACAGTAGTAAAGACATGAGAGCTACGCACAAACTTTATATGTCTGTGGTGAACGAAACATAGGGTACATCTGATAACAGGACAAGTAGTTTGTCAGAAATCTTCTTAGAAAGGGCTGGCAGAGCTTTCTTGGTGAAGTAGTGGTGAGACGGCATTTCAAATCGAGGTTCTACATGCTCCATAAGCATAAGAAATGTAGGGTTCTCTACAAAGGCAAATTGCAGGTCACTCATTGCGATCATCAACTGTGATGTCCTGTGCCTTTGCACTGTCACGGGGCATTTTTTCTCTTCTTTTCAAACTCTCCTGCAGTGTGAGCTGACTTGTGTTGGGTGCTTGTTTCTGAGGTGAGTTATCAGGTTTGTTGTGTTAAAAGTAGGCTTTACCTTTCCACCTCTTGCAATGCCACGTTTACATATCTCACAGTTTGCTATGGCAATGTTGTCATCATCATGTTTATAATACCTCCAGACTGCAGACATACTCATGCTTTCCGGTTCAAGCTGCTTCCACGTTTGCCGGTATTTAAGCAATAGCGTCTGTTCAACAAAGCAATGGTATGCTGCACTCGTTGCTGTTTCTGTGTCGAGTCAAGAAAGAGGTCTAACTCCGTGCCACTGCATAACTATAGATGTGCTAATAAATGATGAAAAAATATATATACAGTAGTCCTGATCGGGAGGTAACGTCCGATTCCGATGAAACCTTGTGATAGGGCCCAATTTTCTGATCAAGTGATCAGATCTTGACATCCCTAATAATATATACTGTTTGTAAAAAATTATGTTTATTTTCATAAATAATGTTGTAATAGCTATAAAAGAAACTGACATTCTGCATTATACTCTACTTCTGTTTTTGCTGTATCGCTTGATTCCACGATTATGTTTGCATTTTCCACATCACTGAAACCATAGAGCCAAAAATAGCCATTGGGGTCCATGAAAAATGTCTGAATTGTGAATGAAAATCTTACTGCACAACCAGGAAAAGCAGCCAGACCTTTCTGTTAGATCTTGCTGATAATGCTAAAAAAAGTCATGTTGTTATATCCATGTTTATATTTCCCATCCTCAAAAAAGATTATTTTTCTGCCAACAAATTCACCAGGTAGTTTTGAAATTAATCATAATATTACAACATATCATTTGAATCCGATTTTATTGTTAGAAATATCCAGGTATTCATTCATTTCAGGCATTTATGAAACTGAGCTTGTGTAGCTTGAAGCAGTCTTTGCAAGTTTGTTTTGAGCCTTACTTTTTTTACTTTTACAGGAGCATCTGTCTTGTAGAAATGTGTGCATTATTTAAAAATCAGTTCAGGGTGAGAAAGAGGTCCTCAAAAAGTTTGAGAAACCTGCTTACTTGTGTTTGTGAATTGTAAAGCGCTCTGTACTGGACAGAGCAGACGTGTGGTGATGTGAACGGTGTGATCGGCTGCTGTTCTGATGGACTGTGTTGAAATACGTTGATCTGTGGCTTGATGAATCGTAATTTGTTTGGCCCCTGGGGTGAGTGTTGAGCCTGACGTGTTTGTGTAGTTAAAAATGCCTCAGCTGTGGTAGAAGAGGGCGCATATCTAATGTGATTGAGTCTGACACACTTCTCCCTCTCTTCTTTCCTCTACACACACACACACGCTCCTTTCCTCGCAGCTCTTCTGCTCCCTCCAGACTAACTTCAAAATATGTTAACATTCATTAGTACTTAAGTGTTATGAATAGTGAACAATATTTTAATTTATTTGTCTGTTTATCCATCTCTCATTCAAAATTCTGTTACCTCCATATTACCCCCCAAACCTCATTGTACTTTATTATTATTTTTTTTATTTATTATTATTTTAGGTTGTATTTTTTTGATTAAATTGAGGTTGAATTAAACTCTTCAGTTGTTTGTGTAGTTATTTTTAATTACTAAAGTTAGATTAAACTGTTCAATTGTCAAAAAACTTGTAAATTTAAGTAAATTCGTAGAAATTTAATAATAATAATAATAATAATATTTTTTTACATTTATATAACCATTGTCTAGACGCTCAAAGCACTTTACACATTTTTGGGGGGGAATCTCCTCATCCACCACCAGTGTGCAGCATCCACCTGAATGACTCGATGGCAGCCATATTGCACTAGACCGCACACCACACACCAGCTGATTGGTGGAGACGGGACAGAGTGATGAAGCCACTTATGATATGGAGATGGTTAGGAGGATGCTGGACAGGCCAGTGGGCAAATTTGGCCAGGATGCCGGGGTTAAAAAACCCTACTTTTCCTACCCTGGGAGTTTTAATGACCACAGAGAGTCAGGACCTCGGTTTAACATATTATTCAAAAGACTCACTGAGTATTATAGAGTCCCCATCAATATACTGAGGCGTTAGGGCCCACACAGACCGCAGTTTGAGCAACCCCTGCTGGTTTCACTAACACCTCTTCCGGCAGCACCCTAGCTTTCCCATGTGGTCTCCCTACTGACCAGGCATAGCCCTGCTTCACTTCAGCAGGTGACCATGTGAGAGTTGCAGACAGCTAGCTGCCGGCTAGTATAAAAATATATTTTTTCCTTATTTTTAGAACTTCTGTGTTTTTATCTGTGTTGTTTCTTTTAATTTTGATAGATAAGTCTAGATTTAAACTAATTTATTCTAAAAATTAACAAAAAAAAAACATTTACGATAATCATAATTTGTGAAGTCACAAAAAAGGTAGCAGTTATATCTATTGTTCTATCTTTCGACAATAATGAAATGTATTTTGTTTAAAGAATTGTTTTTAATGTATGATTGTTTTGTTATAAAAATAAATCAAATCAAATTTACCCTGTCAGTGAATCTGTTAATTAACTGTTTTCATATTTTGTGATATGTCACTGTTTTGTGATTTGTCACTGTTTTCTGTTTATTTATGGTTGTGAATTGCATAATAGGACATTGATCTCTGCCCTGTCTACTTTTAGTGTTAAAAATTCACCTCTACAGTTTAACAAAGTGACTTTTATTGACATTTCAGTACTTTGAAATAATATAATGTATATTATATATATATATATATATATATTATAATGTATATTATATATGAATATATATATTATAGCATTATAAATACAATATTAGTCTGTAAAATAACAGTAAATGTACTAGCAGTTTATTATAAAATGGTTTTTGTACCATAATATACAACACCAAACCAGACAATTAGGTAAGACTTTATTTAGATGGTCTCTATTGCACATTTTGTTGACTAAAAATTGCATTGCAACTACATGCCAAGTACTTGAGTAGCAGTAGACTGTTTGCTTAATATCTGTTGATACTGCTCCTTCAACAGACATTTAACTATAAGAAACTTTGCAAGTACATCATATGTCAACTTACACTAACCGCAACCCTAACCCTAACCCCAACCTAACAGTCTACTTATAATCTAATAAGAAGTAGTTGTCATGTAGATGCAATGTAACTTAAATTCAACAAAATGTGCTAAAGGGACCAACAAAATAAAGTGATACCAACTTGTAGGCAATATTTATATATTAGACAATATATAAACTAATAAAATGTTAATACAAGTCACGTTTTTTGTTCAATTTCCAAGGCTAAACAATGTTGGATGAAAGATCAAGTTCCCATAATGCTATTCAAAAGCATAAATAAAATTATAATTTTAATTATAGTATTATTATAATAAAAAATAAATAAAAACATGAATAAAAAATATGGAAAACTGCTAATTTACGGACATTGTTACAGTGCATCGTTCCATCTGTAATTATATCTATTTATTCTTTCTTATTATTCTGTATGATTTTGATCTTATTTGCATGTATGGCAGCGTTCATTAAAGCAGTTTAAACAGGTGAAGTCAAACATCAATAGCAGTCTGTTTGTATACACACACCATATGCATGCTTTATAGATAATTTAGCAGGACGTTCTTATTTATTCTTCATGTATCTGAACATCTGTCTGAACATGTGCTTATGGCATGTTGCCTCATTTTCAAATAATTTATTACATTTCTTTTATCTTCATAAGGTTGCTCTAAACTAGGTTGTTTCTAATTTTAATCTCCTTTTGTGCAATCCTGTTCCTACTATGACTTATGAAATGGTAGATACAGTGGAATTATTTGCTCTCCTGTGAATTTCTTTTCTTCTCCAAATATTTTCCAAATGATGTTTAACAGAGCAAGGAATTTTTTACAGTATTTCCTATAATGTTTTTATCTTCTGTAGAAAGTCTTATTTGTTTCATTTCGGCTAGAATAAAATCAGTTTTTTATTTTTTAAATACAATTTCAAGGTCAGTATTATTAGCCCCTTTAAGCTATATATTTTTTATATTTTTTACATAACAAACCATCGTTATACAATGACTTGCTGAACCTTTAAATTGCACTTTAAGCTGAATGCTAGTATTTTGAAAAAAATATCTATTAAAATATTATTTACTGTCATCATGCATGCATAATATGTCAAAAAATGTGTTGAAAATATCTTGTTTCAGTTAAACAGAAATTGGGGAAAACTATACAGGGGGGCTAATAATTCAAGAGGGCTAATAATTCTGACTTCAATTGCAGGTGCAGGTTTTAATATCATTGAAAAACAAGCAATTTGTAGTGAATTCATTCAGCTAAAATCTAAAGTGTTCAGCAAATGGTTATTAGTGCTGTGTGGTCTGTTTGGGAACTGATGAACAGTGGTGTGCTGTGGTCTAATGTGTTCACTATGCTTGTGGTTTGGCTTGCACTCCCGATGACAGGCCAGGGATCAAGATCTTTTTTTTATTCTTTTTTCATTAAAAGTGCTGGCCTCAAAGTAACTCCGAGTTTAATCGATACCCATTTACCCACCGTGAGGGCTTTGTGTTCCCAGGGAGGAATATGGGCGAATGTTGTCCCTCTAGGGATATCATGGGAAAATTAACGTTCTCTATTTCTCTGTGTACACCAGTGTAAATTACTCCCACTAAACACACTCACGCACACACACAGTTTTCTGAGTGGTGCATAATACACAATTAAACACACAACTCCACATTTTTTTGCGCTCTTTTTTTTTTTTTACAACATTGATGATCATACGGACCTAATTAAACATGCTTGATTTATGTGAACTTTTTATCACTCATTCATTCATTTTCTTTTTGGCTTAGTCCCTTTATTAATCTGGGGTCACCACAGCGGAATGAACCACCAACTTATCCAGCATATGTTTTACGCAGCGGATGCCCTTTCAGCTGCAACCCATCAGTGGGAAACACCCATAGCACCCGGAGGAAACCCACACCAACACAGGGAGAACATGCAAACTCCACACAGAAATGGCCACTGACCCAGCCGAGGCTCGAACCAGCGACTTTCTTGCTGTGAGGCTACATCACTACCCACTGCGTCACCACACCGCCGTGTACTTTTTATATTGCAGTAGATTTTATATTGAGTGTTTATATTGCAGACAGTGCAACAATAATTACTGTTGTTTGTGAAATGTCTACATTTTCAAAATTCACACTTGTGTAACACTGCTAGTCAGATGCCATGCTTTCATTACAGTTGCATATATTTTCAGTTCACATAATTACTGTTTCAAAACATAAGGTCTTTGTAATAAGGAATGAGAACATTTGGTTTAATCAGTAAAAAAAGTAGATGATAAAACTGAAAAGATGAAAATCAAATTGCAGTCTTATTTTAATTAAAGGGATAGTCCAACCAAATTGGGCTGGGCGAAACAGAAAATTAATTATCACGATATAATGTTTCATATCATTTTCATATCAGTCGGTATTGATTCAGTATCATTCTATATTTTATATCATTCGGTTTTCAGGGATTTTAGGATTTTTAACTACTTTATTTTAATTTACCAACATTACTAAGGCAAAATAGTTTTAATAGTCAAAAACAAAACATCACCTCATTCATTCATTTTCTTTTCGGCTTAGTCCCTTTATTAATCATCCACACACATACAGTACACACTACAGACAATTTAGCTTACCCAATTCACCTATACCGCATGTCTTTGGACTGTGGGGGAAACCGGAGCACCCAGAGGAAACCCATGCCAACACGGGGAGAACATGCAAACTCCACACAGGATTGCCAACTGATTCAGCCGAGGCTCGAATCAGCGACCTTCTTGCTGTGAGGCGATCGTGCTACCCACTGCGCCACCGTTAAGTCAATATCTGATCTCTTAACATCAAATTGATCTTCTTTCAATTAAAGGGATAGTTCAACCAAAAATGAAATTTCTGCCATCATTTACTCAACCATGACTTATTCCAAAGCAATTTTGAGTTTTGTTTTGTTCTGTTGAACACAAAAGCAGATATTTTGAAGAATGTTGAAAACGTGTAACCATTGACTTCCGTAGTATTTGTTTTTCCTTCTATGGAAGTCAATGGTTAAAGGTTTCAAAATACCTCAAACATGGTAAATTTCTTTTAGTTAAAGAAATAGTTGACCCAAAAATGAAATTCTGCCATCATATACTCACCCGTGACTTGTTCCAAACCAGTTTGAGTTGTTTTTTCTTCTGTTGAACACAAACAAAAAAACATTTTGGCTGCGTTTATACTGCATGGTTCAGGTGACCCAATTCCATTTTGTTTTTTACTCCTATGAGACACAGATCGGATAGGGCCCATGTTCGTGTAAGCTCAAGAAAATCGCATGGATTCTGATTTACTCAAATCAGATTCAGGTCTTTTTCATATGTGGAAATGTATCTGATATAAATCGGATGTGTGCCCTAGTGTCTGCAGTGTAAGCAGGTATATCGGATTTTCACCTGTCAATTGCGCCTCATTAAAAACCAAAGCGAATGCCGTTTACTTTGATGCTTTCATTTCAGAACAGACTTCAGCAGAGTTCCAAACCTTAAATTTGGACAAAAAAATAATTTATACTGTAGCACAAGTATTTAAGCATGTTAAAGAGATAGCGTGAGCACAACATCCACCACGTAAACTAAACTAATGTAAAACTATTGTATACATCACAAGCATAAATTATGCCATGGACATGACATTTAAATCCCTACTGGATTAAAAAAAGCCTTAATTAAAAGAATATGGTCAATTGAGAACTTTTCTGCCATAAATATAGTATGACTATAGTAATGTAACTATAGTAAATATATGACTATAGTAAATATAGTATAGTATGTTTTACTATAGTAAATTCATAGTAAAAATAAAAAATGAAACCCTGTGAACAGATTAAATACACAAATGGAGAAAAGAGCACTCTTTTATAATCAGCTGTCAGTCTGCGCCTGCTCTTTTTTTTCCATGTCATTGCCCCTTTTGCTGTGTGCAGTGTAAACGCAGACATCGGATACGAGTCGCTTTTAAAAGGTGATGAACGCTTATTGCTTCCATAGTATTTGTTTTTCCTTTTATGAAAGTCAGTGGTTACAGGTTTCAAAATACTATTTTTGTGTTCAACAGAAAAATAAAACAGGTTTGAAACAAGTGGAGGGTAAGTAAATGATAGCAGAATTATTTTTTTGGGGTGAACTATGCCTTTAAATACATTTAGCAATCAGTTTATTCTGCAGCAAATAATGTAAGATATGTTTCACATCAGCCATGCTGTTGGATTACAGCTTTATAGACTACAGTCAGCCGAGTAAAAAAGGAATATACATTTGTATGAGCTTACGCACACACAACTGACATAGATTCATAAACCTTGTATTATCGTCTAGTGTTATCTAATAATTTGATGAAGAAATGACAATGATACGATTATACTGTAGCAAGATCTCTTTTTATAGTTCCATGTGGCATGCTTACTTTATTATTAGTTTACTAATCTATCTCTTTCACACACACACACACACACACACACACACACACACACACACACACACTAACATCAAACCTTGAGCATCCAGTCCCCGATCGCTTAAAAGATCAGATCCTCCATTGATTCCCAAATGCCTCAGCAGGGAACATGTGCTTTTAACCTCTGCCAAACTTTTCCATCCTCACTGACCCCAATTTAACCGCATCTGAGTTTTGAGATTAAATGAGTCGATTGGTTTGATTGTAGGAGCCGGATCAGAGACGTACAGCTGTCAGTCTCCCTCAAACTCACTGCGTCCAGCTATTCTCTTTTCTGGACATTCGGGTGTAGATCATCCTTAGGTGCATTCAGTAAGTGCCTTCTATGTGGCTGGATAAGAATTTTAAACCCTCATAAGAGATTAAAAATGGGCTTTTATTTGCTACATATCCACCCAAACGCAGCACTTACACTAAAAGCAGAGGAAGCAGCTAATCCAATTGTGCTGGACTGGACATCCTTAAAAGGACAGTGCCCTCACACTTCTTAGTGTCTGCCAGTGCTTTTTTTATATCTTAGACAGTTTTTTATTATTATTTTCCTTCTGTCCCCCACACAC
>CAIGQZ010000427.1:21560866-21574693 GCA_903798205.1 Danio tinwini
CTCTCTCCCTCTCTCTCTCTCTCTTTCTCTCTTTCATGCTTGCTTTTTTACCCTCTCGTTCTTTGTCCCATGACAGCTTTAGTTCTGGCTGGTGGCCAGCGGTCAGTAACGAGGATATGACATTGTTCTTCTTCCAATCTCTCTCTCTCACTCTCTCTTGCTCTCTTTTTAAATGCTGACTCTCTAACCTGGCTTGCTTGTGCATGGTAAAATAGCAATTAGGTCAGTGTCTGGCACTATATATAGCTCACCAAACTTCCATGAAGTGATTGTTCCTCAGTGCTGGGCTGAACTTGAGACTGAGCCAACACAAAGACAGGATTGAATGATCTGTCTTACACTTGTGTGGGAACGAGATGACATGCTGTAGGTGCACAGTCATATGCTTTTACTGTATATGAGATCGATATTGGCAGATTAAAACATGCAGATTATTTGGTCAGCATAACATCAGCTCAAGAAGCTGAAATATTTGATGGTATGTTCTTAATTAAGTTTGCAAACCCAGTTACTTTTATTCAACCAGCAAGTTTTATTTGTTTTTGTTTTTTTCTGACTGGAAATGGCACAGGCTTCTCCCGAAAAATAATAAGATGATGTCCATTATTGTGAAAAAGAATCAATATATGATTTTATATATATATATATATATATATATATATATATATATATATATATTTTTTTTTTTTTTTTTCTCAGTTTTTATTTACATTTGAACAAAAGTGTTAAGTCCGAATTTGCTAAATGAATAATTTTGTGCTTGACTGTATTTTCATTTTATTACTTATGCACAGGATAAACGTGGCTCGTTATAAAAAACAAAAAACTAGCAAATCAGTTGGTTCTTGAAATTAATAAAATAACCACAGTTCATTTAAAATGAGCAAAAGCAAAATAAATGCCAATAAAAAGTGATTTTATTTTTGCATTTTCACTTAGATAATTTTGTAATACGTAGATACTATTGTAATATTTAGTTACTATTATTACTAAAAGTCAAAACACAGAAAAGAAATGTAAAAAGTAAAAATAAAATAGACTAAGTAAGTAATGTGTATTTATATAGCACATTTATTGTGTATGGTCATACACCCTAAGCACTTTACAATCATGATGGGGGTCTCTCCACACCACCACCAGTGTGCAGCATCCACTTGGATAATGCGACGGCAGCCACAGGACAACTGCGCCATGGCGCTCATCACACACCAGCTATAGATGGAGTGGAGAGACAGTGATGGAGCCAGTTGGGGATGATTGGGTGCCATGATGGGTAAGGGCAGATGGAGGGTATTTGGCCAGGACACCGGGGTTACACCCCTACTCTTTACGAGAAGTGCCATGGGATTTTTAGTGACCACAGAGTGTCAGAACTTCGGTTTAACATTTTATCCGAACTATGTAAACAATATCAAATCTACAAATATGATGAAAAACTAAACAAATTGACTAAAATTAAAATTAAAGCTGATGATATAAAAATAAACACCAATGAAACTAGTAGTATCGAAATAATAACAATTTAATTGCTTAATATAATGTAATATCTATTTAACTGTATTGTTTAATATATTGACTAATCTATAATAACCTGTTGTTAAAAGTTGCTGTGAAGTAAACATTAATAATAATAATAATTTTTGTAAATGCTTGTTTTTGGGTGGCTCAGTGGTTAGCACTGTTGCCTCACAGCAAGAAGATTGCTGATTCAAGTCCTGACTGGACCATTTGACATTTCTTTTGTAGAGTTTCCTCCGAGTGCTCAGGTTTCTCCCCACAATTTAAAGACATGCAGTAATAATAATAATTCCTTACATTTATATATTGCTTTTTTAGACACTCAAAGTGCCTTACACATTGAGGGGAATCTCCTCATCCACCACATCATGTGCAACATCCACCTGGATTATGCAGCGGCAGCCATGTTGCGCCAGACCGCACACCACACACCAGCTGATTAGTGGAGAGGCGACAGAGTGATGAAGCCAATTATGATATGGGGATGGTTAGGAGGCCATGATGGACGGAGACCAGTGGGCAAATTTGGCCAGGATGCCGGGGCTGCTCTTTTTCGAAGGACATCCTGGGATTTTTAACGACCACAGAGAGTCAGGACCTCGGTTTAACGTCTCATCCGAAAGACGGCACTCACTGAGCAGTATAGAATCTTCTTCACTTTACTGGGGCATTAGGACCCACACAGACCAAGTACTGCGCAGCTGAAGGAAAATGAATGAATGTTATTGAACTGATTCATCTATGCATTCAACTTAGAATATTTTATTATTGGCTCAATTTTTTCCCCAAAGAGCCAATGAATTGTCCAGTATTAATTCGCGCCCAACATTTAAAAAAAATCTATTTCACTCAAATGTACTGTATGTCCTAACACTGAAGGAAAGATCTGTCGATTTCTGTTGCATCGCAACTTGAATCTCTTCAAGCAGAAATGCTATACATACATCTGAACCTTGTTGTACAGCTGTGCTCCAATTCCAGAATACTTTAAACCAGTGACGGATTAATTAGAGCCAGCGTGACAACTGAAAGCCCTTGGCTCGCTCTTTTTTGCAGACACCTACAGAGGAACTCTCTCAAGCGATGTCCTGAAGTACACGTTTACCTGAGTGAACCCGTCATGGGTGACAAACAGCCCTTTAAGTCTGTTTGACTGCACTTCTCTGTCCCTTCTGCCTTCGTCCAGCACTCTAAAACACGACTTTCTCAACAAAGGTTAAACAACAGGCTGGTGATGTATAGCTGTGTGCCTTCCTCTCAGCTGCTCTGGCTTTCTGAGCCACGATAAGATAAACACTCCTGCCTTTTCGGCATCTGTGGCGGCCACAAACCCTGAACCGATCGATGATGGCTAATTAATACAGCTGGGGACAATGGGACTCCTCGCTTCCCGCTTCTTCTATGCGCTTAAATTAATTATGGCTGACTGAAAAATCCAGACCGAAGGCTTGCATTTTGGCTCGGATGCCCTGGTGCCTGTGCTTTCTCTTTGTATTCCTGCAAACTTATTTTGAGTTAAGATAATTGCTCAATTGCATTAGGGTTTTTTAAGGGGGTGAGAACACACACATGACTACATACATTTAAAAACACAACTCTGCATGCATGTACCAAGGGTTATGTTATAGGTCATTTGGTTTCGTAAGGGCTCTTTTCACTGTTTACTCTTCTGGCAGTTGATTATAGTAATATACAGTGGGGGAGGGGAAGGGGGTATTCAAAACGTCATTAGTTTTTTTCCTGGGAAAAATATTCTAAAGGACCTGTTGACATTGGATTGAACCAAATTTTGATCAAATCTTGATGGTTCTGTGGGTCTCGTCTATCAAACCTGATCTTTATTTTGTATGTTCTATTAGACTTAAGTTGGGTGTTTGGCTACAGCTTGATTTTTCTGAAACCATTCGAGAGTTTTCTTAGCTGTGTTTTGGATCATTTGCCTTGCTGCAATGTCCACTCTGATTTCATCTTCATCATCCTGCTAATGTAGATGTTGGACTGAAGCAGCTGATATTAATTTACAATGAAGAAGGGCAAAGGGTTGCTGAAGAACTACTGGGGGATTTCAGCTGCTGTCTGGACTTTCACTGCCTTTCTTCAAAAATATATACATTTTTTTTGGTTGTTACCAACATCTGGTGAAAAATGTCAAGTCAACAGCACCTTTAGTTATATGTTTTACCAGAAAAATAACAATGTGTTGAATATTTATTTGTGTTTGTCTGATTTGTGAATTAATCATTTAATGAGTTAGATTTTCTCATTGATAGAAAAATACTCATTGTACTTTCATTTTACATATCTACAGTAAACTTGTCATCTATAGAATTGTCAGTGACTGTTTTTTGGGTGTCAAATGTTATTTTAGAACTACCAACTACTACTAACAAATGTTTTTTTAGAACATCTTCCAGTATATATTATTTTTGTTTTCACAAAAGTTTGATTGAAGAAAGTAAGTCATACAGCAGAAAATGTGAGTTTGAATGAGACTTTTGAAACCCACTTAATCCAACTGCAAACAATTGTGATTATTTCTAAGTTCTGGAAGCTCTAAAAAATGCTGTTATTGGCCTTGGGCTTTTACATGAAAAAAAAAATTGTAAAAAAAATGTTGATGGTAAATGCTTCAACCAGAGACATGGTGGCTCAGTGGTAAGGACTATCGTCTCACAGCAAGTAGATTGCTGGTTCCAGTCGTAATTGAGCCAGTTGACATTTCTGTGTGCAATTTGCATGTTCTCCCAGTTTTTGCATGGGTTTCCTCTGGGTGCTCCGGTTTCCCCACAGTCCAAAGACATGCAGTAATGAATTGGGTTAACATAATTGGTCATAGTGTATGAGAGGGTGTGTGAATGTGAGTGTATAGGTTGTTGGAAAAATGATAACCCAGTCCAGGAGACTCAAACAAGCATAGTTCTTTATTTAGACGTGTTGATTGTTCTGCAGTCAAACAGCGTCTTCAAGAAGAAAATGAGTCTGCAAGTCTAACACAAGTCTGAAAACAAGTCTAGATGAGTCTGCAGTCTGCAAGTTTAAAAAGTCTGATTTAAGACAGAGTCGTCCTGTCTATATTATGTTTTTAGGACGAGCAGTTTATAGAAAACCTGCATGCCTGATGGTTCACCTGTCCTGACCAGATTGAAAATGTCACCCAAAGTCAAAGGCACAGTCGTTGGGCCCCTGCGTTTAGCATTTGCATTACTTTGGCTCAGCCAGTGCTTAGGAAGCAAGAGGTTTTAAAGTCTATCACACCCTAGCTGGAGTTTTAAATGAAATGAGATAATAATAAAAAAAAAAAAACAGAAATTAACTTTTCAGTTATATATAAATGCTGTATTTATACCACAGAAACCAGTAGTATTTGCTTTGCTTTGGCTTTTTTGGAGTTAATTATTGTGATATTCTGATACTGGGAAATCTCTGTAGACTGATGGCATTTCATGCTGTTCAGCCTTACACTGTAAAAGATGCAGGGTTCCACACAATTCATTCATGTTGTCCCAACACAAATTAAGTTAACTTAACAATTTTAACAAATTTATTTAAATAAACATAAAAAAAAGTTGTCTCAATGAAATCTCAAGAATTGTGTTGTTTCAGCTCATTTTAAAAAAGTAGTTTGAACGAGCAAAAAAAAAAGTTTTGAGTGTATAATCTTAAAATGTATTTATACATTAAGCTAGAGATTCATTCAAATACTAGCTCTAAAGTGACGTTTGTGAACTGGTATTGGTTTCTATTGTTCTGACGTCAGCTGCAGATGTGAATGAATGGCAGAAAAAAGTATTTCTTTGTACAAAAGGACTTTTGAGACTCTCCATGTTTGATTTTCTTTTTTTTTACACACGACTATGCCATCAAACTGTTGTATAAACACACTTTCACACTCATAGCAGTTAATTTAGTTAATTTGAAACTAGATCATGTAAATTGATATTCTCACAGGGTGTTTCCCAGTGCTGGGTTGCGACTGGAAGAGCATCCGCCACATAAAACATATGCCACAGTAATTGGCGGTTCATTTCGTTCTGGTGACCCCTGATTAGCCAGGGACTAAGCCAAAGGATAGTGAGTGAGTAAGCTTCAACATGACCATGATTTTACATAGTTCCTGTTACATACTTCAACATGTAGAACATGTGGAAATGTTGGTGTTTACTTGTAGCATAACAACCGTTAACAATCAAACACAATTGACATGCAAGTATATGCAGTTTCCTAGTGGTCACTGTTGTTACAAACCGTTGTGTAAATCCTCATTTAACCAACACAATAATAAAGGAGGCATGACATTTGCTTTGTTAGGCAGATCTAAGGAGTAAAATTCTCAAATTGCAAGATTTTTAATAAATAAATGGGTTATTTTTGATGTCAAGGTTGTGGGTTCAGTTCAGTTCAGTTCAGTTCCTTTGCTGTTCACTCTTATGCCCTCTCCTTATTATCCAGCCGTTTATAATGCCTAACAACTTTCCTGGAACACAGAGAG
Organism: Danio tinwini; assembly: GCA_903798205.1. NCBI lineage: Eukaryota > Metazoa > Chordata > Actinopteri > Cypriniformes > Danionidae > Danio > Danio tinwini. The sequence continues at coordinate 21,566,874 of CAIGQZ010000427.1, forward strand.
TAAGTTTGCTGTCCTCTCCACTCCTCATCTGCTTCTACATAACTAATCCTCTTAACGCCTCTGAAAGTCCTGTTCAGCGCCCTTGTGTTTGCGTATAATTGTGCGAGTGCACTTTTGCTTGTCTGTGGCTCATTGTTCGCTGTAGCCGAGTGTTTGGGCAAGATCGCTGTCTGACTCAAACTGAAAATCTGAAATTCTTTTTTCCTTGCTCTCATTCTCCATAACATTATTTATCTCTCGATTTCTGACCGCCCCCCCATCCCTCCCTCCCTCCCTCCCTCCCTCTGCTCCCCGTAGACGCACGCCATCTCTGCAATAAAGTATTGTCTGTTGGTTTATTGATTCATTTACTGCTTCGAGAACATTCTTTTTGAAGGAGGAAGGGGTCAGACAGCAGCGCATCCATCAAGCGGCCGATTGGGCCAGTGTAATTGAACTCATTTTAGGGGTGTCATAACAAGGATGGAGGGGGGAGGCGGTTATTTGGCCCCTGTTGATCTGGGGTCAGAGGTCAACTCGGAGCATTTAGAGAGGTCATGATCTAACTGCTCGTGTTCATTCACGAGAAACAGAGGAGAGAGGAATCAGGGAGGGTTTGCTGTCATTAAGGGAAATGGATTTAGCTTTTCGCATCACACTTGGCGCTTTGTGTGTGTGTGTGTGCAAATGGCAGAACAAGACTTTTCAATCTTGGTGTAGAGTTTTTAACTTTGTGGTGTATTCAGCCAAGTGCCCATTCCGATTCACCAAGGGTCTTTTTCTGTTTATTTTGTGTTTGATTTTGTGCTGTTTAGAATTAATCTAAAAGGTAAAATGCAGGCTACCATGTCTTCCAATTAAGTTTTTTCTCCTCAATTTGGCCTTTCTTTCCCCAAGTTTGTTTGACAACATTAAGTAGTATTTGAAACCTAAAAGTTACTGTATCTGAGAACTGTGGTGCATGTTTTGCTGATAGATATCTCTTATGCCGAGTTCAGACTGCATGATTTTCAAAGTAGTCGTGTCACAGATGGTTTTACACTGCATGACTATCTGGGCTAGCGTTTCGTCGCTACTGTGTTTAAATTGCAAGATGGATCAGCGACAGAGGGGTTTCAAATGGCATGACTTTACAATAGGAGAATCGACAACAACTTTGTTCAAACTAGTCTCACAACCAAACACGCGAGAAGTGACATGGAAACAACGTGAGGTCACGTAGTATACAGTATCTTATGTTATTAACTACATAATGAGAAAGAAGCCTTTAGTGGGGTAGACAATGTAGTTATTTTGCTCACCTGTCCTTTGAAGTGAATTAGCAATATCTCCTCAACTTTCTTTTTTTCATTTTCGACCCGGTTGTGGTATTGCTCAGATGACATGTCAAACAGACACCGGTGCTCCTGCCACATTTACACTAGTTTTTCCTCCATTTCTTGGGGCCAAATAAACAGTAATTGAGTGCTTTTGAGTTCTCCCCCAACCTCCTCCAGGTAATTACCTGTGATTTCAGGCATTTGTCTGTGATTTCTCAAAACCTGTGGGCAAGTCAAAATCGGAGCTAAAATCATGCAGTCTGAACTCTGCATTAGGGCTGTGCGATATGGCCTAAAATCTAAAATTTTCATTAATTAAACATTTTAACTCGATTATGATTAATGAACGATTATTTTATTTATTTATTTTTTGCCGCCATAGTTCACTGACAAGTTTTGTACAGTAAATATGCTCATATATTACAAGTAAGAGGTTTTTGAATGAAGGGTGATTTTATACTAATTGAAGGAAACACACACTATCTACTACTTAGCAAAATCCTCTGAGTAAAATTGACTTAGTTTAGATAGTATTTGGTCCCTCTCTAAATTGAGTTAAAGTTACTCAAGGTAATGAGATAATGAAATAATTAATTAGGTGATGATTGAGCACTGATGATGAACACCTTCTTTTTATAAACAGAAACACAGAAGAGAAACACAAAACTACAACTGACTTCAGTCACAGCCTTAAAAGAAATCAGCTGACATATAATACAGTAAATCTCTCAATCTTAGCAGAGTATCATTAAGCAACTCCACAAACAGCAGCTTTACTTATTACCAACCTGTTTGCCTTTATTTAAAGAGGGACCAAATACACTCTGAACTGAGTAAATGTCACTCAGAGGATTTTGTGGTGTATCTATGATTATTTATTGAACATCAACACTGAACAACTGAAATTTAAACACACATTGCTTTGCACTTTTGGAAACAAAATAAACTATTTTCAATGTTTTTAATATTAAAAGTAGAAAATAAGCTGTATCTCTTCTAAATAAAATAACTCTTGTATATTCTGTAATTAATATTTTAAACTGTGCGTTTCTTGCATCTTTTGTAAACAAATATTTTAATGTAAATAATCATTTTAATATAATGGAAAATACGTCTCAAGGCATCTCTGGGGCAGCTTTCAATCATCGTCAATGTAGTGCAAAGTTAGGCCCAAGAATGGGTCCATCGTCCTACTTGACCAGAGATCAGATGTGGCTGCAAAATGCCCACAAAAGTATACATCAAGGCTTAATAATTAAAAAAATCGACATGGAAAAAATTGATCAATTATAGGTTCTGAATGTTGATTACTTTTTGATTAATCGCCCATTCCTAATATTTCTGTTTATATTGTTATGTTGCTGTTTTGTGAAATTCACTTTCGGATTGTTTCTAAAGACAAATAAGTCAGTCCTTGTCAACCAAATTTTTCTGCTTCAGGTTTTTTGACAATCATAAATAGTGGTAAAAGCTAACGTATTAAATATCAGGTGCACTATTATTTACAGGAGATTAAAATTACATTTGGAAGTAAATTAATGGTGGTAAATACCCTTAAAATTATTAATTAATTGAACTATTTATATAGAAACATAGATTAATTGATCTAATAGGGCAAAAATTGGCTTTAGCTATAGTTATTGTCTTATATGCCCACGGTGACTGCTTAAAATAAGAAACAAACACTTTTTTTTTAGCAAAGCATGCATGCCCCTAATCAAAAATGCTAAAGATATCTTAAAAATATATTTAGATATAACTGGATCTCAATACATCTTCTTGAGTATATTGTTATGCTTTGAACATTTTCAGTGATCAAAAACTCACTTTATATACAGCTTAAACTTTTATTTAAAGACCATTGTATGAGAAACAAATACTTTTAAAACGTATCTTGTTTCGCTCGGTGAAAAAAAACTGGATAGAACAAGACTTTCTTATGCCTTAACCATCCCTTGAGTTCATTCTTTAGATGGGATTACAGGAAACCCTTGTTTATCCCAATATCTTAGGAGATTATTTACATGGAACATGCACACTAATTTAGAATCCATATGTATTGAGGAGATCAATTATTCATCTCCTAAATTGATTCTTTTATAATGTGTTCAGTAATCAGATTGATTTTTGTTGTTGTTGCATTTTAAACATTGAAGTGGAATGTTCATTTTTATTCACTTTTTATTTTATCTTAGTAAGCTTTTGGATTCATAAATACTGTTATTACTGCTATGATTTTTGCTTTGTATTAGAAATGGTTTATACGCACAAACATATATGTATAAAAAAACATACATAATATAATAATTTTATATTGGTTCAAATAAGCAAGTATGTTTTCAGTTTGTATGCGTGTAAAGCAGTTTTAAGGTATATACATATACATATATTTATACAAACCTTTTCTCCTGGTATCCTTCTTGTATGGCCCTATTTGTTTAAATGCTGGTAGAGATATTGATTCATATGTATCTCTGTGAATAAATTGTTAGATTATGTAAGTTTTTAGTGATCAGAAAAACAAATGTAACTTACTTTACATACTATACTTCATTCTTTTGAAGACATATTGTAAAAACTCTAAATGTAGCTTGTTTTTTTTTCTTTTGACACTGAAAATCTGTTAACCACACACATGCTAAATGGGCTTAGACATACTTTTTTGCATGCAAGTAACAGAAAGCTTACTGGAAACACCTACAGGTGCATTACAATCCATAGTTTTTACAATCCTGCAGTCCAGCTGCAGAAATAGCAATGCCCACGTCTCATCTGGACATCTGTCTTTCTCCTTTCCTCAACAGACTTGATGGTTCCTACTACGAGATCATGTGGGTGGACTTTGAGATTGACAATTTCATCACATTGCGGTCATCGCAGTCCGTCCGCTGGCAGATTGAGTATCCATCCACTGGAGCGTCAGCTGAGGTCATCTCCACCATCTACATCAGCCAGAGAGACATCCGGGGCATTGTGCCCATCGCTGAGGTGAGAGGACCACTCATGCAGCACACGCTTTCTAGTCTTGTCCATATATATTTAATTTTATCATAAATGTTGTTCCTGTTGAGTAGGAAGTTAAAAAAAATTAGAAATTTTGTGTGAAGACCCTGGTATACTTCAAATGAAATGGAAGAGTGATGGGATACTGTTTTCATACATTCAGACTGGAGGCAGAGTTGTATATGCATCATGTTGCTTGCAAGTACTGATCTACTCCTAAACACCACAACACTTAGAAAAGAACAGTTCTATAAACAATTGCTCTGCTTTGTAATATCTCTGCTACTTGACTCTCCAGTTTGTACATGTTTATGTTGTTCTCTTGTCTAAACTCCATGGAATGAGAAACGAATCGGGGTCTGAAGTCGACGCATGCCAAAGAAGGCATTCCAGAATTTCCAGAACACACCCACTGATTGCAAAAACACAATGCACCAATGGTAACTAAAAGGTGTTTTGGAGTCAAAATGCAATCCCCCCCTAAAGGTTTGCTCTGGTAATCGGTTTCGAATAAAATATATACCGAGGCCTTAAATCATGACAGAATGTCTTTAAAAATGCTGATTTCTAACCTTAAACAATGGCATTTAAGCATCAGTCAGTCTCACAGTATTTTATATTTTAATATTTACGTTTTATATTATATATTTTTAAAGTCACATTAATTCATTTGTGTCATCAGGGTTCTCTTTTGATAAAACTTAAGCACCTGTTATATTTTTGTTGTTAGCTTCAAAGTTTTTGTATTTCATATAGCAAACAGTATGTGTAACATTTGTCCTTTAAATAAAAAAGTCTTAAAATGTAAACAACTTATAAAAAACGTCCCATAATGTAAATAAGTTGTCATTTAATAAGAATATGTCAATAACTCAATTTTGACAAAAATGTCAAACACATTTTTTCAACACATTTCTAAACATAATAGTTTTAATAACTCATTTCTAATAAATGATTTATTGTATCTTTGCCATGATGACAGTAAATAATATTTGACTAGATATTTTTCAAGACACTTCTATACAGCTTATAGTGACATTTAAAGGCTTAACTAGGTTAATTAGGTTAACTAGGCAGATTAGGGTAATTAGGCAAGTTATTGTATAATGATGGTTTGTTCTGTAGACTATCGAAAAAAATGTATAGCTAAAAGGGGCTAATAATTTTGACCCTAAAATGTTTCATAAAAAAAATTAAAACTTGTTTTTATTCTAGCCAAAATAAAACAAATAAGACTTTCTCCAGAAGAAAAAATATTACCTGACATACTGTGAAAATTTCCTTGCTCTGTTAAACATAATTTGGGAAATATTTTAAAAAGAAAAAAGAATTCAAAGGGGGGCTAATAATTCTGACTTCAACTAATATATATATACTATATAATGGATATATATATATATATATATATATATATATATATATATCCATTACACATGTGTAGAACCTGTTATGTTTAATTAACATTATATGTTTTTTTTTGTTTTTTTTATTATTATTTTAAATCCACATCAAGTCGATTGTGTTTGCATTTGATGAAACTCAAGAACCCATCGGCCTAAAAGTATTTCATGATTACTAGTAATATATATTAAATCATTAATTTAGGTATGATTAATTTCCATTTATTTCATTAGATTTCCTTGACGGTTAAGCAGTTTTTTATTATTATTCATTTTTATACTTTTTGTCATATCAAGTTCCACTAGCTGGAATTCAATTAAATTCTAAGTATTTATATTAAATAAAAAATTCATAAATGAGTATTTAGTTCATACTCATTCAAATTTCCATGACAGTTAAGCAAGCCTACTAGTAATTGATTGATTGATTGATTGATTTTTTTTTCTCCAGCACTTTAGACTGGCATAAAGATACTGTCTAACTGTCTAGCAGCCAATTACAGTTTGATATGTTTATATATGTCATTTCTGAGCAGTCAGTTGTAAGTGATGAAACTGTATAAAGATCATCCACCTGAAGTGTGTTTAGGCAGGTAGAGATTAAACTCTACAGCGATTTAAGTCTGTGAATCTTTCAGATAAGCAGACCCCTGTGGTTCTGTGCGATATGAACAGCAATACTTTGTCATGTCAAAACCATAGGACGCAAAGAGCGCTTATAGCAAATAGACTCTCAGAAACACAGCATGAGCAGTCAATAGTGAAGATGAAAGAGCAAGAGAGATGTGTGGCTGTATCTGCTCCAAAGGTAAAGCTGGGTGAAGAATTGTCATTATATAATGGCCTTGTGTTCCCCTCATGATGTACAGTAGAGATTTTCGCTTCTGTATTTTCTACTTTTAATGTTTATTATTATTATTATTATTATTATTATTATTATTATTATTATTATTATTATTATTATTATTCTTTTTTTTTTTATTATTATTTTTTTTTTATTATTAACCATAGGGGTGATTCTATTTTTCTATTCACTAATATAAATTCTTTACACTTAAAAAACAATATGTTGTTAAAATTCAATAAAATGTTCCTTTAAGACAAAATATAATATATTTCATTTGCATGCCTCAAACCGTTTTTTACACTGTATAGTTCAGCTGTCCTTAGACACCATTTCACGTGACTATATATTATATACGTTTCCTATCCGAACAAGTTGTCTCTCATCATTTACAAAAAACATCCATTGACTTTCAAAGTTTTTTTTTGTTGTTCCTACTATGGAAGTCAAATGCCTGCTTTTCTCCAACATTCTTCAGAATATCTCATTTTGTCAGTCTGTCAGTTTAAAGTATGGTACAATAACAGAACAGATGCAAGATGTTTGGACACATTTTTATAAGATAAACGTTGTTTTTAAACAATTTACAATTATAAATATAAATAAACTGAATCAATGTGATATAATATAATATAATATAATACAATAAAACATAAAATAATATAACATAACGTAACATAACATAACTAGGGCTGTCAATATTAGCGCGTTAACGCACGTGATTAATTTGAAATATTTTACGCGTAAAAAAAATGTAACGCATTTATCGCAGTTGCAGTTTTTTTTTTTTTCTGTTGTGGTCAACGTGTGTTCAGGGCCGGTGCGCCCATAGAGGCGACCCCCTCACTTTTATCTGCAAACCGGTAAGTTTCTATTTCACTTTCGGGTTGGGGGCGGCGTGATCACTGTTTGCCTACAGCGCCAGTTCAGCTTGCTCCGACCCTGCGTGTGTTTAATGTGCAAAGAAATATGGATAAAGGAGAATATGAATCCATGTAAATGTACTCAGTGAAAGCGCCAGAGGATGTCGCAAGCTGTCAAAGACAGCCCATTCCTCTCTAAGTTGACTCCAAGTGCCCTCAAATGTATCATTAAGTTTGACATGTTTTCACACTACACGCAACTTTTGTAAAGCGTCTGCTTCACGTTGATGTGTCAGAATCCTTGATTGAGAAATAAAGTCATACCTTAGAACGCTTAGTTTAAGCAAATTTGATTCGATCGTGCGTGTTGATGATCTGAAGGGAGTGCGCTGTTCTCTCTCTCTCTCTCTCT
>CAIGQZ010000427.1:21600533-21610870 GCA_903798205.1 Danio tinwini
TGTGTGTGTGTGTGTGTGTGTGTGTGTGTGTGTGTGTGTGTGTGTGTTTGTCATGGGATCATGCTTGTTGGATGAAAAGTGAATGGTAGACCGTGTGAAATATTGATGCCTAGTGTCTCCATGCTGTGACCTCATTAAAGTTTCAAGTTATTTTTTGTTTCACAGCATCAGCTGTTTTACTTTACAGTCTTACATAATGGCAATCCTTTTTGGGAAAAAAAGGAAAATAACTTTATTATTATAATTATTTATTTAAATATTTTTTTTGTAGTAGTAGCAGCAGAAGAAGTTTTTATTTAAGGTTTATTTAGTGCTGTTATGTTAATATTTATGTTGTATGTTAATATGTTTTCTTGCATGTTTGTTTCGTGTTTGTACTTATACACTAACCGGCTACTTTTAAGTACACCTTACTAGTTGCCTTTAGAACTGCATTAATCCTTTGTGGCATAGATTCAATAAGGTACTGGAAAATTCCTCAGAGATTTTGGTCCATATTGACATGATAGCATCACACAGTTACTGCAAATTTGTGCGTGTGATGTGTATCTCCTATTCCACCGCTCTATTGGATTGAGATCTGGTGACTGTGGAGGCCATTTGAGTACAGTGAACTCATTGTCATGTTCAAGAAATGAGTCTGTGATCATTCGCGCTTTGTGACATGGCACGTTATCCTGCTGAAGTAGGCATCAGAAGATGGGTACACTGTGGTCATAGAGGGATGGACATGGTCAGCATCGATACTCCGGTAGGTTGTAGCATTGACACAATTGGTACTATGGGCCCAGAAAATATCCCCTTTACAATTACACCACTGCCACCAGCCTGGACCATTGATACAAGGCAGGATGGATCCATGCTTTCAAATTGTTGATGCCAAATTTTGACCCTACCATCGGAATGTCACAGCAGAAGTTAAAACTCTTCAGACCAGTCAACGTTTTTCCAGTCTTCTATTGTTAAATTTTAGTGAGCCTGTGTCAATTCTAGCCTCAGTTTCCTGTTCCTAGCTGACAGGAGTGGCACCCGGTGTGGTCTTCTGCTGCTGTAGCCCATCCACTTTAAGCTTTGATGTGTTGTGTGTTCAGAGATGCTTTTCTACATACCTCAGTTGTAACACGTGGTTATTTGAGTTACTGTCACCTATCTATCAGCTGGAACCAGTCTGGCCATTCTCCTCTGACCTCTGACATCAACAAAGTTGTGTGTAAAAATCCTTATAGATCAGCAGTTTCTGAAATACTCTTACCAGCCTTTCTGGCACCAACAACCATGCCATGTACCAAGTCACTTAAATCACCTTTCTTCCCCATTCTGATGATCAGCAGATCGCCTCGACCATGTCTACATGCCTAAATGCATTGAGTTGCCGCCATGTGATTGGCTGATTAGAAATTTGTGTTAAAGACCAGTTGGACTGGTGTACCTAATAAAGTGGCCGGTAAGTGTATATATGTAATATTATGCCAAGAATATAATGTGTATTTGTACCTATTAATGATTTTTTTACTTCAACAATAATAAAAAACACCCATTATTAATTTTGTTAAGCAGCATTTTGAAATTATTTTATATAAATGTATGTATATTCATACAAAGTTAAGAAACTTGCTTTTGCCCATGCTACTGAATAATTGATAGACTAATGAGACCAAAGGTTGCCCATTAGATGTATAAGAAATATTGTATATACTGGTCTCATGTTTGATCACTACAGAGGCATCAAAGCCAGCGGTAGATTCCATGCAATCTGTCTGTGGTATGCATTTTTATTCATGGTGTGTGAACAATGATCGGCCACTGGTGTTCTGGAGCTAACAGCTTAAAAATAATTGAACCAAATTTTCAAATAGGCATAATCTTAAGAAATAAAGCACATATTTGGAGTCTAAACAGCCATATTCTGACCTAAAAATATAGAAATAAATTTGTAACATAAAAGTTTTTACTTTCAATATATATTTAAAACTCTCTAACTAGCCACAGATATTTTTTTTAGTGTTGTTGTCGTGTAATCTTTTTTGACAATTCAAAAATAATACTGATGTATTGCATTTGTTAAAATTCATTCATTTTCCCTCGGCTTAGTCCACTATTTATGAGGTCATCACAGTGGAATGAACCGCCAACTATTCCAGCATATGTTTTACACAGCGGATGCCCTTCCAGCCGCAACCCTGTACAGGGAAACACCTATACACACTCACATACACACATACTCATACACTACGGCCAATTTTGTTTACCCAATTTACTTATACCGCATGTCTTTGGACCGTAGGCAAAACTGGAGCACCGAGAGAAAACCCACATGAACATGGGGGGAACGTGCAAACTCCACACAGAAATGCCAACTGGCCCAGTCAGAACTCGAACCAGCGACCTTCTTGCTGTGGAGCGACAGTGCTAACCACCAAGCCACCGTGCTACCATTTATTAAAATAATTAATGTAAATGTAATGAAGCTGTCTACTTTGCTTTTACTTTTTAACGACCCACTTTTTGTGATCTTTTTCATGATACTATGGGATAGTAGAGATATGTCAAGAGAGCTTGGGTAGGCAGAAATCAAACTCAGGTCGCTGTGAGTTCAGTTGCGCTATATGTCTGTATGTTTAACCACAAGCCTAGATGCACTGATGGTTGTTGAAATGTTGCTTTGCTTCTCATACCTTATGAAAGATAAAGTTTTTCTATGAAAACAAAGTCGCTTACTGTTGGCGTTAGACTAATGTTGAGAAAACGAGAAAGCCTCAGGCAAGCTAACTGTAACAAAGACTTCACATTTCTTTTCATATAGCATAATTAGTTACTTTTTTATGTAACAGTAGCTAAGGTTTGCCCAGCGCTGATTAGCACATACAGGAAATCAACCGAACCGCAGAAATGTGGGACACGGGACTTAGCGGCTCTGCTTGTCAACAATAAGCCTTTGAAATCGTGAGACAGGAATGCAGACGCACACAATGGCTTTAAAAGACATCTCCTAATTGGATGTTGACATGCTCAAGTGAGCTGTGTGATACAGGAGGAGAAATGTAATGAATCTGCTAATTAGAGGTCAACTTGAAGTGTGCGTACAGCTGTCAGAAGGGTGTTTAGTTTTATGCGGATGACCACGTGCGGATCCTCCCACTTGTTTATTCATCCGCTGTGTGTCATTTTTCATGTTTGACGTTGGTTTTGCTTGATGTCTAAACTGCTGATGGCTAACTGTATTAGTCTGATTTTTTTTGGCTTGTGTACTGCAGACTTGCTCTCAGATTGTTGTTGCAATTAATCAGCTTCTTTAAGGGTGAGAGCTGCATGTGAGTTAATTGTTTTTCTGCTGTGACCTGCACATTTCACCAGCGTGATCACTTTTACAGGCTTGTATTTCAAAGCTTAATCACGGTCAGTTACGAGCTGCCATCGAGGCATCGGTGGTGAACTGTGCGGCTAGATGTTTGTGACCTCCCCAATTTTATGGCTGTTTAGCATTGTATTAAATACAAGATGAAAGCCATTGCATTTATAGCAGGTGCACAGAGCTGATAATGACAGCCAGCGGTGATGTACTTAGACACAGTGCATTGTGGGGGACCAGGTGACACCATCGCCTTCCCCTTGGGAGTCTGTTTATTTTCATCCGAAATCTGCCATCCAAGTTTGAAGCTAAGAATAATTGGATCGTTTCTCTTACAAAGCAACAAAATGACCTACCATTGTAATTACACTGACATTTACTGTGTTTTTTTGGTATCAGAATGGCATTCACACCAGTTCTCTGAAGGTCAGTAATCCCCAAAAACCCAAATTGCACCAGATCGAATTGTCTGCCATTGGAATCACCCGGACTTGACGCTGTAAAATAATTACAGGCGCGTATCGATAGTTCCTAAAGTGTTAATGTGCCTAATTGAGTTCTATTTTTAAGTCTCCATCCATTGAACTAATGCTGTGTAAATCAGGCTAAAGCACTTTATGCCATTTCCTGTTAAATCCATATTGACAGAGCTATGTAGACCATTATCCCCAGATCTTTAATTAATGGTGCTTTCAAAGGTAAGCATGAGAATTTTTCAAAACCCTATAAAGTACATATTCTCTGGGCATGAATGATGCTTCAAATTATGCAGCTTGTTGAGAAATTGCTGAGTTAGCTTTTACTTTCTAAGCAATAGAACTTGAAATCTCATATGTTTTGAGTAAGATTTCATTGTGAGTGGGTTCTTTAACACCTGCTGACAACCACTGGATAGCAACACCCTGTGAACAAAAATCAAGTTTACAAAATATCACAAACTATAACATTTCATTGGATCGCCTTTAGCTTTGATTATGGTTAGCATTTGCTATGGCATTGTTTCACTTTGCTTCTGCAATGTAACAACATCCGTCCCTGTCCAGAGTTGCACTCAATTTTTTCCAAAATTTTATATTGATGATGGGAAAGTCAGACCATCATGCAAAGTCTTCTCCAGAACATCCCAAAGATTGTCAATATTGAAGGGTTAAGGTCTGGACTTTGTGATAGCCAATCCATGTGTAAAAACAACACAGGCTCATTGTGGATACAAACCCCTGTCTACATTTCTGAATAGCACAAATTATGTAGCCGGAGGTACGATAGGGTATTTCGTCTTTAAAATGACAATACATAGAGGCATGACTTTGCCGACAACTTCTGCTCCTTTAAGCATTACCAGCTGACTGCTTACCTCCATTCGGACGGCTTTTCCACTGTTACAAGTTTGCCCAGTGGCTTGCTGCATATGTCGACAGAGCAGAGTTGACCACGACGATGAGTCCTGCAAAGAACAGTTCCAGAAACCAGGTAAAACAAAAGCAAAAACCAACTAAACAACAGGCTGAAAACGTGGTGAAATTTGGCGGGGCGGCTGAGACAGCTTTAAAAAAAGCATGTACTTTAGCTTAAAAAGTTGGGCTTAAGGAGGTGGTAGGTGAGTCAGTCAGTCAGTTGACAGCAGGCTGGCCTGGTTGGCTGAAGTGTATATTGCGCCCTCTGGTGGATTTATGCAAGAAGAGGATGCGTGAGAGGAATTTTAGATCATCAAAAAGCGTACACGGCGGCCTCTGGTGGAGTTGCAAAAGCAAAAACTGTGAAAAGACGTACCTCCTGTTATGTATTTTGCTGTCCTTAGACATGTAGACCTGGGTATGTATCCGCAATGAGCAGAGATTGTGTAACAACGATGTCTCATCCTCACTGAACCACTATTTCACAATGTGAGTTCAATGGATACTGGCATTGCTATAATAGAATATGCAAGTGCCATCTTAGAAGAAAATAATCAACAACAAAAAAAGTAAGTTGCTGAAAACAAAGTTGCTGATCCCAATGGCAGCAATCCCAGATCACAGCACTTGCCCTCACAGGCTTGCATGGTAGGCAGGCATTATGAGTGTGTCAATTCATCCACCTCTCTTCTTACCCCAATGCATCCATCACTCTGGAACAGGGTAAATCTGGACTCATCAGACCACACGACCATCTTCTGTTGCTCCAGAGTCCAATCATTGATGCTCTTCAGCAAATCAAAGAGTTTTTCTTCAATTAGACTCACTGATGATGGGTTTTCTTAAGGCTACACAGCTGTTTTATTTCCAAATCCCTTAAGTTCCCTTTTTGTTATGTGTGTGGAAATGCTCTTACTTTCACTTTTAAACATAGCCATGTATTCTACTGTTATTTTTTATTATTTGATTTCTCCAGACGTTTAAGTAATCATGGATATCAATCAAGGATGTTGGTTTTCCACAATCTTTCCAGTTTTTAATAATGAGTTGGACAGTTCTTAACTCAATTTTAGTCATTTCAACAATCTCCTTAGATGTTGCTTTCCTTGATGCCAATAATTTGAGGGTTAAATAACTTGTTACCAGGTGAAACAAAATCATTGATGCAGTTATCCATTGCAAAGCTTATACCTATTTGCTTAGTTAAATCCAGTTGGTGACTTTTTTTGGACAGGCAGTGTACACTCACTGGACACTTTATTAGGTATACCTTACTAGTACCGGGTTGGACCCCCTTTTGCCTTCAGAACTGCCTTAATCCTTTGTGGCATAGATTTAACAAGGTACTGGACATATTCCTCAGAGATTTTGGTTCATATTGACATGATAGCAACACACAGTTGCTGCAGATTTGTTGGCTGCACATCCATGATGTGAATCTCCCCTTCCACCACATCCCAAAGGTGCTCTATTGGATTGAGATCTGGTGACTGTGGAGGCCATTTGAGTACAGTAAACTCATTGTCATGTTTAAGAAACCAGTCTGAGATGATTTGCGCTTTATGACATGGAGCGTTGCCATGACAAGTGTGCCAAGAAAATATCCCCCACACCATTACACCACCACAACCAGCCTGAACCGTTGATACAAGTCGGTTTGGATCCATGCTTTCATGTTGTTGATGCCAAATTCTGACCCTACCATCCGAAAGTCGCAGCAGAAATCGAGACTCATCAGACCAGGCAATGTTTTTCCAATCTTCTATTGTTCAATTTTGGTGAGCCTGTGTCAATTGTGGCCTCAGTGTTCTGTTCTTAGCTGACAGGAGTGGCACCCGGTGGTCTTCTGCTCCTGTAGCCCATCCACCTCAAGGTTCAACGTGTTGTGCATTCAGAGATGCTCTTCTGCATACCTCAGTTGTAAAGAGTGGTTATTTAAGCTACTGTTGCCTTTCCATTAGCTGGAACCAGTCATTACCCATTCTCCTCTGACCTCTGGCATCAACAATCATTTGCACCCACAGAACTGCTGCTCACTGGATACGTTCTCTTTTTTGGACCATTCTCTGTTAACCCTAGAGATGGTTGTGCGTGAAAATCCCAGTGGATCAGCAGTGTATGAAACATCCATAAACAACCATGCCTCATTCAAAGTCACTTAAATCACCTTTCTTCCCCATTCTGATGCTCGGGTTTGAACTGCAGCAGATTATCTTGGTCATGTCTACATGCATAAATGCATTGAGTTGCTGCCATGTAACTGGCTAATTAGAAATTTGCTTTAACAGCAGTTGGACAGGTGTACCTAATAAAGTGGCCAGTGAGTTTATATACAGTATTGAAACCCAAACTTTTGTAGTGTAAAAACATGTCATTCAACACAAGAATTCCAGTGATGCATAACTGATTTGGTTAAGAATCCTCTTGTTAAATTCTGCTTTTGTGCTTCTTGATCTGACCTGATGTGCTTCAGATACAGCTCTGTGGTGGGAAATCTACGTGGATTAGTTGAATGATGCCGGCTTATGGTCCTTCTGATGCTTTATTGATTCAGCTTTGGTCAGTCTCTGGAGAAAGCTGCTCTTCAGGCTGCTGCAACAGATCTCGTTGTTTGAGGGTTTCGGTTCAGCGCGCCCTAAACCGCAGTCTGTGTGGTCAGTCCATTTGTGGTTGTCAGAGTAATTGGCCAGAGCATGGAGGTTTGAACACACACCACATCAACAATCCAATCAGCCAGATCATTTTCACAATAATATTTTTAATCAACAGCACTTTTTTTTACAAATATTCCTCTTAGTGGGAATTAATATCACAATTTGAACCAAAATCATTCCAATGTAACAGCCTTGAGGTTAATTACAGACCTTCAGAGAATTTGTAATGGTTTAAATGGTTACAATGGAAACTATGTTGGTTCCTCTGGGTCTCTAATTTTTGGTTTCTATTGGATGTTAAAACCAATAAATCATTATGCAATATGTCCCAAAACAAACTAGAATGCACAGGTTTAAAATGCACAGGTTTAAGTAATTACATTTTGATAGTTTATAATGTGTTTAATAGTATTTGTAGTGGAAACCAATAGTGCTTTGACAGTTTCTATAGCTTTTTTATTATTTCACTAGGGTAATAAAACACAGATCACAACCCTTTCATTCACTGCAACCAATTATAACAAAATTAGCTGTCCTCCGTCCAATATCGCATGCCTCCGTGCTAAAGGCATCTGATTGATGGTTTGTTATTTACTGTGGAGAAACTTCAGCCTCTGTACACAGACATTCTCAGTTTTATAGTTCGTCGCCCATTGCCCATCTGATCCAATCCTCCATCCAGCCTCTATTTAGGGGAGGAAACACGACCCATAAATCACTGCTGTGCCCATGGACACCTCTCTTCTCTTAACGCTTTGTGATATATATGGGCGCGTGCGCTATAGCTGCGGTTATGGCAGGAGGAGCTCATGGAAAATTGGATATCAAGGCAAAGGGGGAAAACAGGAAATGGGCTTAAGGATCGCAATGTGATTGGGCCTGGGGGCCAGAGAGCAGAAATTAGCATAAGACGCACAGTTGGAAACTGAGATTGGCCCAGAACATGACAGCTGCATAGTAATTATTGGCCCTACGCTTTCCTCATAAATTCACAACGGGCAGTACTGTAGCTTGAACACCAGCCCTTTTAATGGCACAATTCCCACTGCAGACTGGAAGGTGGAAGACGAGGTGCTGAAACATAACTTCAGCTTCACATTTATATTTCTTATGTATTTATTTATTTATTTTGTATGCCTGATGGTCAGAAAACACATATAATAAAACTTGAAATGTCAGTTTATTTTCAGTGAGTGTGTTTATAAATGTTTCTAATTAAATACATTGGAGCTGAGTGGACGTAGAATGGAGTTAGGGTTATATATTTAACTCAGGGCCATCTGTTTGCATTTAAGTGAGGATTCAGTTAATAAACATGATGGAAAAACTAAGGTTATAGTTTTAACATTTGAGAGCAAACAATGATGTACAGGAGTTAAGCTAAAAAATTCAACTAATAATAAAAAAAGACTAAGTCTAATATTTATTACAGACAAATATTAAAGGTGCCCTATAAAGAAATCTGGATATACTTGGGCGTGATCGAATAAATAAGGCTTCAGTTCATTGAAATGACCATACGTCAAATACCATTGTTTCCTTGTTCTCATGTGAAATCCGCTAGTAACAACGCAAGTGCAGGTTGCCAGATTGACGACTGAGTGAGTCTGACAATCGAGCCGATAGAAGGAATATTTTTCATATTAAAAGGAGTTTTTTTTCTAACCAACACCTTAAATTGATATATTAGAAATGGCTTCCATTTCTTGCAGCTAAACATTTAGAGTTTGAATGCCATTGTACATGATATGTATTGCCATACTACTGAAAGCAACAGCAGATAGTTCACCTCAGATCTTGAAAATAAAATAAACTGTTTAAAATTGAACTTTAGAACTGTGAAATAATGAAAGTCAACACATATCAGTGATTCAGCATGTACAGCATGTTTAATAATGTTAGAGGTTTATGTATTCATTAAATTAACCACTATCTCCTCATTATCATTATTACAAGTATTTTTACTATTGTCATTATTCAGGTTGCTGTAGTTGTTGTAGTAGCAGTAGAAGTAGTAGTAGTCATTGTGGTAGCAACGATTGTAGTTGTAGTTTGGATTGTTGAAGTAGTAGTTGTAGTAGTTTCTGTTGTAGTAGATGTCGTTCATATAGTGGTACCAGAAGTAGTAAAGGTTGATGTAGTGGTAGTAGTAGTAGTAGTAGTCAGTGTAGTAGTGTCAGAAGTGGTAGATGTTGTCGATGTAGATGTTGTAGTAGCAGTGATTGCTGTAGTAGTATCAGTAGTAGACATTCTTGTAGTAGTATCAATTGTAGTAGATGTTGTAGTCGTATCAGTAGTAGTTGTTGTTGTAGTAATATCAGTAGTAGTAGACATTGTAGTAGTAGTAGTAGTAGTAGTAGTAGTGGTTGTGGCTGTAGTAGCAGCTGCAGTAGTAGTTGCAATATTAGTAACTTTCTAGTAGTTGGTGTAGTACTTGTGATTTATTATTATTGTTGTTGCCAGTTATTACTGTTGTCCTTTCTTTTTACTGTCATTATTACTATCATACATTACTAGCATTGTTGTCACTCTTTACCACTGACTGGTCTCTTTCTACTTTTTTATTTATATCTTGCTTTATTTATTGACTGTTATTGTCCTTTATGTATGTACTTTGACCTGTCCACCATGTTACCTTTACACACACACACACACACACACACACACACACACACACACACAAACACACACACACACACACACACACACACACACACACACACACACACACACACACTCACACACACACACACACACACACACACACACACACACACACACACACACACACACACACACACACACACGCACACACACACACACACACACACACACACACACACACACACACACACACACACACACCACACCTGCCAGTACCTGACTGTATTGTTGTTATTTTTGGTTGTTGTTGTTTTTTTTTTTTTTTTTTTTTTTTTT
>CAIGQZ010000427.1:21638515-21662645 GCA_903798205.1 Danio tinwini
CGTTTACACTAATACGTTTTAGTTTTAAAACGCATAAGTTTTGCTACGGTTACGCCATCCGTCCACACTACGCTGGAGTTTTCCAGCCCTGAAAACAGAGCGTTTTGGAAACACTGGACAGGCCGTTTTCACTCTAAAACGCTGCTGCTCCAACTCAGTGTAGATGGAGGGAAAACGGAGACATCTGAAAACAGAGGCGGAGCTGCAGACATTGGGGCTTTTCTTTAATATTAAGTAGCCTTCACACAGTTCAGTGAAAGTCCTGCATCCTCTCCTTGTAAGTTCAGACTTCGCAAGTTTGATATGGAAAACAAACTCCCGAGTGTGTACATGGTACTTTAAAAAGTCATTCACATCACCCTGGCTATGCTGTTTCACTTTCTTAACAATAAAATGAAAACATGACATAAGGAACTGCCTATTTTTATATTGATATTAGCAACTTAACAGACATCAAAAAATGTTGAGGCATCGTGTAGCTGCATAATATAAGCGTCATCTTCATGCATATTTATATCAAAACGGAGCCTATAACATTACTGCCTCCTTTCATTTTCATTGAAAATACGAAACATACCCTCTCTTTCATTTAATATCAGTTTTAATAAATAATAAAGGCCAATATAAAAGTATAACGCACAATAAGTTTATACAATAGAGAAAATAAAGGCAAGCAATCAGTCAGATGTGGTGTCCGCTGTTACATTAATTAGGATATTAACCTAACTTATCTGCGCTCACCCAAAACATATTACCTGAGAACAAGTAATAAATTCAAAAGACCAAAGACAGGGAATATGTCATTAGATATAGACAGCAAGATGAATTAAATATCATGTTTAACAAATATAGTAAGATTAGGTCCAGCGGGAGATCTGTGATAAACAGTCCGATGTGCACAGCTCCCATGGGTATGTGCTCAACGCACGCTGCAGTGCATGCCAGAAAGTGTGTGTGTGGTCACGTGATGTGCGTCTTCACCGTTTTAGTGTAGACGGAGAGCTGTTCAGAAACGCTGGGTGAAACGCTAGTGTGAACGCGGATCGTTTTCATTCTAAAACGCCATTTTAAAACTAAAACGTACTAGTGTAAACGGGGCCCCAGTAACTTTGTTTTAACAAGTCTTTCTCTACAAACGTAAACAAAAAAAAGTGCTTTTCAGATTTCATTATTAATTTAAAGGTATAGTTGACACAAAAATAAAAATGTACTCACTCAAATGGTTGCAAACCTTTATGATTTTTATATTCTGTTTAACGCTAAAAAAGATAATTTAAAGAACGCTGAAAACCTCAGTCAATGGTTACGTGTTTCTAGCTTTCTTTGAAATACCTTCTTTGGCATTCAACAGAAGAAAGAAAGCCAAACAGGTTTGGAACAAGTTAATAATGTGAGTACATTATGACAGAATTTTCAACTTTGGGTGAACTACCTACACTCTCAGAAATAAAGGTACACAAGCTGTCACTGGGGTGGTACCTTTTCAAAGGGTACAAATTTGTACCTAAAATTTCCATATTAATACCTCAAGGGTACATATTAGTACCTAAAAAGTACAAAAGTGTTCATTTTATTTTTTTTAGATACTAAAATATACATTTGAGGTACCAATATGGACTCTTTAAGTACAAATGTGTACCTTTGAAAAGGTACCACCCCAGTGACATCTCGTGTACCTTTATTTCTGAGAGTGTATAATAGTTATTTGCAAAATTAAGGTTTAGCATCCTTGTTATAAGTTATAACCAGGGTGTGAATTACAGGGGCTTTAAGGGAGGATTGACCCCCCAATTGATGTTTGATCCTTCCTGAAGAATGTGAAAACAACATGTATAGGGTGTCAGTCCTCTTAAGAGGTGACGCGGTGGCGCAGTAGGTAGTGCTGTCGCCTCAGAGCAAGAAGGTCGCTGGTTCGAGCCTCGGCTGGGTCAGTTGACATTTCTGTGTGGAGTTTGCATGTTCTCCCCGCATTCATGTGGGGTTCCTCTGGGTGCTCCGGTTTCCCCCACAAGTCCAAAAGACATGCGGTACAGGTGAATTGGGTAAGCTAAAATTGTCCGTAGTGTATTTGTGTGAATGAGTGTATGGGTGTTTCCCAGTGATGGGTTGCGGCTGAAATGGCATCTACTGCGTAAAACATATGCTGAATAAGTTGGCGGTTTATTCCGCTGTGGTGACCCCAGATTACTAAAGGGACTAAGCCAAAAAAATGAATGGTGAATAAAAATAATAGATAATATAAATATACATTTGACCAGCCCTATAGGGGATTATACCATTGGGAATGCGTTTAAGCCAATAGACATGATAAGTGTTCACAAAACACTTATTTTTTAAAGTAGTTTGTTTCTACAAATAACCTAAAAGTTAAGCTAAATTAAATGCATAGGTGGTATAGTTTGACCTACAGTAACTTCTGAAATGGCTAATCACAGTAAATTGTAGGTCAGAATACACAAACAATCCAACAAAACACTGGAGAATTAAATATGAATATAATATTTAATTTGATTCACTGAAGCAATTATTACACAAAATAACATTACCGAAAAAGTTGACCCCCCCTGATCGTCGATGTATGATTCACACCCTGGTTATAACCTCTTTCTCTACATTATTGTCCGAAAGATTGACCAAATAGGTTTTTAAGCTGCTACTGGTAATTTTTTTTCTGTGTGAGAATCACTTTTTTTGTTTCTGGAGTGTCAGAATAGCAAGACTCTGCCCTCATCTAAAAAGCAATAGCTTATTTGCATTTCAAGAGACACGTATGAAAACTGAGTGATTTGCCCTCACATGGCAAAAGGGTCAAATCTGACAAGCTTTAATGAATGATCACAGATACATTCTGGGGACACCAGAGATATATTTTACATCTTATGCAAAGAAGCATAATATGTCCCCTTTAAAACATTATCAGAGCTGCCTATTACATGTGTGGCCAGTATAATTTTAGCACACTACAGGGAACCAGTGTCCCCCACAATACTCCCCCATAGCATACGCCATTTGGGGTCCACTCTGTTCATGTATATTATCTCGCAAACACAACGCTAGCATATTCTGCGAGTTATCCGACATGCTGCATGCTGACAGGCATATGGAAACTTTCTGTCATGTTAAAAGGTCTTTTCTCCTGAATTATTCATTATTCGACAATAAGCTACTGTTTCTTCACCATAAACTCTTTAGAACAAAGCTTTGTGTGTGCAGATAAACAGTTTTGAGACAGACGCAATGGAAAATGGGACTGGCATTGCTGCTGGTGCTGTGCTGTGCTGTGATGCTTGTATTTTCTAATCAGATACAGTATACAGGATTCACTTCACATGATATGATTGCATACTGTGCAGGTAACCCAATACATACGCTCACACAGATGGAAGTATCGCTTTAAGGTGTTTATGAGAAACAATGGCAGATTGTAGCTGAAATGCTGGGTAATCAGGGAAGTTGTGTTAAGTAAGTTTCTCAAGATTTAGGATTTCAAGAGTTCCCACTTACAGTAGCTCATGATTTATTATAAAGCGAGTTTGGCATGCTATCCCGGGAGAGAGCCCTGAGCTCATAATATCCTCAAGCCCGGGGCTCCCTCCCATTTGCAGGGGGCGAGGGGAGTTTGAGCTCAGGTGGGTCTCAAGAACTCCCTTACTTATTTATGGCTAATGACAAATTAGGGACAGCTACAGTGAGATATACTCTGATCAAGAGCTTATCTATATTGCATATTTTTGGACTGTGGGAGAAAACCGGAAAACCCAGGGGAAACCCAGGCAAACATGGGGAGAACATGTAAAGGAGACTTGGACCAGTGACATTCTTGCTGTGAGGCACCAGTGCTAACCACTGGACTGCCGTGCCGCCCTATCAAGGAAAAGGGAGGAGGAGTAGGGGTGTATTCTTCAAGACAAAGGTAAGAAACTTTGGCTATTTATAGTGAGTTAGAAATCATCCAATTGGTGAATCATGCTTTAGCTAATGCGGGACCAGCTGTGGTCAATCATAAGCATGTGATCCTCTCGAAATTAGCTTATAAATATACGTCACTTATAGTTACGTGTTTGAGTAAAATATTGTTTATAACTGCAAACGACAACGTGATACAAAATTATAATATTTAATTTAAAATGTATTTTGTTTCATTCAGAGCATAAAGTCAATTGTTTCAAATTAAAAATGTTTCTTGTTTTCAGACATGTTTATATTAATTTTTACACAGCACAGTACAGATACCTATTTTATTATCTATTATTGTTATTATTTTACTTCTAACAAGCTAAGAAAGCAATATTTGGTGGAATAACCCTGATTTTCTAAAACATTTCTTGTTTTGTCCAACAACAAATGTTTTTTGTCATTTTATGGAGGAACATTTTAAATAAAAAAATAAATAAAAAGATAATAAATGTAATAAACAGCAATATTTTTCTTAACATTTTGAAGAAATGTTGAAAGAATGACCTTTATATTATTGCATGTTTATCTAAAATATGTCATTCAAATCAATAACTAATAAATCTGTTAGATGTCTATAATAAATCTAAGAATAAATAAAAAATAATCTCTTAATATCAAAAATACAAATCTATACAATTACATGAAATAATTTGAAATCATAAATACTAAATGTTTAACAAAACATCAATTAAACATGTTATATTAGTATATGTTTGTATTATTTACTAAAAGCTAAAATAAAAATAAAACCTAAGTGAAGTTTATTTATAAACAAATTTCCAGAGGACTGTGTACTTATAATTGACCACGGTTGGTCCCGCATTAGCAATCACATGATATACAGTATCAATCAGACATATCCAAACATAAATAAATAAATAGCCAGATTTTCTTACCTTAACCCTCTTCGCCTTGAAGAAACCCCATCCACCTCAACTCATTCCCCCTTTTTCCTAGCATAATACAGGGGAGTTCTCGAGACCTACCTGAGCTCAGACTACAGGGAGGATCTCTTTCCCTGGACAGTATGTCAAACACGCATTTACTTGTCAGTCCTCAGCTAAGTGTGAACTCTTGAAATACTATAAAAAATAAAACGTAAAATGCTACTACTGTTGCTTTTACTGATAAATCGAACCATTTGTTAGTCATTTAGTCACCATAGCATAGTATTTAATCACATATGCAAGTGATTTACTGGAATAGGTTTTCAGGACATTTTGCCCTCAGTGTTGGTGTTCAACTGCTCTATTTTCAAGGAACACTATTTGTAGGAGTGCAGATTGTGTCTTTTGACTTGTCTCAAAGAAAGACTTTGTTTTTAGTTCATCTCCCATAGAGGATATGTTGATGAAAGTTTAGACCACTAATAATAATATCAGACATATTGGGGGCACCCATGACTTATATACCTATGCAAATATTATGTAAATATGCTGCATATCAATTTCAAAAGTTTGAAAAAGGCCTGGATTTCTCGTTCTAGGACAAACAGTTGTAGAAATCAACCTTCCTGGCCCAAGTGTTTCATAGAGTCACCAAAGATTAACTTTAACTTAAACTCATGCTGTTTAATGGGTTTTAAGGTGTCATGTGCACAAATATGAATCAGATTTGAGAGCTAAACAGTGGATGGGACTATTTTTAGCTAAATATTGTCTTTTCATTATCGTCTACATAAAGGTCTCACAAATTACTAAGTAGAGAAATCACAATAAATAAGGCAAATAATTATGTACATATGAAGGTCAATAGAGCGGCACAGTGGCTCAGTGGTTAGCACTGTCACCTCACAGCAAGAAGGCTGCTGGTTTAAGTCACGGCTGGGTCATTTAGTGTTTCTGTGTGGAGTTAGCATGTTCTCTCTGTGTGGGTTTCCTCTGGGTGCTCTGGTTTCCCACACAGTCCAAAGACATGCGATATAGGTGAATTGAGTAAGCAAAAAATTGTCCGTAGTGTATGTGTGTCAATGAGTGTATGGGTGTTTCCCAGTACTGGGTTGCAGCTGGAAGGGCATCCACTGCATAAAACATATGGCAAAATAGTTGGCGGTTCATTCCGCTGTGGCGACCTTTGAAATAGAGACTAAGCCGAAGAAAAATGAATGATGAATAAATGAAAACACACATATTAGGGCTGGGCAAAATTGCAAGGAAATTTATTACGATGTCATGTTTCATCATTCGATATCGATAATTAATCGATAAGCATAAATACTGAACAGTCAAAGCAAACTTTAATGTGTGAATGATAATGATACAGTAAACCTCAAACTCTGTAAACAACACAAATTATGATAATCAAATGTGAGCTTTCAAATAAAGTAACCGGCCATCATTATTCAAAAACATATTGCATTATTACAGATTGTGAAGTTGAATGACTATAGTACACCCTATGCTAAAAAAACTTTCAGGTGAGTAGGTAACTGGGATGCACAAGAAAAAAAAAACAAATAGCCACTCTGGTGACATCCTTACATCCTTTTTTATTTATAGTCTCCTCACTGCTGCTATACAACACTCATTTTGGTGTGTGTTATTATTCTGACCTGAAGTAACAAGCATGTGCTCGTGGATTTCTTGACCATTTACAATGGACTTTGTGCTCTCGCTCCCCTGGCATCTTTCAACTAGGTGACCATCAACCATTTTCTCAGAGGATGACAAATGGACAAATCATTGCTGCAGTTCCGATGCAAGTTTATGGAGGAAAGTAATGGCTCGTTTCCACTGACTGGTACAGTACGGTACGATATGGTATGGGTCACCTTTATCAGGCTTGCATTTCCACTGCTAAAAGGGTACCAATGGTTTGTTATTTGAGCGCAAGCAAGAAAGCGAAAGCGATTGCGCTTCAGACTGGCTCATAAAAAACTACGGGACACAGGGTAAAATCTGCTCTTCTTTTTGGCTTTGTGGCTGTTCATCAAGACGGCGACAAGGTTTGTTTGAGCCCAGATCGAACAGGGCTCGTTATTATATGTATATATATATATATATATATATATATATATATATATATATATATATATATAGTCTCTTGGCTGTGTATGAAAACATGGCGGCTTCTCGTTTTCCTTCTAGCTTGTTGCGTGAGCTCGTGACGTATCTCTGTAAACCAATAGTGTTCAGCTGCACGTCTAGCTCCACCTATTGGTACCCTTTTGGTACCCTGTCTCGTGTTTGGTACCCTTTCAAAAGGAAACAAGTCATAAAAAGCACTGCAGTGTTTGAATGTGCTGTGTTTGTCTGAGGTAATTAGTCTACTGTTGCTAAAATGTGTATTCCATACAAAGTGTGAAGCAGATTGGTTAGTTCTACATACAGTACATGAATCATCAGAATCAGAACATCATACCAATATCACTATCACATGATACCAACATCATTATTGATATTGACAATGGTGTTCGATCAATAAATATTGATATATATAGATATCTTTTCATGTAATTTTTTTTTTCTTTTTAATGAGATAATCTTACCAGCTACAACATTTGTACATTACAAAGGTTCATTGGGATTAAATGTTGTTTTTTTAACTGAAATTTTATGAAATAGATCTATATGCACAGAAAACTTTTAACAGACATCAGAGAATTGATATTTTTTCTGTATGCATGTGTATCTTTATATCTGTGCAGACGTCCATACCAATTTAAAAACGTCCATACCAATAAACCAAACCCACAGCCATGAACTAGATTAACGCAGAGAATCTCGGTCTCTGAACTAGTTTGTAGTTGGCACTCACATAAACACTGATATAAAGTTGCAGCTACTCACTCCTCCAAGCTTGCCTTACTTCCAAAGAAATTATGCCGTAACTGAATTTGAATTTAGAGCATTTCCACTGCAGAAGGTGATAAATTCAGATTCCAGGATCTAAATGTGACACTGCCTGCGGTTAGAGACTCCCATAGTGCCTTGTGGGGGAATTTGGCACTGTTAAACGTACATTATGAGTTTAAAACTTCATCTGTCAATCTTCCCCTTTAGATGATTTCTCAAAATGCACATCTGCGGAGTACGATTTCAGATATTAGACCTCCTCTCTCTCCCTGTGTTCCTCCTCAAAGTACTCCGCTTTAGCGTAATTAGATTTTTTTTGTGATGGATCATAGTGCTCATCGTTGCCTGTCGCCTTGCATTCATGACGTGGGACTTAAAAGCTCTGCAAATGATCAGAGTGTCACAGAGGAACATGAAGACGGAGAAAGATTAATAGGTAGAGTAAGAGAGAGTGAGGCGAAGCAGAGTTCAAAACTGTGAAGCTAACCTTAAGATTCAGAGAGTTTCTGTGCATGATTATTCACCATCAACTAAATGTTTCTACTAGAACCTGCAATCAACAGTTATTAGTGAATCGTGAACTCTTCAGTTCATAGGGTTCATCAAATCTGCACTCACATTATTCCTGGAATGGATAATTATTTATTTACCGTCATGATTTTTCAAACCTGCATGATTTTTTTTATAATAAAAATGTTTTATGAAAAACAAACTGAACAATCATAAACAATATTTCTAGCTTTACCAAATGACTAAAGTAATTTATAGAAAATATTTTTCTTTTAATAAATGAAATGATTGATTAAAGATGCAGTAGGTGATCTGCCTAAATGCTAACCATTTATCATATCTTTCGAATACAATCCCTCCCCTGCCGTCCAAAGCCACGCCTCCTGAAATCACAGAGACACACTAGATCATGCCATTCGCCTGTTAGAAAACTGTATAGTACTTTATAATAATACAATTTCCAATAAAAAACTCTATTATACCTAGCATGTTTTCAGTTGTCATAATGTGCAATATTTCATCAATATTTCATGCATACAAGGATTGCTGGACTCACTCTCTCACATACTTTGTCCTAAAGCGACTACTGTATGCTTAGTGGTTGGCCGGCAGCATGCAAAAATTACATTTAATGCTATTACTAAGCCACACTTACATGCTACTTCAGACAGAATATTCAAAGTAGCAAATAGCGCTGTTTACTTATGTTTTGTTGTTCAACTAAATAAAAATCTACATTATGGATGCTGTAAAAGGCCCAGTCACATTAACCTTTCGCTGGAAGATTTCAGTGGCTCAACACTTTTATGCATATAACCTATTCATAAAAGAACTCAATCTACATCAGCTTTGCCTGACTAAAATAGTTTTAAAGCATAACATTACCTGTCTAAAAGAAATACTGTAGCCATGGTGTCATCCTTCCTCCAGCGTGCAAAAGTAACTCCAATATTGATTCAGGATTTTAAAAAGTTTTGATTCAGCATTTATTTTTACTGCTGTCACTCTCTCTCGTGTGCATGTGCAAATGGCGGTTCTGCGTGAACGGGTGTGCGGATGTACAAATCTACATTTGTTGACAGACAGTTTGGGCTACTTATTAGATTTATAGGACATGTGTGCCAGACAATTTCTAATTGAACTTTTTTTGTTTTATGGCTTACCTAGAATATAAAAATACATGTTAATACATTTGGATCATTTACTTTAATCATTACTATTGGAATGTGAAGTGACTTTTAACCAGCATAACAAAAAATGTTTCTGAAGACAATCACCTACTGCACCTTTAAACTGTCATTTTAATCACTCAAAAATGACGTTTTCTGCTTGTTCAAGCTACTTATTTAAAATTTGTTGAAACAACACAATTCTTGAGCTTTTTTAGGGCAACTTAAATGTTTTACGTTCAATCCACTTAAATTTGTAAAAACAATTAAGTAAACATAGTAAAGTGATTTTTGTTGGGACAACATCAAGGAATTGTGTGGAAGGTGGTAACATACAAATAATTTGATATTGTATGAAATAGAAATGTAAAGTATTTGAATATTTCAATAGTGTGCACAACAAAATTAACTTTAGATGATTTACGAAAAGCAATCACTATAGATAAATGCTTATTCACTAAAACA
This sequence comes from Danio tinwini, assembly GCA_903798205.1. Classification (NCBI taxonomy): domain Eukaryota; kingdom Metazoa; phylum Chordata; class Actinopteri; order Cypriniformes; family Danionidae; genus Danio; species Danio tinwini. The sequence continues at coordinate 21,648,411 of CAIGQZ010000427.1, forward strand.
AATAGTGGATTCAAATCTGTTTAATTATTTACTTAATTGCTCATAATTCATTTAAAAGAATGTTTAATGGAACAAATACACATGAATATAAATGAAAGATTTAAATACAGGGGAAAAGGGCAAATAATTATGAAAAATAGAGTATTTCTAGTGCACCATGTCTTGAAATCATATGATCATCTTTGTAAGTATTTACAGAATGTCATGCCTGAAACAGTGGGTTGATAAGTTTGTTATCTTTTACTCTTTTATTTCCAGCTTGTTTTTACTGTATATTGACTTTCATTCATTCATTTTCCTTTGGCTAAGTCTCTATTTCAGAGGTCGCCACAGCAGAATGAGCCGTCAACTATTCCGGCATATGTTTTGCACAGCGGATGCTCTTCCAACCGCCACCCAGTACTGTGAAACATACATAGACATTCATTCACACACACTCATACATTAAGATAATCACTCACCAATTTAGATAATCAAATTCACCTATACTACATGTCTTTGGACTGTGGGGGAAAACGGAGCAACTGGAGAAAACCGACACAAAATAGGGGAAACATGCAAACTCCACACAGAAATGCCAACTGACCCATCTGGAACTCGAACCAGCGACCTTCCTGCTGTGAGGCAGCAGTGCTAACCACTGAGCCACAGTCCAAAGACATGTGGTACAGGTGAATTGAATAAGCTTAATTGGCCGTAGTGTGGGTGTGAATGCAAGAGTGTATGGGTGTTTCCCAGTACTGGTTTGCGGCTGGAAGGTCATTCGCTGTGTGAAACATATGCTGGATAAGTTGGCGGTTCATTCCGCTGTGGTGACCCCTAATACATAAAGAGACTAAGCTGAAAAGAAAATGAATGAATAAATGAATGATTTCAAACATTTTTCAAAATATCTTCTTTTGTTTTCAACAGAAATAATTACTGATAAGGGTTTGAAACCAATTGGGGGTGATAAAATGGGAAGTATGTTTCAGTTAGAAATATGATTTGTGTTTTGCTCTGTATCTCCGCATCAAATTTGTTCTCCACTCAAATCTGTGCTGCAGTCTTATGCTGCAGTTCATCATATAGAAGTCGAGATTTCAGCGAATCTCCAGCATCATGTTGTAAAAGTAGTAAAAGTGAAGATGATCCCTGTGTGGGCTCATCTGTCTGTTTTAAAAGCTCTCTGTTCCTGAGTGTTTCCTCTGCAAGCAGTGAACCAGAGCTGCTCTTCCCTGCCCAGGAAATTGATTCCACTGCTTCCAGCTGATGCCCACCATCTTTGTCTCCCTCTTTTCTTTTCTTCCTTCTCTCCCTATGTTGCCTTTTCTTTGCCCCCTACCAATCTCCATCTCTCTCTCTCTTTCCCTTCTCACCATGGCAGAGAGGCAAGTGCCAATTCTTGCGAGTAATTTGCGAGCTGGGCGGATGATGGGATTGGTGGATTGCGGCACCTGGCGCTGTTTTGCATTGTCAGCCAAATAATCTGTGATTTATCACTCCAGAGATGAGCAGAGAGTAGAGGAAGACACACAACAGAGTGGCGGAAAAGAAAAGAACAGAAAACTGACAGGAAAAGCAACTTTCTGCTTGTAAAGACAAACTGAAAAGAGCAGTTGAGATAAACTGATATGAAAAACAGATGTAACACAGTAGGCTCTATTTTAACTAAGCATATGGTCTAAAGCCAATGGTGCAGATGCACTAAGGGCATGTCTGAATTCACTTTTCCTATTTTAAGGATGGGAAAAATGGTCGACGAAACTGGTGCATGCTCTGAAAGTGTTGTTGTTCTTTTAAGGGTGTGTTTTGGGCATAATGTACATTAAACCAATCTCATTTCTCAGTCTCATTTGTTATTCCCATAAAGTCTGAGTTGAGGTCGCACCATTTACATGTGGACTTTTTAAGCAAAAAAGGAAAGGCTTGACTAGCAAGAAACGGATCTGTTTGTGCGTGAGGCTAAAGCATACAAGCAAATCATGCACAGAATGAGCCGAATTCCACCAAAGCTCCCTGAAGTAAAGGTGTGGAAGGAGGTAGCGGTAGATCTTTGTGTGCTGCTGAGCATCCCTGTGTGTGTAAAAAGCAATGTTTTTTGCTGCATTTTGTTGCTGCCTTTCACAAAAGACTTTTTTTCACAAAATGAAAAAAACTGCTATTTGATGTAAAGGTGTGAAAGGAGGTAGCGGTTTTTATATTTATGTAGACAGTAACAATCTTTTACATTTTAATCCTTTAATTTTTCATATTTAAGATTTTTGTGTGCTGCTGAGATACGCATTTTGGGCCTGCCTTTTACTAAGGCTAAAACTTTCACTAAAAACTGTGCTATTTACTTCAGACTAATTTTAGTTGGTCAATGGTACATCTATTTCAGTTGCCTCAAAATAGCTACCTACCAACAATACGCCTAAACACACATCCTATTCAGATCAGCACAAGTAGGCGCAATTGCATTTGCTGTTAAAACAATGTTGTGCATGATGAGAAAAAGATGCATGCCCTGGGCTGAAACTTGCCAAAAAAAATACAGTTTTTGTTTGCTGTAATACTGATAGATTGATAAAATCAGTTAATGATCTTATTAGAGCATGTAATAATGTAATAATACACACTCTTATCTATACTGTATATACACAGATGTAATATAATTGTTTAATCAAATTCTCAATTTAATTTCCAACTTCTGTGGATTTAATGTTTTGTGTTTTAATAAAAAGTCATTTGTGTTTTATTCTCCAAACTAATTATATTTCTTCTAAATTTGAAATAAAAACACTGTCGTTTAGAGCTTTTTTTTTGTTGCATAAAATGTGTTTCAGATATATTTGTATTAATTTAATACCAGCATTTACATTTTTTGAAGGAATAATCTTGGAAAAATTATCTAAATGACAATTTGTTTATGTGAAACTTAAAATAAATGTTATCAGACCTACACAGAATAAAACTAGTTTTTTACTCAAACCCTTGCAAACCAATAAATCCAGAGATTTGTGGAATTTTTCCATAGCTATATATTGTTTTTAATAGTATTTTTTTGAATAACCTTTTTTGTTACTAGGCAAAGTCTGTGTGAGTTTTGTATATTATACTCATTTTAAGGGGGTTTCTCTCGTTCTATCTTTAAATATCAGATCCCTAAGTCCAAATGGGCCAATTACAAATATATTTTATAAAGGTATTAGGAAACATAAGTTGCATCGTAGTACCCGCAATATTGACTTGATATTATAGTTGATTAGCAATGAAGACTGTACAGTGCTATTTTACAATTTACATTACATTTGATTATTCAATTACTGTACCTGAATATCTGACTGTTTTAATTATTCATTCATTAGTTTATTTTCTTTTCAACTTAGTCCCTTTATTAATCAGGGGTCGCCACTCACCACAGCCAACTTATCCAGCACATGTTTTATGCAACAGATGCCCTTCCAACCACAACCCAACACTGGGAAACATCCACACACTCTTGCACACACTCACATACACTATGGCCAATTTAGCTCATTCAATTCACCTATATAGCGCATGCCTTTGGACTGTGAGGGAAACCAGAGCACCTGGAGGAAAATCACGCAAACACAGAGAGAACATTCAAACTCCACACAGAAATGCCAACTGACCCAGTCGGGGCTCAAACCAGTGACCTTCTTACTGTGAGGCTATTTGTGCTACCCACTGCGCGACCGTGCTGCCCTGTTTTGACTACTTCACAGAAAACCTTAAAGCACTGTTTCTTTCACTTTTATCTATGCTCTATATCATTTTTTTTATGCTTGCAATTTGTTTGATTTACTCTGCTACAGAATGATCCCAATCAATCTAAATTAAAGATTTCATTTGAAATATCACCATTCAAGTCATCTGCTGAAATTGTATTGATATCTCAAAATATATATCGCAGAAAAATAAAGGATTGCAATGTCAGATTTTTCCAATATTGTGCAGCCCAACGTCCAATTGTAATTTTGGGTTAGTCTCCTTGTTGAAATAGTTTTCTCTTCATAGTTCCCTTCTCTACTAAGAAACAGTGGCCTTCATCTCTGTGTCTCTCATTGCCCAGTCTCCTCTCCCCGTCTCTTTAAAATAGAGACAGAGATTAAATCGATTTTTCAGTGTCATCAAATCCATGGCTCAGCTCTTTGCCTTTGACGAAGGGAAGTGTTTATACAGGTCCGTTCCGAAGTCATGAAATAATGTGGCATCAGCTGCAGGGCGGGAGGAAAGGAGAGGGAAAACTGTATAAAGCAGCCGAAATGAGTACAGGAGTTCACTTATCATGTTAATAACATTTTAGCACACAAATACACACATTCTAACCATCCTTTTTCCTGTAAATATTTGTATTAAACATTTGTAAGAAATGTATCTGTAAAAAAAAAAAAAAACTAATAGAAATTTGCTTTACTCACAGAGCTGTATATAGACAAAAAATGCTGGGTTATTTCAAACCAAATTGGATAATATTAATCTTTATATATTGTGCTGGCCAATATTTTTTTAATGTGAAAAATTAGTTTTTTTTATACTTTAGTTGAATATAAAGTTAAAATAAATAATTAATGTGTAATAGAAATGTTATTTAAGACTGTATATATATATATATTATTATTTTTTTTTTTTAAGTTATATACATATTTAAGTTATATTTTTTTCGGAGAAAGGACGTCACGGTCCCTTTCTAAACTAAAGGAGTAACAGTTGATGAATAATTTGGTCTGCATTCACAGTTCATGCATCTTTGGAAAGAAGACACTTTGGGCTTTACCATCCATATAATGCTCAAAACAAAAAAGTTATAGATGCTTAAGTAATGTACAAACAAATATATGAAATTATTCCTGGAGCAATACAGAAAAGTAATAGGTAAAGTATCCTGAGTATATGTTTTGAATTTGATGGCGGTATCATGCAAATTGACATTTCTGGAATTGAGCGTGATTAAATAGGAGGTATGTTTCAATTCCAATTCGTATTTGTGATTTTTATAATGTATAATGTTTTTAATTATACATTTTATTTTTAAAAATAATAACCCATATGTGGTTTTTGTATATATTTTACTCAAAATTGTGTTGAAGTAACCCAGCATTTTTTTGAGTATGTATCTCAGTGAGATTTAACAGTAGCTATGTCATTTCAATACTATTTATTTCCCTGCCTTATGAGGATCAGTCCAAGCAAACAATTTTGTGTCTAATAGACATCTAAACATAGTCGTCTTGGCTAAAACAAGGCTAAACTTGGGCTGTCAGTGAAAATCTAATAGACATCTAAGAACAGCCCAAAACTAGACTAGTTGTCAAATAGACAGATTAGACAGACTTTATATGTGTATTCATTCATTTCTGTTTATTTGATGACTAGTCTAGTTTTGGCCTATTCGTCTATTAGATTTTCACTGATAGCCCAAATTTAGTCTTGTTTTAGCCAAGACAACTATGTTTAGACATCTATTAGACATCTTTTAAAAACAAAAAAATGCTTGCTGGGATAGTTCAAATATATGTAAAACTGAGATATGCTGGTTATGTGGGTAAACTTGGGTTGTTTATACAATTATCAGCCTCAGCGGAGAGGTGCGATGATGTGTCAGAGCTTCCAGAATGTTTTCTAATGTCATGTTTTTGATGTTGTGATATGGCCACACGCCACTTTAGCTGCCATTTTCCTGTGCCATTAGCCTCGCGGTCCTCAGCCCTGACACAGTCATTTCAGCTGCTCTTAGAACAACACTGCAGATGATCAGAAAGACGGCTGGATTGAAAAAGGTGCAAATTGCAAGAACAGAGATGGAAAAAAAAGTAGAGAAATTGAGCGTAGCATCCTTGCAGAGGATTCTGGGTAATTGCTCTTTCAGGAGTCACACACATACACACCCAAACTCGAGGGTGCCTTTTATCAAGTAGGCTTGTGTGTTTGTGTGGCAGAACATTACATCCTATATAAAAACATGCGCGGCTTGGGATCTGTTCTACATCCTCTCTCGTGTGTGTGTGTGTGTGTGTGTGAGAGAGAGAGGCAGTGCATTTACTTTGATGAAATGACATTTTAACTCATATTTTCACTGTAATTGCTTGTGTTGAATGAATCACAGTGCATTTTAGTTGAACTTGCTTTTAAAAGGGGCTTTGTTTAACTGTCTGTTTGTAATGGCAATTCAATCCATCTTTTTCTTCTCCTCTCGCTCTCCACCTCCCAGATCAAGTATTCCTTGATCTCTTGACATTTTTTTTTTCTTTCCAAATAATTTGCTTCTGTTAATTTGGTTTAGTGTGGGTTTAGTATCATACATATGTGGAAAAAAAGATTACAGTTGATACAAATGGCAATGGAATTTCACAATTCTCAGTACCATGGAAATTATATATGCTATAGAGAAAAATGGGTAACACTTTATAATAACTACACACTAGGAATCATTTATTAAGCATTAGCAAATAGTGAATTCATTATCTGTTAAGCATTAACTCTACATTATCAGATGTTAGTAAGAAGTTTATAAATACAGCTACAAATGCTGTATTCTTGACTTAAAAGCACATTTATAATGTGCTTAATGATTGCATTTTCATACTTTATTATTTATTAATTGTTTATTATTAAATTAAGGATTGCATTATTTACAAACAATTTGTATTTAAGAGTTGTTGGTGGCTTTTAGAATCATTCAGAATGAGTTAGTAAATGATTAATAAACTATTCAAATGAACATTTATATATTTTATTACTCAGGCATACTGTAATGGTTACTATGCATGCTAATAAATGCTTTATTAACTCAACTTCATCCAGTTTTGTGACCTAAAGTGGGGACTATTAATGCTTTATAAATCCCGTATGAATGACAATTAAAGGCTTGGTATCAAAATACATCTTTGCAATCTTATCTAAAAAATAAAATGACTGTAAACTTTAAACATTGTCGAATAACAGGAGTGTCAAAATACAATTAGAAATAAATACATTTAAATAAAATTGGATAAAACAACAGCAATATAATCATTTAACAATATATTATGATACATTTTAAAGTTATTTAGCGAAGTTTAAACTGTACAATAATTTTATTTTAAATAAGATTGCAAAGATTTTTTTTTCCATTTCATACAGTTACATTTGTGTCTTCAAATAAATATAAATTAATGTCTTTTTTTCCTGTTTAAAATATATCTGAGCCTTTAATTGTCATTTATAAAGGACTTATAAAGCATAAATAGTCCTCGCTTTAGATTAGGTCACAAAATTGGATGAAGTTGACTTAATACATTTTTATTAACATAAAAATTAACTATTACTATATGCCTGAAAAATAATCATTAACAAAGTATGAAAATACAATTATTAAGGATATTATTTATGTGCTTCTAAGTCAAGGATACAGCATTTGTATCTGTATTTATAAACTGCTTACTAACTTCTATTAATGTAGAGTTAATACTTAACAAATGAACTGACTATTTGCTATAGCTTAATAAATTATTAACTCATAGTTATTATAAAGTGTTACCGAAAAAGGCTACATATAATTATATATATATTTTTATTAGTATTATTAATGATAATAATATAGTTTATTTAGAACTTTATACACTGAGCATGTTTACATGGACACCAATTCTCCAATTTTAATCCAATTAAGACAATACTCTGAGTCTACACTAAAAAAAAATATTTAAAGATGATTTCTTGGATTTATTCAATTTTTTATATTAAGTGGTATTTATTTGGGCTAAATTTAAACAAACTAATTAAGTTGAACATTACTAAATTTAATTTGTTTAAATTCAACCCATGTAAAGTTTTGCAGATATCATTTTGCATGCATGAAATGTTCTTAAATAAAAAGTAAAAGTGCAAAACTGTGATTAAAGTCGACAAAATAAAAACGAAACACCCGAAATTACATGAAACTCTGGAGGAAATGTGGACAGCATGGTGATGCGATGACGTTAATCGAATTATGTGTTATAACATGTAAAATGGGATCATGAAAGGAACAACTGAAAGTGTCATTTAAAATAGCCTTAAAAAAAAAAAAACAGCTAATAGTGTTTTGTTTTATCACAGCTTTGCCAGTGAGTGTGGTTGACTTCAAGTGCATCAAATGAAAAGCAAATGAGAAGCGTCTTAAAGGGGGCACAAACTGTAGTGTGAGGTGATGTGAATTAAACCTTTGGTTCATTTAGGCTGAAGTGACAAATTACAAGCTTTACATGTATGGATCAGTTTTATATCTTCTAAATGTGAATTTTGAGTGGGACGGTGGCACAGTGGGTAGTGCTGTCGCCTCACAGCAAGAAGGTCGCTGGTTCGTGCCTCGGCTGGATCAGTTGGCATTCCTAATTGAAGTTTCCATGTTCACCCTGTGTTTGCTTGGGTTTCCTCCGAGTGCTCCGGTTTCCCCCACAAGTCCAAAGACATGCGCTATAGGTGAGTTGGGTGAGCTAAATTGTTTGTAGTGTATGTTTGTGAATAAGAGTGTATGGGTGTTTCCCAGTGTTGGACTGCTGCTGGAAGGGCATCCGCTGTATAAAATATATGCTGGATAAGTTGGTAATTCCGCTGTGGTGACCTCTGACTAAAAAGGGACTAGGCCAAAAAGAAAATGAATGAATGAATGAATGCAAATTTTGTCACTGTTTTGGAGCACAATAGCTTATAGATTGTCACAATGATATACACAGGAGACGCAAATGCAAGTGAATGCAAGATGATTTATTAAAAGGAATAACAAGAGTCACAACTGGTATAGATCTCACCAGATATAGTGTGGAGCAATGGTGCTTCTCTCAGGGAAATCGACACGCTAAACAGCGGTAATAGTTCATCAATGAGACAGATCCAGGAAGATCTCTCATAAGTTCAGCCACACAAAACAGCGGTAGCAGTTCTTCAAAGAGACCGATCCAGGGAGATCTCTCAAAAGTTCAGCCACACAAAACAGCGGTAACAGTTCTTAGGATAAGAAGCAAGCGGCGCTGAAATAATCCAAAAGCAACAGTCTCTATGAGGATTCGCCAACCAGCGGAATCAGCGAGAGCCGACGTGAACACAACGAACTGACAATGTAAAACAGGAATGCTGAACAGATATAGGTGCATTAATGCGCTGCACCTGTAGAGTGCTAACAGCTGAGGTTACTGATAGCAGCAGAGCACGTGACCACCCAGCTGATGACATGTAAACACAACAGACAGCCACGCGTTGAAGACACACCCACACCCACACACATCAACATGCACACACACATACACCAGAGGAACAGACAGATCCACAACCGTGACAATAGATATCCTAAAAACAAATAATACTGATATTAACATCTAAAAAACGTTATTTCATGGTACCTTTAAAGCACATTTAAGATATTAGAAACATAAAATAAGTTGCACTGAGTCAAAACTGCATTGTTAAGGGAAAAAAATGACTTTTTTGAAGAATAATTAAATAATTATTGAATAATTTTGAAGAAATTATTTATAATAACCCTATACATTTTTTGTGTAAAATAGAAGCACTCATGGAAAATGCACTAAACAAAAGCAAAAAGCAGATAAAAATGATTTGATGTTATTTCCAAAATGAAAATATTCCATTTTTTACAGATAGAAAAATACTTTTTACCACGTATGCATGTATATTCCCCATCCCTGTTATATGCACATCACGAAACACAGGGTAACTGTAGTTTAGACCAAGCAAGTAAATCAATTACATTCAATTTGACTTTCATAGTATCAGATGAGGGTTACAGTAAGTGTGTAAGATTTCTTTATTGTCACATATATAGATTTTTGGTTTGATGTTTTATATTCAAACTAATCTGACAATATGACATTAAACTGTCATATATAAGATGCTTGGTTACTAGGTAAAAGACTGGTATTTGTACTTTAATAAAAAAAACAATTATTTTATTCAGCTAGTTGAATTAGGGGCAGCACGGTGGCTCAGTGGTTATCGTAACTCTGTCGTTCTCCCCGTTTCGGAGTGGGTTTCCCACGTGTCCCCCCACAGTCTGAAGACATGCGCTATAGGTGAATCGGATTAAATAAATTGGCCGTAGTGTATGCGTGTGTGTGTGTGTGTGTGTGAATGAGTGTGTATGGGTGTTTCCCAATAGTGGAGTGCTGCTGGAAGAACATCCGCGGCGTAAAATATATGCTGGAATAATTGGCGGTTTATTCCGAAACCTTTGAAATAGAAACTAAGCTGAAGGAAAATGAATGAATAGTTGAGTTAATCAAGTGTGTCCTGTTCCACTTGTTCATCTATCTTGCTTTTATTGTTAGGTGATGATTATAAGCACAGTACACAAAGGAACATGCTTTTTAAAATAAAAGTGTTCAATAAACCACAAAAGCAGTCTGATCTACACACACCATGCACATTCATTTCAAATTTCAGCGTGTCCCTATGGTGACCCTGAGCTGTAATAGTGAGATGTGGCTGCTTCACGCTGCTTGAGCTCCCATGTGTGTGTGTGTGTGTGTGTGTGATTTACCGTCGGGAAAATGACAGTGCTCTGTTCACCATGACAACGTCACACAGACACATCCCATCAAAGTGTCATAAACGTCCAGCGGACACAGACCATCATTAATCATCACAGAGAGTAAAGAGGGCAAAACAGAGAGGAAAGATGAAGTCCTGATCTAAAAAGAGCAGCGAGAGAAACAAGGAGACACTCACAAGACTGTTCCCACTATTTTCACATAATTATGTGAAAGAGCTACTCAGTCTTTTCTTCAGATAAGTGTAATTGTGGCTAGTGATGAGGAAGAATCATAGCAAATGCCACAGCCATTACCAAACCCACAAAACAATCCATTTTTTTCCATCCACCTCTGCTTCACCTCTCTGTGTGTTTCTGTGTCTCTCAAACCGCAGGTCTCGCTCAGCTGTGATGAGGTGTTGGTGAATGGGAATGAGAAGAGGGGGCGCGTCTCTCTTCAGGTGAACTTTACCTACCTTTATTTGACCAGCCAATTAGAGCTCACCGTCTGGGTGCCACGATTACCGCTCCAAATTGACGTCTCTGATGTGGAACTCAACCAAGTCAAAGGATGGCGGGTACCCATCATCACTAACAAGAGGTGTGTGTTATGCAACAAAGGTTTCTTTGTACTGTATACACTCAATAGCCATTTTATTATGCACACATTACACACTCAGTGCCCTTTTGCCTTGAGAAATGCCTAATACTATGTAGTTTAAATTCAGCAAGATGCTAGAAGCATTCCTCTGAGTTTTTAGTCCATATTGACATAATGGCATCAAGCAGTTGCTGCAGATTTGTCGACTGCACATTCATTATCCCAAAGGTGATCTATTGGATTGAGATTTGGATACTGTGGAGACCAATTCACTGTCATGTTCAAGAAACCAGTTTGAGATGAATTAAGCTTTGTGATATGGTGTTATTAAGCTGGTTGTAGCCAGGGATTGACATGGTTAACAGGGATTAAAATTGTTACATTGTCGCTCTTTGTTCTTGGTGCGGTTCGCTTTCACACGGCAACGTTTCTAATCGAACCAAAATAGCTAAAACAAGTCACGCGTGAGTAAACTTTCCTCACATTGGTCAGAGTTTCACGGTTTATTTTGAGTCCCGCTAAGCTGTCGGGGGTGGTTTGGTCGTTTTTGACAGGGTGCGTGCGACATGTCTGAAGAGCGAGGAGGGATGCGGTGGGGAGGGGTGATGAGAGAGTGCGCAACGTATTTTGAGGACCGGGAGGGAGACGCGCGATTTCCAGGAAATTATCATTCGTTTGGCATCAGGGAGTCTCTGTGCATTTGCGGGAGACTCCCGGAACTTCCGGGAGACTTGGGATGTCTGGAATGACCTCCCGTCCTACTCATAATTCTCTCTTTAAATAGCCGTATGCCTATTACATATTTATGAAACACTGTGATATAGCCGGGCTCGGATCGTATCGCTCCAGAGTTTGTTTCAATCGAGCCGAGACCACCTCATTCAGGCGGTCTCGGAGCAAATGTTTTGGCGCGGATCTGAGCGCGATTGGCCTGTTCACATATGCCAAACGAACCGCGCTAACTTGGCAAACGCACCAGGGTCCGGAACAAAAGTCTAGGTGTGAAAGCACCCTTAGTCTTGTTTTGCCCAAGCTGTCTACATTTAGATGTCTATTAGAAGTCTATTAAACACAGAATTGTTTGCTGGGACAGCCTTGAATGAATGATAACATCCAGCTAAGTTTTAAATCTGAAAATGTACTGCGTATAAAGTTATTGATTCTCAAAAATAAAAAGTTGACTAAGGTGTCGTTAACTTGATTTGTTTTTCAAACTGACATTTAGCCATTTTGTCATGTCTTTTGAGTGACAATAATTTTTTTTTTTATCTTCTTGAGATAAACGTTCCTATCATTTTACTGATGACTGCTACAATGTGGGATTTTTCAGATGTTTGTTATTAAAGAAAGGATCAGTACCACAGACTATAGATCAGGGGTGCCCTAACTCGGTCCTGGAGGGCCAGTGTCCTGCAGATTTTAGCTCTGACTTGCCTCAACACACCTGCAGAGATGTTCAAGAAAGCCTAGTAAGAGCTTGATTAGCTAGCCCAGGAGTGTCTGAAGGGGTTGGAACTAAACTTTGCAGGTTGGCTCTCCAGGACCGAGTTTGGACATGGGGCTTTTGTCAGACCTTGACAGGAACTTTGTCAATACACAGTTTATTTGGGCCAGCTTCTTTTGCCTCTGAATCACAACCTGTATGTGTTTTAATATGATTGACTTCATGTTATCTCTAACAGGAAAAACATGTATTTGTGTGTTTGTTGTTTACTACGTGCAGCATGTAGGTCTCTGTTTAACTGGCTAAAGCAGCTATTACAGGACACTGAGAGCATTGCGCTATGAAACCCATTCATTCCAATGGATTGAGCTGCGTCAACCAGAGCGCACACACAAAAGAGCACACCTCCAAGCTTGCTCGCGAATCGCAAAGTTCAAAATAGTTCAACTTTTGCTGCTGCACAAAAATGTGATGATTAATGATTAATATACAATGTTTGTCATTGTTGTTACTTAGAGCTACGATGGGCGAAAAAGCAATACGCTGATGTACAAACTGCAGTGCTTCATCAATAGTTTCTGCATTGGGCTCACACATATACTCTGTACCATTGCTGCTTATTGCTTCAACGCTGTTTTGATAATCCGTGTTGGTTGTTCTGTTTCCAAAACCCACTGCACACAACAAAACAGATTGTTTCATTGGACCAATCACCACAGATTAGCATCAGGAAATAAAGGGGTGAAAATAAATTGCTGAACAAATCATATGGGGGTCATTGGTATAATTGGGTAAAAACAAATGCCTATTATAAGTCAATAAAGTGTTTTTGACCTTGCATGCATATCAGGGGACTTCTCAAACCATAATATGAACCTTTTGTAATCCATAATAGGGGCTTAATAGGGACTCTTTAAATGATTTTCAGTTAGTACTTAAGGGCTCAATGCTTGTGAAGAAAATAAAAACAAGCAGAATGGATCCATGATTGCATGCTGTTTTTGGCAGACTCTTCAATCCATGCATGTCTTCTCAATCTTTATATTTCGATGAGCCTAAGTTAATTGTGGCCTCAGTTTGTTGTTTCCAGCTGACATTAATGACATCAGTGTGCTCTTCTGTTGCTGTAGCTCATCTGCTTCAAGGTTTGATGTGTTCAGAGATGCTATTCTGCAGACCTTGGTTGTAGTGAGTGGTTATTTGAGTCACTGCTGCCTTTCTATCACCTTGAAACGGTGTGGTCATTCTCCTGACCTGTGGCAAAGGCATTTGTACCTTCAGCTTACTGGATATTTTCTCAGTTTTCAGGCTCTTCAGATTTTTTGTTTTTATTTTGACGGTCTGTCACCAATAACTATGCCACATACAAAGTCACTTAAATCACCTTCCCAACATTAGAATCTTCCCCATTATAATGTTCAGTTTCAAACTCCAGCAAATCATATTGGCCACATCTACATTATGCCTAAATGCATCGGAATGCTGCCTTGTAATTGGCTGATTAGATATTTGCAATTAAATGTTGTATTTAATAAAGTGGCCAATTAGTTAATGTGTGCAGACGTGAGAAGAAGGGTATATTGTTTTTTTTTTTTTCAGCTAGCACAGCACAGATCCTGCACCATCCCTTTCATTTTCATGCTGTATGCTATGTGTGTGTGTGTGTGTGTGTGTGTGTGTGTGTGTGTGTGTGTGTGT
>CAIGQZ010000427.1:21668265-21692695 GCA_903798205.1 Danio tinwini
CACACACACACACACACACACACACACACACACACACACACACACACACAATTGAAGTCAGAATTATTATCCCCCCCTTTTGATTTTTTTTTTCTCAAATTATGTTTAACAAGGGAGGGAAATTTTCACAGTATTTCCTTTAATATTTTTCTTCTGGAGTAAGTCTTATTTGTTTTATTTTGGCTAGAATAAAAGCGTTTATTAATTTTTTTTTATCAATTTTAAGCCAAACTTTAAAAATATATAAAATAATATTTTTAATTGTTTAACTTATACCATTAATCGATAACAAACGCACCCTTTTGGTTCATGGTTAATCGATTATTTTGAGCATCCCTAATTAAACTGCATGCACAGGCTCTAAAATATATATCTTTTTTTTCCCCCTCATGCCCACGGAGATTCGACATGGTGCCGGAATACTTTAAGCCCTGTAGTGTTTACGATTTCTAAAAACGATGATTTATTTTTGCTTATTGTTATTTTATTTCAGTTAGTTTTTCAGTGAGTGAAAAACTAGTTTTAGTTTATCATTTATAGTAAATTTTATTGTTTAAAAAAATTGGCAAATAGTCATTACTGGAAGGTATCTGAAAGTGTCATTAAATTGTGATCACTTTTTTCCCTTCAATTATGTCTTTTTTTTTCATACTGCACAGACTATTTGTAGCTCAAGAAATATGCTTTCAAAAACTGTTCTTTTACTTAAATAGAACTGAGCACAAACCTCAAAATCGAGTGTATATTGTTCTCTAGACAGAACAGGTTAAGCACAGAGTGGCGAATGCATTTTATCTGTACTGTGTGTAGACTGACTCCATTTCTTTGTATTTCCCAGGTGATCTTCCCTTTGTTTTACTCCATTCTGGCTGAGAGGGCCATCACAGTGCTGGATGATAAAGTGAGCATCACTGATCTGGGAGTTCAGCTGGTGGGCTCTTTGAGTCTCTCACTGCAGCCCAGTTCCATCAACAGTAGATCCTTCTACATCACGACCACTGCTCAGGACCTGTTGCACACACCCAAACAGGTGAGAGCCATGAGAACTGACCACTAGAATGACTCATTTACTACTATAAATGACTATCAAGAATATGGAAACAGGCATGGGCTTCCACGCATTAGCTATATATAGGTTGAAGCTATAGAGAATTGGCTTGAACATTGCAGAAATAGAAGTCAAAGCTACTGTGTATTGGCAGTAACACTCTAAAAGCTGGACTTTGAGGCATTTTGAATGTGATGTAACATTCTAGAACAGGGGTCACCAACCCTGTTCCTGGAGATCTACCTCCCTGCAGAATTCAGCTCCAACCCTGATCAAACACACTTGAACCAATTAATTAGGAAGCAGCAGCCTGCAGCAGCACTTGATAATTACAGACAGGTGTGTTTGGTCAGGGTTACAACTGAAATCTGCAGGAAGGTAACTCTAGTGGTGGGCAAAGCAAGGCTTCATGAAACACTGAAACAGTCGAAGCAAATGTGTCGAAGCTTCGAAACGTTTCGAAACCCCACTCTACGGTGACACCTAGTGGTAATTTTTTTATGTATTGCACTGGAACAGCTTCAGCAAAGAACAGTTGAGCAAATTGAGGTATTAAACTCCACTTTGTAAATTGAACCTACAAGTGGTTTAGTGGAGCGGTTAGGGTTCCTGACTACCATGTGGACATACTGGGTTCGAATCCAGGCTGAGACAGCTCTTTTGAAATGCTTTAATATCAGTTTGAATTGCTTTGTTCTTGTATCGTTTTGTTTCAACATTGGTCTGACATCCGAATAAACACTGTGAATAAATATGTCTTGTTTTTTTTAGATTAGATTAGATTAGATTCAACTTTATTGTCATCACACATGTACAAGTACAAGGAAACGAAATGCAGTTTAGGTCTAACCAGGAGTGCAATAGCAGCAAGTGCAGGATACAGGTATAAGTTATAAAGTGCAGTTATAGAAAAACTATGGTGATATTTACAAATGGATGTACTATGAACATTATATACAGGTTGTGTTAGCTATAAACAGAGATTTACAATAGATGAATAAATGTACAGGTTGCTATTAATAATCAGAAGTGTGCAGATAGATAAACATAATTACAAATGTATATGTACAGTGGATGTGTACATAATTTACAAATGTACATGTGCAGTAGGTGTGTACAGTTCAGATAAATGAATCAGTGCAATGAATATGTGCAATTTTTAAATGTGCAAATGTTAAGTAGTGCAGTGATTATGATGAGTCTGAGTTATGAGGAGAGGAGAGTGGGGTGTATTAGGGGGGCAAAAAGTCAGTGGGGAGCAGAGTTCAAGAGGGAGACAGCTCTGGGGAAGAAGCTGTTCTTTAGTCTGCTGGTTTTTGTCCGGGGGAGCCTGAAGCGCCTGCCAGAAGGCAGGAGAGAAAACAGTCTGTGAGCAGGGTGAGAGGAATCTTTAAGAATACTGCGTGCTCGGCGCAGACAGTGTTTCCTCTGGATGTCCTCTATGGCTGGCAGAGTGGTCCCTGTGATGCGTTGGGCAGTTTTCACCACCCGCTGCAGTGCCTTACGCTCCGCAACAGAGCAGCTTCCATACCAGACTGTGACACAGTTCGTCAGGATGCTTTCTATTGTGCAGTGGTAGAAGTTCACCAAGACGGCTGATGACAGCTGGTTCTTCTTAAGTTGCCTTAAGAAAAATAGGCGCTGGTGAGCCTTCTTGACCAGGCTGGAGGTGTTGGTGGTCCAGGAAAGGTCCTTGGAGATGTGGGTCCCCAGGAACTTGAAGGATGATACAGGCTCGACGGCCATCTCATTGATGTAGATGGGATCATGTGAGCCTGTTCGTCCCTTCCTGAAGTCCACAATGAGCTCCTTGGTCTTGTCGGTGTTAAGGAGCAGATTATTGTTGGTGCACCACGTGGCCAGATGCTGTATCTCCTCCCTGTAGGCAGTCTCATCATTGTTGCTGATTAGACCAATCACTGTGGTGTCATCTGCAAATTTGATGATGGCGTTGGATCTGTTCACAGGCCTACAGTCGATGGTGAAAAGGGAGTAGAGGAAAGGGCTCAGCACACAGCCCTGTGGTACACCAGTGTTGAGTGTGACGGTGGTGGAGCAAATGTGGTCTGATCTAACATTCTGAGGTCTGTTAGTCAGAAAGTCCATAACCCAGTTACAGAGAGACGTGTCTATATCCAGGTCTCTAAGTTTGATCATTAACTTAGAGGGTATGACAGTGTTGAATGCTGAGCTGAAGTCAACAAACAGCATTCGTGCGTATGTGTTTTTATTGTCCAGGTGTGTGAGTACAGAGTGCAGTGCTATGGAGACTGCATCTTCTGTGCTCCTGTTGCTACGGTAGGCAAACTGATGTGGGTCCAGTGTGGATGGCAGAGAGTCTTTCATATGTGCCAGGACCAACCGCTCGAAGCACTTCATGATGATGGGTGTGAGTGCTACCGGGCGGTAGTCATTCAGGCATGTTGGGCTGGAGTGTTTCGGCACTGGCACAATAGAGGTGGTTTTAAAGCATGTTGGCACAGCTGCTAGGTTAAGGGACAGGTTGAAAATGTCTGTGAATACCCCAGCGAGCTGTTCTGCACATGCTTTGAGGACACGCCCAGGAATACCGTCTGGTCCAGCAGCCTTACGCACATTGATCCGACTCAGTGCGGTGTAGACTTCTGAGGAGGTGAGTGTAATGGGTGAGTGGTCGGTTGAGGAAGTGATCCTGATATAGGGTTCATTATTGTCTCTTTCAAAGCGGGCATAAAAGTCATTAAGCTCGTTCAGGAAGGAGACATTTGTGGCTGTGGGTGTGGAATGGCTGGGTTTGTAGTTGCTGATGGCCTGTATGCCCTGCCACATGCGCCGAGGATCAGAGTTGGAAAAGTGCTCCTCTAGCTTTAGCTTGTAGCAGTGCTTGGCCTTTTTGATGCCCCTCTTCAGATTAGCCCTGGAAGTGCTGTAGGCCTGTGCATCCCCTGATCTGAAGGCAGTGTTGCGTGCCTTCAGCAGGAGGCGCACCTCCTTGTTCATCCATGGCTTTTGATTTGGGTATGTGGTGATCTGTTTCTGGGTTGTTACACTGTCAATGGTGGTGTTGATGTATTCCAGAACAGAGGAAGTGTAGCTGTTAATGTCTGTGTGAGAGCCACATGTGGCCTGGGAAGCAAACATACTCCAGTCTGTGTGTTGAAACCTGTCCTGGAGTGTGGAGTCTACCCCCGCTGGCCACACTTTGATGGTCCTCACTGATGGCTTCACACGGTTGATGAGGGGCGAGTATCGGGGGGTGAGGAACAAAGAAAGGTGATCTGATTGACCCAGGTGGGGGAGGGGGGTAACAGCATAGGCTTCAGCTATGTTTGTGTATACCTGGTCCAAAGTCTTGTTTCCCCGTGTGTGACAGAAAATGTTTTGATGGAATTTGGGGAGCACTGTCTTTAAGTTTGAGTGATTAAAATCCCCCGCAACAATAAAAGCAGCCTCCGGGTGAGCAGTCTGTTGTTTGCTGATGGCTGCATGAAGTTCATTCATAGCAAGCTTTGCATCAGCATCGGGTGGAATGTAAGCAGCGATTATAAAGGTGGAGGTGAACTCCCGTGGCAGATAAAACGGTCTGCATTTGACCATCAGAAATTCCAGGTTAACAGAGCAATGTCTCCCAACGATGACAGAGTTTGTGCACCACGCTTTGTTAATATAAATGCATAATCCTCCGCCTCGGGTCTTACCGGAGTCATCTGCCGCTCTGTCTGCTCGGAATGTCTGATGCTCAGTTAAAGATACAGCGTTGTCTGGTATCCCGCTGTTTAGCCATGTTTCTGTGAAAATCATGACATTACAGTTCCATAATCTTTTGCTGTGGTTGATGCGCAGTCTAATCTCATCCATTTTGTTCACCAGGGACCGTACATTGGCGAGGAAGATGCTGGGTAAAGAGAGCCGGTGTGGTGTTAGCTTTAGCTTAGCTTTTAGCCCGCCGCGCTTCCCCCGCCTTTGTTTACGTTCCCGTCGCCGTCTCCGAGCACTTCTGCCCGGCCGGACAGAGCGCTCAGCATCGGGTGTCCTGGCGATCTCTGGGATGAGTCGTAGATTGCTGATAAAACTGTCCGGAATGCACAAACCAATATCCAAGATCTCCTGTCGGGTGTACGATGTAAAGGCATTACTGTTCTGCACGAACAGACCCGAAATGAGCAGGAAAAATACTGCAAAATTGCAGAAACTGGAGAGACGCCGAGCCTCGCGTTGTGTACGCGCCGCCATCTTGGTCTTAAACCACCCTTTTTTGGTCATAAAAAAGGGTGTTGCTAGATCAGACATGGTTGTGGCCAGAAGTTAACAATTTTATATTTATATATCAGAAGTTTATATTATTCATTAAATTTCCCATTTATTGTGTTTTATTTATGTCTACCCAAAACCTAAACCCAACCATCAGAGTACTGTAAAACATGAATTATTGTTCTACAGTGTTACAAAAACGATGCTGTATTGATGGCGTATCAGCAGCTGTATCCTATTTGGACTACACCATAAAACAGTAACATGATTAAAATACATAAAATCATGATTTCAGAGTATTTGTAGAAGTTGGGATTCGAACCCACAAATAATTTGAAGCTCAATTACAACATGCACACGCACGGTCCACTAGGCCACAACAGACATAAGAATTGTCAGACCCTGTTAGTCAAATGCGCATTCGCCAGGCCTCGAAACGCTTCTGAACTGATTGATGCTTTGAATCACTTTAGTCACATGACCAAGTGTTTCGAAACACTTTAGTCACGTGACCTAGGTGTTTCGGCTCATGCTTCGGTGCAGTGTTTCGAAACACTTGAGCTTCGGGATCTCGACACTGTGTCGAAACGTCAGTTTCACGTCAGCCATCCCTAGGTAGCTCTCCAGAAACAGGGTTGGTGACCCCTGTTCTAAAATTAGAAGCTAGTCTATTGAACCATTTTTTTTCTCGATATATGTTATTTTTTTAAATCAACTAAAAAGTGTTTTTTATATATATATATATATATATATATATACATTTTTTTTAAGCAACTAAAATACATGTTATTTATGTCTAGCATTACATTCCCAAACAAAAAAATTAAATAAAATTGAGGATTACAAAAGCTCAACGTGATAAATCATACGTGAAACATTCAAAATACATGAAACGTCAGGTTCAGAAAATTAGAATTATGGCTAAAATATAGAGGCTAAAATGTTCAAAAAAGTCAGGGAAAAGAACCACTATAAAAAAGCCTCCAAACTTAATTGACCATGCAACATTTTTGTAGAGTACACCTAATACGTGTCCACAGTCTGCTCTGCCAACATTACAGATACCACTGCAGGAATAATCCAGTATGCAAACACTTCCTGGAAAATGTTCTGGCCTCTGTTTGCTCTGTTAACCCATGGCCACTCACTAGAGGCACCGGTGCTCATTTTGGCAGGCGTTATTATGACTGAGAAGTGAATAGCTGTAATAACCTAGTTCCCCCTACAGTGCTGTTTGGAATCATCTGATTAAAGTATCTAAAATAGCGGCTCTGCTAAAAATCGAAGCGCTTTCCCTGGCTTCTGCCAACACTTTCCCACGCACAGGGCCCAAGGTTAACTATGAGTGAATGAGAGTGGGTGGGAAAACACTGCAAGAGTCTCATTTGGAGTTGTTGGCAATTACGGATATTAAGGGAAAACGTGTTTTGTCTCATTTGAAGAAGCTGCCAACATCAAGGTGGCCACATAATCTAGAGATTGTTCTTGTACAGTATTTTTGATCAGCAGTTTTTATTCTCTTGAGCATTTGTGATTAAATCCACACTCTTTGCATCATATATATTTATAATACATATCCTATAATTACAGTACCTCTTTCTTTCCTAGCATAGTATTATAGGTTGTTTTTTCCTTAAATTATATATGAGTACAGTAGATGTTTAGATAAGCTAGATTTAATTTGATATTTTGTGAGCTTGGAAACTAGACACTAGTCTTAAAGGGACAGTTCACTTAATCATGAAAGTGTTTTGTCGTTCAGATCAAAGTGTATGGGAACAGGATATTTGAAGATTATAAATGCTTTCCCATAAAGTACATCGGGCCTCATTCATGAAACATGAGTAGAATACATTTTTGTGTAAGTCATTCGTAAACCATTTTTTCTTTTAAACACAAAGAAAAAGGTTGGAAAATGGTAGACTTTGTCATCCATATTGGAAAACATTTTTACTACAGAAACAAATGGCTATTGGTTTCTACCATTATGCAAAATAACTTATTTTGTGTTCATAAGAAAACAGAAACTCATACAGGTTTGGAAAAAGCGAAGGCTGAGTAAACAGTGACGTAATTTCCAGTTTTTAGTAAACTATTCCTTTAAAGTAACTTTTTCAGCACATACAGCTGTTTTTCCACTGCATTAGACTGTAATTGGAATATAAATATACATTTTTTCAGCAGAGAGTTATTCCAGGAGATCATACTCCCAGCTTGATTTTAAAGCAATTCAAAGCTCCATTCTGTGTTCTTAATGTAGTCTTTTTACTGCAGGACTTCCTGTCAGACATGCACTCTGTCCTTACAGTCAAGTGAAGAGGATGTTTGTTTTCAGCATGCTAACTCAATTGCCTTTTTTACTTTTCAAGTATAAATTGCATGGCCTTATACAGGTCAATCTTAACACCTAGTACTCCTGCAGTTATCTTTGAGTTCTTTTTCAGTACATTTACTGAGAGAACTAACCGTGACAGCTTTGCAATTAGACGTTTTAGTCATAAGCAGTTTGTGCTTTGATTCACATTTTCAGGGATTTAAAATGTTTCAGAGCTAAAGCTCTTATTCTCTCAATGCATGTACAGTATATAGAGCATCACTCTCCAAGGACGATGACACAGTAACTATATATATATTAAGCAGAAATGTTTCTTAAGGCCAATCTATAGTTCTGTGTCGAGTGCCCATGGTAGGTGCGGCAAAGCCTTTACATAATTAAATACCCTTTGCATATCTTGACACGAACCTTTCAAAATATGCCACTGCATTTTAAGATGGCACAGAGCACAAGATCTGATGATTGTTTAGCTAGACTAAAGTCCCACAGATGAGTTTCAGATGAATACTTTTTTTTATATTTATGTTATAAATAAAGTTGTTGAACGTTCCCACATTTCTTCCCTGAATGAGTGTGGTTTTATGTAATCCCAATTTGTCATTTTACTTGAAGTACACTTTAAAATAAAATTTCAGTTCTTAATTTTCTCATGATTTGATTACAGGAAGCCATCATCAGTGCATGGATACAGTACAGTGATGGCTTTGTGACACCTCTCGACATCTATGACCCCAAAGACTTTACTCTTACCATCACCTCTCTAGATGAGACCGTGGTCTCCACCTATCATGACCCATCCCAGCGCTGGCCTGTGGTAGTGGCAGAGGGTGAGGGCCAGGGGTCCCTGCTGCGCGTAGAGATGATGATCTCAGAGACCTGCCAGAAATCTAAGAGGAAGAGCATTTTGGCAATGGGTGTAGGAAGCGTACAAGTGAAGTTTGGACAGAACGATCTGGAGCAGAGGAGTGGAACCCGAGAGGAAAACAGTCTGGACAACAGCACAAATGAACAGAGACATAAAGTACTAGAGTCAGATAAAACAGGAGATAGCTGGAAATACACAAACACTGCAGTAGAACGGGAAGAGTCAGTCCTCAAGAAAATCAGCACGACTGCAAAGACTACGCTAAATAGTCGTTCTGGAGGCAACAAACAGGGACAAAACAACAATGCTGGGGACTATACCAGTTTCCCAGTGCAGGTGGACCTACCTGGCGGGGCAGAAAGTGACTTGACCCAAGCTCCAAGAGGTCTGTCAGACCTAGAAATTGGTATGTACGCCCTGCTCGGAGTCTTTTGCCTTGCTATTCTTGTCTTCCTCATCAACTGTGTCAGCTTTGCTTTCCGTTACCGCCACAAACAGCTTCCAGTTCTGGAGCAGGGCAACATGAATCATGCCCACGACTGGGTGTGGCTCGGCAATGAAGCAGACCTGATGGATCATCATGGTGAGCACGGGCCACTAGCACATAGTGAAGAGTGCACGACTGCGATAGATCGCAATGAAGGCTGCGAGGAGAGCAAGTATCTCCTCAACGGGAGTGGCATTCAGAAAAGCGGTTCTTCGCATGGACGTGGCATCCCTCATGTGCACTCAGATCCCCGTTCCTGTTCAGGAAATGACCCTACTGGCAAAGTCGAACCCCTTAACAATTCCCCTAGTGTTGCCAAACGCAAAAGAGTCAAGTTTACTTCCTTTGCCACAGTATTACCAGACGAAGGTGGGCCTTACACCAACTCAATCCTTATTGGCAATGAAGATGACATCAAGTGGGTCTGTCAAGACATGGACCTGGGACATTCAGCCGAGCTCAGAAGCTACATGGAGAGACTGTAAGACAATCTGTAGGAGCTGGGAAGAGAACGAAAGAAAGGAAAAGCAAGAGGGCGGACACACAAAAACTCACCAGAAATGCCTTTGCACTGTGGGGGGAACGCAGGGAGAGTGGGAGGGAGGAATTATTAAAGTATTGAAAGTGGATGCAAGGATTCAGAAGGAATAAAATCCATCAGGAGTCTAGAGTCAAGTAGGAAATTCACAGAAAGGGGAAGCGGGTGAAGAGAGCCTGGCACGTTCATACTGGCTCTGACGATCAGTCCAGGTGGCACATAGAGAGCAGCTGCCAATTGACTAGCGCGGGGACAGAACGCCAGTTACCGACACCCTGAATACACAAGCCCAAACAAGACCAGAGAGATAGAGAAAGAAAGGAAACAAACTTGACAGCTGTACAGAAAATCAACCAACAAGGGTTGTTATCTCTAATGTAATTTATTTTGACTGAAATCATACAAGTCGGAGTTCTGGACAGACTCAACAGATCTTATTTTGTTTTAGATAATACCAGGCTTTTTTCCAGATTAGTATGTAACTAGACCAAAACAAGCCCTCAAAGCGCCCAGACTGCCCCAGAGCCAGGTGCGTGTTTGTTTTTTACCTCTTATTTTGTACCGTCTGTCCCTCCTGCGTGAATTTCGAGAGAGCTGGGGTAGGCGGACATGTGGGATTCCCCCTGGCTGGAATTGTACCAGCTGTATCTGCACACACACTGTTCAAGGAGATGATGAAAAACACCAAAACGCAACTGTCCTCCCTCTCCATCTCTCCTTTTG
Source organism: Danio tinwini (assembly GCA_903798205.1). Lineage (NCBI taxonomy): Eukaryota > Metazoa > Chordata > Actinopteri > Cypriniformes > Danionidae > Danio > Danio tinwini. The sequence goes on from CAIGQZ010000427.1 coordinate 21,678,492, forward strand.
GAAATTAACCCACAAGACATCCATGATGAAAAGCAACATGAGAATATAAAGACTCCTCGTGCACTGTCCATTTGATCAAGTGAATGTGGAACAAAGGACTAAGGACTTTTTTGGAGCCACACTGGGAGGTTGTTAATTTGCACAATAAGAATAATACAGAAAGTGCATATACATAGCGGCCCTCAGCTGATCTGAGACCGGCCCGTATGACTGTCTAAACAGCAACTTATCCAGAAGATGCGATGATGAACATGGCACGGACAGTGTAGACATACAAGGTCACAAAATTGAGTTGTGTTTGTTATAAAAAACCATATGATTGCAGTAATAGGAAAATATACAGAGTAGATATGGTCTATTACTCTCCAGTATGGTAAATGTATGAATGTTTCTCTTTTTAATCAAGGCGAAATGTACATCATTTGCCCCCTGTTTATGAGAGAGGAGCACCTCCCCATGGTTTTTACTTGTCCTATAGGTTTTAAAGCAACTTTCTATTTCTGCCTCACTAACCCCAGCGTTTACCCAGCTCCTTCAATCTTTGTTGTTTATATTACTGAAGAGTTGTGGTGAAGGATAGATGTGGAAAAAACCTTCTCTTTGAAAGCTCAGGTGAAAACACGCTCACAGATAAACAGTGGTAGAATTGAAATGTAGATTGTAAGAATGCAATATTTATTTGTAAGTGTAATATGAGATAGGATGTAAATAAAAATGATTCAAAATTTCTTGTGGACACTGCAAGAAGGCTGTTGCCTACATTTTCACAATCGGCACAGTTGTGTCATGGGGCCATTTAAGTGTTTCATATTCTATGTTCAAGTGTGATTTCCACTTAAGGAATAAAAATTATACGTTTAAAATGTTCAGACATGGCGTGGGTTCTGTCAAGATCAGATTCAAATCTTTCACTTAATACATTTCTAATTTGATTTATTTAGAGCTACAGTAGATGTAGGGGAGAGCATGTGTGTGTGTGCGAATGTGCACATGAATATCTTTAATAATGAAACATTTAACCTAAATATTTTGCATTCATTTTTTTGCCTTTAAAAACTACCAATGTGCCAATGTAGATTCTCAAATTTGTAATTTAATAAAAACTGCACATTTACAAAATACTTATTAATAGTAACATGTATTTTACCAGATTAAGCATAGACTTTTATTAGTTCATTAGATCTTTATTAGTCAATTTAGGTTGTGGTGTTGCTGTGTTTGATTTGATCTATATTAAATGTATAAAACCTACAGTAAATTACATTTTAATCTACACTTTAATTTGAACTTTAACTTTATCTGTCTAAGGCAGGGGTCACCAATCTCGGTCCTGGAGGGCCAGTGTCCCTGCAGGGTTTAGCTCCAACTTGCCTAAACACAAATGCCAGGATGTTTCAAGTATACCTAATAAGACACTGATTAGCTTGTTCAGATGTTTTTCATTAAGGTTGGAGCTAAAATCTGCAGGACACCGGCCCTCCAGGAACAAGTTTGGTGACCCCTGATCTAAGGGGTCGATCACATCGATTGTGATTTTATGTTCCAAAATGCGAGGCATACCACACTGCCTTTTTTATTGACGAGAAAAAAAGAAGCACGGTGCGCTTATTTATGTCACTAGGCAACGACTTAATCAGCTGCGTATTGTGCACGAGTGTTGCTGTTGATATTGTTATAATTGTAATATTTAATATTATTGTCATATTTAAAATTTGTAAAGTCATTATTGTTGGGCAGTATACAACATTTTCAGATCTTCTACCTGTGAGATCACTGATACACAATACTATCGCATGGGGGCGCAGCAGTGTTACGTTTATTTATATATAATATTTTATTATTATAACCATATCTAAAGATTTTCAGCTGATTCGGCTGACAACTTTTCGGCTGATTTTTTTTTTACTTATTTAATAACCTACTGCATTTGCATTGCATTTGATCTTGGATAATAATTCAATCAATGCAAATCATTGTGCTTCTACAGCTAAATAGGTGCTGAGACCGAAATTTTTTCAAGCAAGACTTAATGCAACAGTGAGTTGCAGGACAGGATTTGATTGTGACTTCGGGTTCATGCCGTTATCTGCGGCCCGCAGGACTGCGGCAAAATGGATATAATTTATATGGACGAAAGCAAATTAAATTATATTTATCTACGCAAGGAAGAAACAAGAATGCATTAAGGTCCTTTCGGACAGGAGGCGAATGGAGGACTCGCCGCCCGCACATGACGAAGTTTTCCATGTTTTTGTTCAGTGAGCGCGGTGCGGCTTCAGGTCTGATGATCATCACAAAAGTAATCATCAACAGTGTCACATTTGTATTTGCTAAGATCCAACATAATGTTGTGCTTGGCATATGTGTTTTCTGATAAGAGAAATAGTTTCATTTTAGACATGGCTGCGGCGAGTCGGCAATAGCTCTAATATTAAATAGCCTATCTGACCTACAAAACCTTTTTACTAAGCTCAGTAAAATGTTCTTTGATTAGTTATTAATAATCTGTTCAGTAATTTGTTAAAGCCAAACCAAATGATAAAATACCGGTTGTAATTTAATTTAATATAGGCTAGTTTAAATAAAAAAAAAAATAAAATATATATATATATATATATATATATATATATATATATATATTTAATAGCCTTTATAAATAAATATAAGCCTAACATATTTTTAAATAAAATAAATAGGCTATTTTCTGAAAAATGTGCATGTTTGTGTTTATCATTTCATCAAATTAAACAAGTAAGACAAGTATATTCCTTGTATTTGAAGAAGCAATGCATGCGCTAAAAAATAGGCTATAGGCCAGCTTAAAACTTAGAATAAATAAATAGGCTATTAATAACGGATATAAAAGATAAATAACTTTTTTTGTGAAAGCAAAAGAGAATCTTGTGGAAGTGCTGTTATAAAGGTTAACGTGCTGTTAAAACGTGCTGTTAAAAACACATTTTATTCGGGAACGTTTGAGCTGGTTTCAGAGTCCTTTCATTTTCTTTTTCAGTTGTTTCATTTTTAAAAATCGTTTTATTTAACTTGTTTTTTAATTGAATCCTATTAGCCTATTATTTTTATGCAACAAAGTTGCAAACTAATTTGCTATGAGATGTGACTGTGCCCTCACATGCAGCGCAGCACGCTTGTCAACTGCTGCTGAGAGAGAGAGAGAGAGAGAGAAAGAGAGAGAGAGACAGACTGCAAGAAAGCAATCAAAATAATAAATTTTTGTCCGAAAGTGTCCGTCAAGTGATGTTGATGTGAACAGCTGAAGCTTACAAATTATTTGTAGTTCATTTATTATTAATAATGATGATAAAAATAATAATACTATTCAATTTATTCAATAATGCAATTAAAACGTGTAATAGGTCTACATAACCTAATGCGAAACTAGGTCTCAGATCTTGGCAATATCTTTGCCTATCGTCAATACACGATACTATCTTCTCCTTATCAGCTCCGGATAACTTGAAACAGCGACAACCAGTCTCTCCTCCATCTTTAAAAGTCTCCATAGTTGTCTTGACAACAGAAACCCTGCCTCTGCTTTCATTTGACTGGAGAATGAAAAAGACGAAACTGACATAACGCAATTTTTCTGCTTGGAGTTTACTTTTTTCAACTGCGAGCACACAGAGTGCAACGGCAAAAACACAAGGCACAGCAGGCGGTTAAAACGCGAGGCGTGCAGGGCTCATAAGCAGCGTGCAAAAAGTTCGTGGTCGTTAGTAAACCATTCAAAAGATGCGCTTCTCAATGCAAAAAGCGCATTCGGTGTGATAGGCCCTTAAAACACTATTGTCATTTTTCAGACACTTATCAATAGTGATCTTTTATTATTTCAATCACAAAGCACCTTTTTAGTTGTTTTAATCTCTAAATTATACAACGTTTATTTAAAATCTATTTGTCATTAGTAGTTTCAGAAATAAAAGTATATTTATACTATACAAGTACATTTATACTTGCTCTCCCCTACCAAATAGATGTTATTTGTCATAAGCGATAGATGAGTCCATACACTAAAAAAAATGAAACGTTTTAAAGGATGAGTGTGTGGGGTTGGGGTGGGGTGGTAACTTCATACCAGCAGTCACAGTTTAAGTGGTTGAACTCTTTTCTTTTTTCTAAAATAAGCATACTTCATTTTGTCCAATGTGAAGTGACAGGACTTATTCTTTTTTTCAGTTTCCTCATAGGATTGCTTTGACTTTTACCGTATGAAGTTTCATTTCATTCTGGCCTTGACCCATGCTATACAGCAGAGTGACTGTTTTCTTATTAAGTTGCTTGGTTTAAGCACTATCAAGTTTATTGTCAGTGGTGACTGTAAATTATGAAGAAACCATATAACAGAATGTTCAAGAGAGAGAGAGAGAGAGAGAGAGAGAGAGAGAGAGAGAGAGATGTTGAGCTCATGTGTTTGCCAAGGCCATCGCTGACACCTCTTCAACCAGAATAATATACTGGATTGTAACAATAACCCTCTTGGTTCGCCATCCACACGAGGCCTTAGATGCAGTGTCACAATGTCTGAAGACCTAAGATGGAGACGATGAACTCATCTTCACCCACTTATTGATATTTTGAAGTGTTTTTCCAGATAATTTATTCCTTATTACACATTTTAAGTTCATCGTTTTCTCATAAACCATGTTGTTTCATGCTATCTGTTTTCATACAAGCATAACCATCTGATAAAACAACTCTGTGTCCATGTATACAAATCTATATTTTCATATAAATACATTTTAGCACCTGAAAACGCCATGATTTTGTACAAATATGCAGAAAGAATGCCAATACACCCCTGCGACATTCTACGTTCTCATTCTACGGAAGTATCATTATCCGTTGACGTCCCTTTGCTGGTATTTGTTCTGTATTACCCTCATTGTGTACATGCTTTGTCATTAAAGTTGTTCCCTATTGACATGGATTTAAGTTTCTTTTGTTTTCCTTTAGATTCAGTGTGCTTGAGTGTATCTGATATCTGATACATGTTTAATTAGTTAGCATGCTAACATGCACTCAAAATATGCTGGAGATCACTACAAACAATTTTTTAAATATAATGCATTTATACAGTATATTTCACTCAAATGCCTTTTACACTTGAACAAGTTACAACTTAACAAGTTATCCGCGAATCATTCTAAACTCCAGGTAAAAATTGTGGGTTATCATACTTTACACAGCTTAAAGGATTAACAGGTAATATAAAAATGTTTAGCACTGCATTGTTTTACTGCACATATCAATGTATAGGGTTAAATGCTTAAGAGCAATGCTAAAACTGCTCTGGAACAGTGTTCCATAACCCTGGATAAAATGCTGCTCACTTTACAAGTGTGAAATGTTTCTTTACCCAGGGTTGAAAGTGAGGTTAAGAACTAGTATAATTGGTTTTGCATTGTGAAAAGCCCTATTGGATGACTTGTGATGTAAACTCAAGAGTATTTCAAAATGTCAGAAAATTGCAGACTCATTCTTCACTTATATTTGAAGTTTCAATGACTGTACCACTTTTCATTTTACTGCACAGGACGAGAACATTTTATATTTCTTGTCAAGAAAAGTCAGTTTGCAGAATAGTTCCTCCTTTAGCACAAACTATTCTCTTCCATGCTGTACATGCAGCTGCATCTGTTAAGTGCATGAAGTGTCCAGCACATACAGTACATCTGAAATTAAATCTATACATCCACCTTATCCCACCAAGAAAAAAAAAGGATTGCATTTAACTCCTAATGTCGCTAGTTAACGCACTCAATGCATTTTTTTTTTCAACACATCCCATAATTTCTAAAATATCAACCTAAACCAAATGGCTATGTCGGTTTATGGTAAAAGTACAGGAATTAATACTTACAGTATACTACGAAAAATATGAAGTGCAAGACCAATTTAAAATATATATAAATAAAAATTTGAATACTAAATCTTTTTTTTTTTAAGTATGCCATAAAATATTTCAGATTCTCATTAAACATGTTTTCTTTTTTCTTTTCTTTTCTTTTACAATAAAACCAAAATCAAGTGTAGTAGTGCAACAGGATTATGTTTGATTTTTTTTTTTTCATTCTTTAAATGACTTTAACAGTCATTATTTAAAACAGACAAAATATGGTCAATCATTTGGTAGAGCAGGCAGTTAAGGGGTTATATTGCAATGTGGAAGTAAGCTCTTCTCCGCGAATGTGTTGATTCATTTGCTGCTATGGGTAAATGACTAGGACTAATGGCAGTATGTATATGGCCAAACTACTTGTGTAACAAACCAGTGTTAACAATGACAAACACATTAACAAATATGATAAGTAAATACCAGTTTGCAACATCAAGCATAGCAAGCTGTTTTGCATGGCTAAAAGTCCATGAATGAAACCGGAAGTCTCAACAAATTTAAAGAGATAAATCACCCAAAAATTAAAATTTTGTCATATTTTACTCACAAGTGACTTGTTCCTAACTATTTTTTCTGTCTCTTTTTTTTGTTAAACTGAGAATAAGACTGAATAATACTGTAAATTTGTGTTAAAAAATGTAAATGACTACAGAATTTCATTTTTGGGTGCACTATCCCTTTAAGAAACAACAAAATAAGCTTGATATTAGCATATGTGGAAAAACGGTAAGTTTAACTGTCCTGAAGTCTCCTAAGTTCAATTTCAAATGTTGTGTAGTACCTTAGGTTAAATATCATCAAGGACATTTTCACTGTGAATTATTGCCACTACTTAAATGGCACAGAACATTAAGTACACAAAGCAAAATGGCAGAACAACTTGGACAATTCCAACAGAAGAAACAGCGTTAGGGTCTTATGACAAGAAATTGATTAATTAGCCACAACTGTATTTATACAGGTAAATATATACACATATTATTACAACATATTTACCGTAGATCAACGGCAGACACACGTAGGCGACAGGTGCCAAACGGCGCGATTTTAGACTTGACGTGACGTGAATGGTCACGTGTTGGTCGCTTTGGCGTTGTAGCTATTAATCTGTGCACGTACCCGTGTCCTAAACGAGACGCATATCTTTCGAATATATGAGTGTAGTCTATGATTTCATGTTTTACGTCGGATTCTGGGTTTGATGTAAGTTAGGCAATGACTGATGTTTTGAAAGGTGCAAACCTAACAAACAGTACAGTAGGCTACTATTAGCCCCCCAGTAAAAGCAGCAGCAGCACAAGGTAGCCAGCGAAAAGATAAAGTTTGTGTGCAGCAAATGTTGGCGAGATGTACTGTACACATTTCATTTGGACTGTTTCAACAAAAGATGGCACAAAAATACTCTGTAATGAACCCCACTATCTTCCACTTGGACTTCAAAGTCATTTTTCAAAATATGGACCCATTTTTCCCCTCTCAGAAATGATGGAACTGTCATTATGCTGCTGTTTCGGGAGGACAGAAAAGGTAAGGGCAGCATTATCTTTGTTTTACCAAATAGATGTCATTCATTTAGTCGAGGGGGCTTTCACCAACTATGACATTATTTTGGGTAGAAAACATTGTTCACTGATATTTACAGGTATAGATGTATAACATCTTTTTTTATGTTTTTATCATTAAATTGTGTATACTGTATATATTGGCTTGACTGTGTATTTAATTTTGTTATAATATACAACAATTGAATATAAATAAACTTGCATTAAGCTGGTTCATTCTGCTGTGGTGACGCCTAAAAAAAGAAGGACGTGAGTGAGTAAAGCTGTATTACTTAACAATTTCCCATTATATGAATATACGTACAGTATATTCACAGCTTATACATTTGTATGTGGGTTGGCTGAGTGGCTTGGAATGACTGCCTCTGTAAAGATTGAAAACCCCTGTTGTAATCAATTGGGACATCCTGTTCTTTTAAAGAGCTTTTTAAGTGATTCAAAATGGAAAATTAGCTTCTCCTCACACATCTCTTTTTTTCTTTTAAATCGTCTCATTTTCCAGTGACATAAAACAGATGGCTTAGTTTTTCTTGCTCTCTCAGCCACTAGTTTTTTTTCCCTCCCTAAACAAATTCTATTCCAATTTAGTGGCTTCCATTAACATGTGTTTCTGCACAGGGCATTGATTTACTGCTGGTATCAAATACATATTGCCAACCAAGTGAGACATGCAACCTTTCATTTTCACGCTGTCGCGTTACAAATTCGACATGCTACATTAACAAGAAAAATGGCTGTGTTTGGCAAAGCCAATGGGAAGTGGCCTGTGTCTTTAGATGACATTTCGTTTTCTTTTTGCATTCATTACAGCTTGCTGTCACCGCCATGCTTTAAGTTGTAAGAGTGTGAGTGCTTTTGCTTTATCACTGTGAGTCATCACAGATGCGTGTGGGTTTGTTATAAACACACAAATGTGGCACTGCTGCAGTGAAACACATCAGGCTTTCCCAAGTTAAACAAGGCCCTTACCTGAGAATGACCACACCAGAGCATTTGCCAATAAATGCCTCACAGCATATTAAAGCAATACATCTCCATCAGAGGAAGGGCATTGCCCAGAGCGAGAGCTTCATTTTACTGTCTGAAATAAATGCACTTTATTTAAGGTTCACCACTGATTGTGGTTCAGGATTTATGTTAGACTTCAAGACTAACAGAATTTATTCTCATACTAAGGCAGACAGAAAAATATATCCTAAAAAGATAGATAAATTTCCATTATTTGCATTTGTGATGTTCCTGTCATACACTCTTAAAAGTCTAAAGGAAACTTTTAGTAAACATTTAAAAACCATGGGCTCTATTTTATTGATCTAGGTGCAAAGTTTAAAGCACATGGCGCAAAAGCATTAAGGGCATGTCCGAAATCACTTTTGCTATTTTAAGGATGGAAAAATACGCTCTGCGCATACGTCGCATAGTCTAACAGGGTTGAGCTTATTCTCTATATGAGTTATGGGTTTGTTTTAAGCATAACGTGCATTAAAACAATCAGAGTCTCACCTCCCATTCCCTTTAAGAGTCAGTTGCATCGCACCATGGTGCATTTGCTATTTACATGGCGGACTTTGTAAGTGGAAAAACTAAACGCTTTACTAGCAAAAAAATAGACCATCTTTACTTGACTTTTACTCTATTTCTTTACTTTCGTGGAAAAGGAAATGGTGTTATACGCACTCCGCTGAAGACATCCATTAGCCGACATATTTAATTTTGTTTATTAAGTGCAACGATTTGCTTCAAAACTATTCAGTTCTAATTTTCAGTAACCAAATAAATGAACAGTAATAACAAAGTGTGGTCAAACTGGTCAAATTATATTCAAACACACATCCTATTCTTATGCCCCACATGGTGACGCATACATCTTCAAAACATGGCAGATGGACAAATCTAAACTTGTTTTTATTAAATTGTGTGTGTGTGTGTGTGTGTGTGTGTGTGTGTGTGTGTGTGTGTGTGTGTGTGTGTGTGTATATATGAGCAATTCCATGCAAAGGTCAACCTTGCCATGAAAAAAAATTAGTTTTCACCAAAATACGAAAACCGTTTCTGCTTTTTTTTTTGTGTAAGCAAGTATTTTACAGTACTTTAGAAATGCTCAAAAATGTCTCTGTCAGTGTTTTCAAACTATTATATTTGATTTACCAAAGTCACACAAATGAAAATTTCAAATCTGTCACATCCATAACGACACTTTTTCCTCATAAATGCAAAAATCTTAAATAAAATAAAATCAATTATTTTTGTTCTATAGTGAGCCGACTCTTATCCTTTTGATTAACATTGTTTTTTTTTTTGGGTTGTGCAGTTTAATTCACAGAACTTCTACAAAGTATGTTTTATTATACTGTAAACTCGCAGACTTTTTTGTCACACCCATAACACATGTTTATTCTCCTTGTTTAAAGTACAAAACATGTTTACATATTAATATTTTTCTGACCCCATAACTCTGTGGTTAGTTGTTTTGGAAAATTGAAACAGATTTTTCAATATAATGTTAGCGTATACTTTCTATGTGAATTTATGTTTTGAGTTTTTGCTGTAAATGTCACATCCATAACACTGGAATTGCTCATATATATATATAATACTGTTAATAATAATGACATTATACAAATGCAAATGTCAGGATTTATGTCACGGTGGCGCAGTGGGTAGCACGATCACCTCACAGCAAGAAGGTTGCTGGTTCAAGCCTCGGCTGGGTCAGTTGGCATTTCTGTGTGTAGTTTGCATGTTCTCCCCGTGATCGATTGGGTTTCCTCCGGGTGCTCCAGTTTCCTCCACAGTCCAAAGACATGCAGTATACAGTAGGTGAATTGGGTAGGCTAAATTGTCCATAGTGTATGTGTGTGAATGAGTGGTTATGGATGTTTCCCCGTGATGGGTTGCAGCTGGAAGGGCACTCGCTGCGTAAAACTAATGCTGGATAAGTTGGTGATTCATTCCGCTGTGGCAACTAAGCCAAAAAGAAAATGAATGAATGAATATATTATATCATACTTGTAAATAAAATGCCAAATAGAAATATCACAACAATAAAGATCACAATAACAAAGACATCTATATTATATTATATTATATTATATTATATTATATTATATTATATTATATTATATTATATTATATTATATTATATTATATTATTTTATATTGTATTGTATTGTATTATATTATAAAATTTTATATTGTATTGTATTATATTATATTATTTTATATTGTATTGTATTATATTATATTATATCAAACTGAAGATTTTCACTGGTCTTAAAGATTGCATTTTCTTTAATTTCATTTATAATAAATAGAAACAAATGCTAGTATACTAGTAAATACTACTATACTAGTGATCCCAAGTATTTTGATCTGACAGTTTGTCATGTAGGGATAATTTACAGTTTTAACCCAAAAAATGACCAGTCTGTTAGATAAAGAAGAGCTGGAGTCAGAGGTTCAAATAAATAAATATAGTTTACTGAAGATAGTTTGCGGTTTCATCAGCAGAAGCCAGCTTCAACACTCGCAATGAGTTCCTAGGCCGCTTTGCCTTACAATCATAAAGCAACATCAATTATACTCTCACATAATGTCATTAACTGCGTCACACATATAGGTGTTTTAACCTGATTGGTTAAAACACAGATAGACTAGGAACATTTCCATGTGGGTGCGTGCATACAATTCTGAACAATATCTTAAGCATAAACGTCAGACATCCACTAGACTGTTTAGAGCTGACCCCAGACCTGTGAAAAGGATCCACAATCAAATAGAACACACACACACACACACACACACACACACACACACACACACACACACACACACACACACACACACACACACACACACACACACACACCCACACACACACACACACACACACACACACACACACACACACACACACACACACACTTAAAGTACATGTACAATCTGTTTCTTACCCAAGTCTCAGTGTACTTTAAGCAAAACTGGTTAAAAACCGCTATAATCTACATTCAGGCAGTTATATCCTTACTACACAAAGTCTATCTTGAATAAAAATGAAAACAGAATTAACACATAATAATAATAATATCAAAATCACTTCAGACAGTATTAACACATAGCAATACAAACAGTTGTACAGTGGTATCCGTGACCTCTGACCTAGTTTGGTGGCTCCTGAAAATAAAGAATCAGAATCAGAAAGCGCTTTATTGCTAGGTATGTTTACACATACGAGGAATTTGTTTTGGTGACAGAGCTTCTACAGTGCAACAGAATTACAGACAGGACTAAAAAACAGATAATAAATATATTTTAAAAGTAGTGAATGCAATATACAAATTGACAAGTGTATGTACAGCTATCTTACTATATACAACATAATATGTGCAGCTGTTATGTGCAAATTGGCATGTAAAGTGTGTTGTTAAATAAGTGTGTGTATAAAAGTGTATAGCAGGTAGTGATGTTGGTTACAAAGGTACAAAGAGACAGGCAAATGCACTGAAGATTCTTATATTAAACAATGTGTTAACTTTATTCATTATTCAAATAATCATATTAATAAAGTATTGAGAAAAAGGATAAATGTTGATCCATGCGGGGACGGATAGGCTATATGTAGAAGTATGCTAAAGGACTTTTAATTTGCCAGTAAACTGGGTTAAGCACTTTCAGTGAACTGCATGCCATTGCAAAAGCGGCGCGTTTAAGGTCTGTTTTCTTTAAAAATCAGCAATCTCAACTGGCTGAGTGATATCCGATATAAAGTGGGTCTCAGATTGTACAAGAAGCACTCCATTAAATTACGTTATTCCCTGCCATGTCTTTAAAATATGAACATTTATTTTACCTCAGTAAATTCAATGGAGCTTCTGCACTAGCCTGCCGATCCTGACGGGCGTGAGCGAGTAACGGGCTTTTCATCCCATTTTACACCTGAACAACTAAATGAATGCCAAAGTCTATTTAACTGATTGTATTCTATTTACATTACAACATCGATGCTGTAAAAGGAACTGTATAAGATGGAAAAAAGTCACAATAACCGGTCGCCAGAAGTTTATCAGTATGGGAAGAAACACTAGCTCGGCAAATACCATATTGCAAGGCAGAAATCTGAATCCATCAGTCACCTGGGATAGTTTTATGATTTAGAAATAAATAGTGATAAATAAAAATAATAATAATAGCTTGTAATGAAGGCAAAATAATATATTATTTTATCATATTACATTTTTCCCGATTCTCAACTGTTTGTAGTCAGTATGATCTCTGTCCTGTCTAACGACCCTCTTCAAATCCATAACTCACCTGAGATGCGGCTCATATTTCGCTCATAGTGTTTAACTGAATGAAGAGCATATTATAAAAACGGAGAGTCAGGTCCACTTCCTTTGATAGCAGACATCATAAAGTGCAGTGTTTCATGCCCTCTCATTCTCTGTCCGTCCCCCGTTCCTTATGCTCCATTACCTCCAGAGCCCTGCTTATTCACTTTGTAATGTAGACAGCGAATCGAATCTGTGTCTGTCTGTGTGTGTGTGTGTCTGTATGTGTGTCTGTATATGTGTGCGTGTGTGTGTAGAGATCTAATGTGACGTTAAATTGAGAGCAGCCTTGCTAATTCAATCCCTGCTACAATGGAGTAAGGCCTGAGAGAGTTTGCCTCCGATGGTGTTTTAAAGCTCACAAAGGCTCAGCAAAGAGCTCTATTAAAATCTCATTTTGTTCTTCACAAGGCGTAGAGCAAACTGAGACCTGGCGTCTTTTGAGGGTTCCAATCCCGAGTAGTGTGTACATCTTACTTTAGCTTTGCCTGTTTAGCTGCAAAATCGAATGTGTCACCAAATAGCTAAAAAGAAAGTTTCTAAGATGTTTGCAATTTAGTGATTCAGTATTATATACTGAATTATTCTAAATTATGAGGTCAGTCATTTAATTGTTCTTAAATTTAGTAGTTCCATGATTTCTTATTGTCTGTTCTAATTAATTGTGAATAATTACATAAGACTAACGTCAAAATTATTAGCACTCCTGTATCTTTTTTTAGATATTTCCCAAATGATGTTTATTAGAGTAAGACATTTTTCACAGTATTTCCTATAATGTTTTTCTTGTGGAGAAAGTCTTGTTTTATTTGGACTAGAATGAAAGCAGTTTTTATTTTACCAGACATTCACTTATAAAAACACTTTAGAAACACTTTTATATTTTAAAAAGTATAAACATAAAACTTACATTTTAACAATTAGACATAAAAAAAGAAAGAAAAAAAACAACCAGTTCCAAAAAATAAATTGTTGTTTATTTTTGATGTAACAAACTGTTGTTGTACCCATGTAAGTCTCAAAAATTCTTTGGAAACTCCAAATATAATTAATAGAGGATCTGCTTCAATCAGAATGTCTAATGTATCTAAAAAAAAAAACTTTAAATATTTTGTTCCAGAAACTCTGTAATTTGGGACACATAACGTAAGAATGAGACAGGCTGGAATCTAAAAATTTGTCACACAATGGCGACACTTCTGGAAATATTTTGTTTAATTTACACTTAGAATAATGAAGCCTATCAAGCACTTTTAACTTAATGAGACAATGTATTGCGTTAATGAAACATCTGTGAACCAGTTTAAGACTTTGTTCCCAATTTCACTTAGAATTTCTACTGCAAGTTCATCTTCCCAAACAACTCTCTCTCTCTCTCTCTCTCTCTCTCTCTCTCTC
>CAIGQZ010000427.1:21708114-21727564 GCA_903798205.1 Danio tinwini
AATAATTTTATTATTATTTATTTTATTTACTTTTTTCTAAATAGTATTTACATAATAGTGTTTTCCAAATGTCTCGTCTTGTCAATAAAAAGTCAGAAATGCTTGACTTTTAACAAAATGAACAGCACATAAAAAGCACATTTGAGTATGACTTTGCATATCTTTTGTGACTTATTTTCACAAAGTTTACCCACTTGGAAAAGCATTTTTGAAAGGTTTTCTTTCATAGGACAAAAATGCTGTGTCTGTGAAAAGGTGATTACAAAAAGTTACAAAAACATGCAGATTGTTGTAGACACATCCTAAAAATTTATTTGGGAGATTACAGTCACAGATTGAATAATTATTACAAAAGCTTTACATGAATAAACATGCATTATAAACAGTTTTTTTTACAAAATATTTTTTTTATAAAAACTTTTCAGTCCACATACGGTTCTTTATAATGGGAAAATCTTTTTTGAGAGTATAAAAAAAACCATTTTTTATGATTTTATTGAAAAACTGTTTACTTCATCATTATTTATTATTTTTTATTATGTTTTAAAAAAAATTTGTGAACCCAAAAGGTGCACAAACTTGGTCCTGGAGTGCTGGTGTGCTGCAGAATTTAGATCCAATCTGTACACACCTTAATCAGCAAATCAAGCTTTTGCTGAGCATATTAGAACATTTCAGGAAGGTGTGTTTAGTGGAGTTAATGCTAAATTCTGCCCTCCAGGACCAAGTTTAGCCACCCATGTTTTATGGCATCATTGATAAAACTCTCTTTTTAACCTTTCATCTTTAAAACATGTATATAACTTTGAAAAAATATATATACAGTTTTAAATGACATCAAGAGTGTAAAACATATCTCTGACTTATGCAACAATCTTGAAAAACAGATGGACATTTAGTAGCTCTAAACGCATTTTAAAAAAAGTTAACTACTATATGTGAATGAAGTGTGAGAATCGGCTCACCTCAGCAGAAACCGCCTGTCAGACTCTTATGTTTGGTTCCTTTTGTTTCACATTCTTGCTTTTCTTCTCCCCTTCAATAGGGAAATCTAAACGTTTCTTATTGATAAACTCATAAATTGCTTCTTTATTGCTCCATAATAGCTTGCAGCAGGAAGCTTTTTTACTTAAACTAATTAAGGCAAGATAGATAAAGCCATATAAAAGCGAGGAATAAAACCTGCATGGTGAGTTTTATCCCAGTGAAAGCACTCTGCAAAAAACACAGTGAGAGATTCAATTTTAAAATGCGACGATGCCTGTAAAAGTAGCGCTGTGCTGTTAGTGCAGCAGATGAAATAGAATGAGGGACGCGCCTGAGTCCCGTTCCTGAACGTAGGGCTTGCTTTTGTTGTTCTGCCTCATTAGGGTTTACGTGTGGGTGTTTGTCGAACTGAATGCTCCCTTTTTCCAATATCTGTGCAATAAAGTTTCAAACTATTGGTCCACAAAGTTATTTCATGCAGCTCTCTAAATGTTGATTGTTAAAAAAACTAAGGAAGGCCATTATTATTTTTCAAAAACATTTTTGTTATATTGCTTAAAAGTCATATGCTTCTAGCAATCAAATTGGCATTGTCTAAATATTTATGTGCATCACTGAGGGTCGTAAAATACATAACAATTAATTAATTCATTCATTTTCTTTTCAGCTTATTCCCTTTATTAATCTGGGGTTGCCACAGCAGAATGAACCGCCAACTTATCCAGCATATGTTTTACGCAGCTGATGTCCTTCCAGCTGCAACCCATCGCTAGGAAAATAACAATTATTGTTACTAGAAATGTATTGTGAGTCTGCTATCAGTAATAGCATTTAATTTGTATTTATGCACACTAGGGATGCACAATATTTTGTTTTAGCATAGATATGTCTGAATTATAGTTGACCAGAATTGTATTTAATTATTGTATTTTTGGACAATTTATGTGATATATGCAAAAAAAATTTTTTTCTTACTTTAGATTTTTTTTGTCTTGTTTCTAGTCCAAATATCTACATTTTAAATTGAAAACCAGATTATTTTACTTGGCCCACTGACAGATAGTTTTGTTTGTTTGAAGGAAAAACTTGAAATGATTAAGAAAAAGTTAAGAACAAGAAAATATTTTACTTGATCTAAGAATATTTAGATATTTGTACTAAGAACTAACTAAGAAATACATTTATTTGCATTGTGATTTATTCTATTTCTGTAGCTGAATACTGTATATTCAACTGCTATTCAATACTGCTATTCAAACTATCTTATAAAACTCTAAATATTTATAGCAGAAAATTAAATTATTGCAAAATCAGATTTTTCCAATATCGTGCAGCCCTAACCCACACTTTTAAACTTTTGCAAGCATATTTGAAATTTTTTACTTGCATTTGCAGTAGGGATGTCAGTTTCTACAAAATCCCGTGATTGATGATCATTTAAATTAACGATGAATTAATCGAATAATCATTAATCCTTATAAACCATCTGTTTATAAAATGCATATGAGTCTAGTCTAATGAAGAATGAGCCGAATATGCAATGCATTATGATTTTTGCTTAATCATCACAACGAAATAAGCTAAGCATTAATTGTATAGTTATATAAACTATAAAAATAAAAAAATAAGACATTTTATTTTGCAGGTAAATTTGTCCTTAAGTCAAGATTCTGCTGATATTTGTGATGCACATGCCTATTTTGAGTTTCACAGTACACTACAAAAGCATTTTTTTCCCCCAAGTATGCTGCAAAGAAAACCTACAAAACACAAAATATTTTTTTTCTCCAGCACTGAGCCATGGATCTCCACTTTAGCAGCACCTACATACACCACATTTCACAGATTTGTTTTTCTGTATCCTCAAATCCTCTCTGTAAAAACAGTAAAAAAAAAAAAACTTTTTTTTTTTACTTGAAAGGAAAGAAGTAACATGTTTAATCTAACTTCATCCTATGTTTATATTTGTCTTTAGAAATGTACACAATTGTATGGCTGTAGTAAACTCTCACACTGATATGACACTGGAGAGTAAGGCCCAATCCTAATTCTACCTCTTAGCCGTTCCCCTTATTCCCACTCCTCATTTTGGGGTTCACATGAAAAGGTAGGGGTGTCCCAATTCTCTGTAGCTTGAAGGCGTAAAAGCTAAGGGGAAGGGCTAGATGGCCCTTGAAACAAACATTTTCCAAGACCACACCAAGGTATACGGAAATCTCCCAGAATACACCTGCTACAACGGCAACATGGCTGCACAAGCAAGTCAGGAGAGTTTTTTTTTTTTTTGGCACTATTAGGAATTTTTACAACAAACAAGCATATGTTTTAATACACTCATAACAATTTTGTTGTTGTTTTTGTATACTTTATTGTCCCTCAAAGGGAAAATTTTTGTGGACTCACAGGGCACTTCAACAAGTTCTGACACAATAAAAATGATAAAATAAGCAAACATGCAAAATAATTACATACAAGAAAAACATAAGCACACTGTCAATCAGTGTTCAATAGTCTGATTAACACTGGGATACAAGAGTTCTTAAGTCTGTTCCGCCTCCAGCAGAAGGTTCTGTATCTTCTACCAGAGGGTAAAAGATCATAAAAAGGGAAGAGTACATGAGATGCATTGTTCAGAATTCTTTTTTTACTTCATTCAGGGTGTATTGCTTGTAGAGTGTTTGAATACTGGTAAAGGTTTCTAATCCTATTAGTCTAATAGCAATTCTGATAAAAAAATAAATAAAATAAAAAGATTTCATATTTACAGAAAGATTGCCATACAATGTAGATAGACCATACCTGATGACACTCTCAAATACAGCCTGATAAATAAGTACATGATTTTCTTATCATAGAACCATAAGCTTCATAAAAAGTGAAGTCTTTAGTGAAGCTTTTCAGAGATGCACTCATACGTAAGTGTCCCATGTTAGAGACCTATCTATGTAAATTCCCAAATACTTGTATGACTGTACTTGAGTAATTTCTTGATTATGTGTACAAACACTGGTAAATACTCAATAACACACTTGGGATCAAAGATTATTATTATTTATTTTTTAGTATTAACTTTTAAGAAGATTTCATCACACCACTCAACAAATGAATCAATTTCAGAAGAATAAACAGAAACAGGATCATGTTTTTTCAGCAAACTTAAAATTATCGTATCATCTGATTATTTAAGAGTAAACGACAAGTGACCTTTTTACAGCGTCTGGTATAATCTTAATGTTGTTTTTGTGTGTTTA
Source organism: Danio tinwini (assembly GCA_903798205.1). NCBI lineage: Eukaryota > Metazoa > Chordata > Actinopteri > Cypriniformes > Danionidae > Danio > Danio tinwini. The sequence goes on from CAIGQZ010000427.1 coordinate 21,712,353, forward strand.
CATAGATGAATATAGCCACAGTGTAAATACACAGTTATGATAAATACACATTATATCATGATGATCACATGATAATGTTGCCTTTGGTCATTTCCTAAATATAAATTCCCAAAAAATAACTCAACTGGAATAACTACAGCAATCACCATCATCAGTCTGGTGTGCAGGTGTTGTAGTGGTGTTCCATTTCTTAGGAGTAAATTAGAAGCCCTTTCTCTTCACACTCTGTTTTAAGGGCCAAGGGAAAGGGGTAAAAAAATAGAATTGGGATTGAGCCATAGATATTTTTAACGTTTTTCTTTTTTCTTTCTTTTTTTCCCACATAAAATTGTTCATGGAGTTTCGTATAAATACAGTTAAACCCTTGGAAGTCACACACTGTAAAAATCAATGAATTGCCTTTACTTAAAAAAATTGTAAAACTGTTGACTTAAAAGAGTAAATAAATTGTGCATTATTAGAAAGTATTAAGAACTTAAAACAGTTTTACTCACTTTTTAAAGTAAAGTACATTTTAAGGTAACAGATTTACTCACTTTTAAAGTAAAATAACTAATCACTTTTTTACAGTGAATGTTTTGACAATGTGTTTGGTTTCTTTTCTGAAGGTCTTGGCACCATTGCAATCTATGAAGGATAAGAGAGCTCTTCGATTTCATCTAAAATATCTTAATTTGTGTTCCGAAGATGACTGAAGGTCTCAGAGGATTAAAACAACATGAGGGTGAGTAATTAAAACAGAATTACCTTTTTTTTACCTGAACTAATCCTTTAAATCAGAGCTGGCCAAACTCAGTCCTAGAGGGCCAGTGTCCTGCATAGTTTAGCTCCAACCTACTTCAACACACCTGCCTGGAAGTTTCTAGTATACCTAGAATAAGCTTGATTGGCTGGTTCAGGTGTGCTTAATTGTGGTTGGAAGAACTTGTAACTATAATATGCAGGACACCGGCCCTCCAGGACTGGGTTTGGACACCCCTGCTTTAAATAGTTGTTTATGTACATATTTAAACATAGGATTTTAGAAAACACTACACTATTCACCTGAAGTACATTATGCTTGTTCTAATGTTAGCAAATTTTGTGTATTCTGAATAAGAGTAAACAGGGTTGTCCATTTGCATACAAAACACCCAAACCATATCCATATAAGGGCTTTCCACACAACTTTTCCCTTAAGCCTTTATTCACTCTTCAAACATACAGCACTCTCAGCAGATTCTCTAACGAGGCCAAGTGTGCTATTCTCAAACCCTGTTCAAACACAATAAACACCTTTCATAAAGACGCAGATTACAGAGCTCTTATTAACCAGCTGCACATGCATATATCTGCATTATTCAGAGAAACCTTGCAGCCTGAGATACAATGCAGAGTTTATTGCTATTTCACTGTAGATGCTGAAATATATTTGTTTAAATAAAACTAATAATTTATAATATAAATTATATTGAGTATATGATAAATGAATATTACTATGTAAGTTATGCATAAAATATTAATGGTAAGTTAAAATATAACTTATTAACGTTAATTATAAAGCCACCAACAGTAATTTATGTTAAAGGTTATGCTATTGGATTTGCTTAATACATGCATTAAATTTCTTTAAAAACCCAAATAAAATAAAAAAAATTTTGAAGAAAAAAAAAAGGATTTGGGTCATTATAATTCATGTAGATAAATTCACTTGTTGTGACACTCTCAGCTGATGGAATTGCATTTTTTTTTGTTTACAAATATCAGCTTTATGTTTCTTGTTTCTTTGTGTGATCTGCTAAGAGAAAACCATGGAGGTGTCAGGGAATATGGGATGGGTATAAATGGAGGTCAGAGCCAGCTCCAAATGGGCTGGTCAGGTCCAAGTGGATAGGACTTGAGCTCTAAATGGGCTGTACAATCTTCCTGGAGTTTTCATTGATTCATTTCATCTCTTGTACATCACATGGAGTCAAACCTATTGTGTTTAATGTGTACACCTATATCACAAGCCTAAACCCAACCTGCTTGTGGCACAAGTTTCTTCCATTTTTGAAGTCTCTAGGCTACTTGCTTGGGAAATATAGGCTAATTTCAGGTCTTATTTGTGGTATCAACATACCAATAATACTCTATAGTATATATGAAAGAGACAAAAGTCACTCAGAAAAAAAACACTCCATAAATCAATAACTGCACTTATAGCTGTACAGTTCAAAACTCATGGCTGTTAAACCACTTGTATTTGTTGTAACTGCTTGATCATCTGGCCAATAATTTAGAGTTTATGATCCCTCCATTAAAGCATAACTTTAGGAATCGATTGGTCAGCCATGCATTCATTTTCTGCATTAGTTTTACTCCATGATAGATAAAAAAAAGACAATTTTATGGAGACCAAATTCACGTTATATGGTTTTGTTACTATTTTCTAGAGCTTGAAAGTGTTCGCCGAGTGCAAAAACCCAAATGATAAAGTGCTTTTTTAGCACATTCATTTCAGCACCAATGTACTTTCCAGAGAAAATTGACCATTGCAAATATTGTTAGTCCAGAATAGGCCCACAGGGTGGTTTCACTGCAGCAGTAAAAAATAAAAATAAATCAGTTTGCCACTAAAACTTTTCATCCGTCAAAGTCAACATAGTGTCTCCATCTCTCTCTACCTTTCTATGTATCTATCTATCTATCAGTCCATCCATCTTCCTGTTTTTTGTGAGCCCAGAGAATGCGTTACTGTGACTTTTGTAGATTTATTTTCTGTAACTCCACCAAATACAAGGCCTGAACAATAGCACACATATTATTGAGCTTCAAATCCTTCCCTTAGTCCCTTGTGTGTCTTTTCTCATCCAGAATACTGAATATCAAATGTAAACGGAGAGAGCATAAAACTGAAGTGAGAGCCTACATGGCAAATGAGAGATGTAGTAGAAATATGTTAATAATAATGATTATTTAAATAAAATGAAAGTAAAAATTTGTTTTAAATAACTTTTTAATAAATGTCAAAACATAAGTGAAACGAGACATTGAAACTCAAAAAATATATACTAATTGCTACAGTATATATTTTTTATTATTAGTAGTATTATTGCTTTAATTTTGTGTTGTTATTATTAATTTTTAGTTCAGATGATAACAATAATAACAATATCTTAATGAAAAAAATATTTCATATTGAAATGAAGTGATGATGCCAACCTTCGAGGCCAACACACACTTAATACACAAATACACTTCATTGAACATGTACACATAGACATCACCTTTGTGCTTTAAAACTCGTCACCTTGGAATTATAAGGTTCTATCTGCGTTCTGAATGATTTAGAGATATTGAGCTTCAAAGTTTTTGCATTATATAGCAAACAGTATGTGTGTAACATTTGTTTTTTAAATAAAAAAGTCTTAATGTAAATAGCTTATAAAAAAATTCATAATATAAATAGGTTGTCTTTTATTAAGAATATGTCAATAACTAAATTTTGACAAAAATGTCAGATAGAACCTTATAATTCTAAGGTGACGAACTGCAGGTTAACTATGTTTATATGTAATAACTTATATTTCATTGTAACTTAATTGAATTGTAATAAAATAATGTGCTCCTTTTGTAAAGCTGCTTTGAAACAATAATTATTGTAAAAAGTGCTGTACAAATAAACTTGAATTGACAATGTTTATACTTGAAATATTATTATTGCATTATGATTAATTTGTATTACATTATTATTGATTTACTGCTTTAAAAATATATTTTTTTATATAGACATAAGAAAATGGCAAAACTGTGTGTGTGTGTGTGTGTGTGTGTGTGTGTGTGTGTGTGTGTGTGTCTGTGTACATACAGTATATGTACACTCACCAACTGCTTTATTAGGTACATCTGTCCAACTCCTCATTAACGCAAGTTTCTAATCAGCCAATCACATGGCAGCAACTCAATGCATTTAGGCATGTAGACATGGTCAAGACGATCTGCTGCTGTTCAAACTGAGCTTCAGAATGGGGAAGAAAGGTGATTTAAGTGACTTTGAACATGGCATGGTTGTTGGTGTTAGATGGGCTGGTCTGAATATTTCAGAAACTGCTCATCTACTGAGATTTTCATGCACAACCATCTCTAGGGTTTACGGAGAATGGTCCAAAAAGGAGCAAATATCCAGTGAGCGGCAGCTCTGTGGGTGTTAATGCCTTGTTGATGCCAGAGGTCAGAGTAGAATGGCCAGACTAGTCCAAGCTGATTGAAAGACAATAGTAACTTAAATAACCACTCGTTACAACTGAGGTATGCAGAAGAGCATCTCTGAATGCACAACACATTGAACCTTGAGGCGTATTGGCTGCAGCAGCAGAAGACCACACCGCGTGCCACTCTTGTCAGCTAAGAACAGGAAACTGAGGCTACAATTTACACAGACTCACTAAAATTGGACAATAGAAGATTGGAAAAACGTTGCCTGCTCTGAGGAGTCTCAATTTCTGCTGCAACATTCAGATAGTAGGGTCAGAATTTGGCATCAACAACATTAAAGCATGGATCCATTCTGCCTTGTATCATCAGTTCAATTAAATTCAATTCATCTTTATTTGTATAGCGCTTATACAATGTAGATTGTGTCAAAGCAGCTTCACATGGAAGTTTTTAGTGAATTTAACTTCCATGTGAAGTTAAATTCACATTCAAGGCTAGTGGTGGTGATGGTGGTGTAATGGTGTGGGGAATATTTTCTTGGCACATTTTGGGCCCATTAGTACCAATTGAACAATGTGTCAAGGCTACAGCCTACCTAAGTATTGTTGCTGACCATGTCCATCCCTTTATGATCACAGTGTACCCATCTTCTGATGGCTACTTCCAGCAGGAATAATGCGCCATGTCATAAAGTGCAAATTATCTCAAACTGGTTTCTTGAGCGTGACATCGAGTTCACTGCACTCAAATGGCCTCCACAGTTACCAGAACTCAATCCAATAGAGCAAATTTGGGATGTGGTGGAATGGGAGATTCGCATCATGGATGTGCAGCCGACAAATTGTGCCATCAAACTGTTATACAATTCAGTATCAGCCTTTCTATAGCACTGTGATATGATTGTATATCAGCCCTGCTGATTATTACAAAATCAAAGCAGTGCTGATATATAGTGATATGTGGTACAGATACAGTATATAATGCCAGATACTGGAAACAAAGAGAACATTAGACGCAAGCAAGTATCTAGAACATGGCAAAGGAGAGATCTAGTAGGAAAATGTGACTAATGAGACTAGGATTTAACACTTTAATCAGTGTTTGATTAATATTTAGCAATTTTCCTGCAGCAGGAAGGCCGTTCTAATGGGATCTCTGCTGCTTCCTTCTGTTGCTGCTTAAGCCTTAGGCTGAATAAATTACACTGCTGCACATAAGGCTTGGAGGACAAAAAAGTGCACCCCAACACCCTTCTAACCTGGTCTAAAATAAAACTAAAATCCCTCATGAAAGTCCACCCACAATACCACCCTGTACATGCTGTCCAGAAAGTGCATTCCTCCTTTAAAGCTCATTAGAAATAATTCATCTCTCTCTACACCCCCTCAGACCCAGAGCAAACCCTGCTGACAGGCCGCTCCACATTTACCACAGGTCAGCATGTGAGGCGCTTTCACAGAGGATTAATTTTCTCAGAGCTTTCTCTTTCCAAGTTCCAGAAACTTAATGAAGGTGTCCTTTGTTTAATTTTGATATCGGCTTTATCTTTAGATTCATCAAGAAATATGATCCGAGATAATGAGATCAAGACAGATGATCTTTATAGTCTTTTTTATTGACAATGAGATTCATATGTATGCAAATAGTGTTGTTTGGATTTGATTGATTGGTTTGATTTATATTGATTGGTTGTTGGTTGGTTGATTTGATTGATTGATTTATTAATTGATTGGTTGATTTTTTTGATAGGTTGGTTGATTGACTGATTTATTTATTTGATTTACTGATTGGTCGGTTGGTTGATTTATTTTATTAGTTGGCTGGTTGTTTGGTTGATTTTGATTTGATTGTTTGATTAATTTATTTGATTGGTTGGATGATTTTATTTGATTGGTTGATTTGATTTGAGTTGGTTGGTTGGTTGGTTGGTCGGTTGATTTGATTGATTGATTGTTTGGTTGGTTGTATGGTTGGTTGGTTGATCAATTTATTTGATTTATCGTTGGTTGGTTGGTTGATTTGATTTATTGATTGGTTGGATCATTTTATTTGATTAGTTGATTAGTTGGTTGATTGGTTTGTTTGTTTGGTTGATTTAATACATTGGTTGGTTAATTTGATTTATTGATTGGTTGGTTGATTTTATTTGATTGGTTGGTTTGTTGGATTGATTGATTGATTGATTGATTGATTGATTGATTGATTGATTGATTGATTGATTGATTGATTGATTGATTGAATGGTTGATTTATTTGGTTGGTTATTTTGATTTATTGATTGGTTGGTTGGTTGGTTTATTTGGTTGGTTGATTTGATTTATTGATTGGTTGGTTGTTTTTATTTGATTGTTTGGTTTGTTGATTGATTGGTTGGTTGGTTGATTTATTTGATTGGTTGGTTGATTTGATTTATTGATTGGTTGTTCGGTTGGTTAATTTATTTGGTTGGTTGATTTGATTTATTGATTGGTTGGTTGATTTGATGGTTTGTTGGTTTTATGATTTATTTGATTGATTGATTGATTGATTGATTGATTGATACCAATTTGGCTTTACTGGCTTATTTGAAATTCATTTGAGTTCTGTGAAAAAAATGAATTTCTAAAAGTGCAAATGTTTAATCTAAAGAAATATGTAGTGTTATCATTAATGAGTAAAACCTAAAATATTACATTTTGAGTTCTGCAATTAAAAATGTACAGTTGAAGTCAGAATTAACCCCCCTGAATTTTAAGCCTCCCTGTTTATTTTCTTCCCCAATTTCTGTTTAACAGAGAGACTTTTTTCAACACATTTCTAAATATAATTTTAATAGCTCTTTTCTAATAACTACTTTATTTTATCTTTGCCATAATGACAGTAAATACTATTTTAATAGACTCTTTTATACAGCTTAAAGTGACATTTAAAGGCTTAACTAGGTTAATTAGGTTAACTAGGCAGGATAGGTAGTAATTGGGCAAGTTATTGTATAACGATGGTTCATTCTGTAGACGAAAAATATATATCGAAAAAATATATAGCTTAAAGGGTCTAATAGTTTTGACCTTAAAATATATATTATTTTAAACTGCTTTTATTCTAGCCGAAATAAAGCTAACAATACTTTTTCCAGAAGAAGAAATATTATAGGAAATACTGTAAAAAATTCCTTGCTCTGTTAAACATCATTTGGGAAATTATTCAAAAAGAAAAAAAATTCAAAGGAAAGAATTATTAATTAATAACTCTGATTTCAACTGTACGTATATAGAAATTTTATTAATTGCAAGTAATGTGTCTGCTTAAAATGTTTTGTATAACATTTGTGAACTTAAAATGTAGAGTAGGTAAAATTTCATTTCATCATTATTCAGCAAGATACACTGATATAAGATAAATATATGCATACTGTAAATATAAAATAGAAAGAAAGAGTCTTCTCTGTTAATTCAAGGTTAAGTAAGTATGCTTAAATTCTGATTAAATAGAGACTATATTAAATCATTTAAAGGTATTATTGTGTATGTGAGAAGCAGACTAAATTGGTCCTTTTTTAAGTATCTTGTACTACACATTAAAAAGGTGGCAATCTGCAATTGTTTCTCAAAGAAGTCCTTTATTAATTCAAGGTTGAAGGAAGGTTGCCTGAAAATCTTGATTAAAGCTCAAAGCTGAATTTTACACACGTGTGAGTTCGTGTTTGGGTGAAGCTTCATGTTTTTTTTTCCCACACTCTCTAGCATGATTTCTCCCCTCCGTCTGTTTGCTCATTAATAAACTGACCTTGGAGAGTCATTTTTAGACAGGCTGTTGGAGGATTTAAAGATTAGCCTGCCTCTCGCTTCAGTCCATCTTTTGTGCTTCACCTTTATGGAAGTATGATATGTTTATTGGCCTGCCAGACGCACAAAAGAGACTCATATAAAACCTCTCACCTCCCTTTCCATCTCTCTCTTTTTTTTTCTTTCACCCTTTATCTGTTTCATCTCTCCCAGACCTTCATGCACATAGTCTTTTATCCTGTGTCTTTTCCTTATTAATTCTCTCTGGCTTGTGCTTTTCTTTTTTTCACTCTTATATGAACTGCAGATTTACAGCTGATAATCAAAATCACCATCTTGCTTTTTCATCTCTATTTCTATCTTCATCTATTTTCTGTTTCAATTTCTCTGTCTGTGACTTTAGCACACACACACACACACTCTCTTGTATGCAACTGTCTTTATGGGGAATTCCCATACAGTAGACATAATGATTTTATATGAACTGTATATTCTATCTCGCTACTCCTAAACCAAATTCTCACAAGAAACAACCTAAATTTTTTCATTTTCAATATTGTTTATTATTAGCTGTTTTCCACCAAAAAAGTCTCAATTTAATGCTAGCGCTGTACTTATGGGGACATTTGGTCACAACACATCGTGATGATTATAAGATGCACGGTATCCAACGCGTACTAGGAAGACTGCACATCTACTGTATGTTGCCACTCTATCAAGCTTTGTCAAGGACGGCTCCGATTAAAGCATACTTAAGAAGCAGCCTTAATTTTGTGCCTTTTAATTCAGCCTGTTTTGAATGATACGTATGGTGTACTCTTTGTGTGTCCTTCACATATATATCCCATGTCACAAAAACTGCCTTCTTTCATCTGAGAAATATTGCTAAATTACGAAGTATGCTATCCATCTCAGATGCAGAAAAACTAGTCCATGCTTTTATGACTTCTAGGCTGGATTACTGTATACTGTTATACTATTTACTGGTTGCCCAGCATCCTCTATTAGCAAACTTCAGCTAGTACAAACTGCAGCTGCCAGAGTTCTTAACAGGTCTAGAAATTATGATCATATCACCCCAATTTTTTCATCCTCCTTACACTGGCTGCCTGTTAAGTTTCGTATTGAATATAAAATATTGCTTCTTACATATAAAGCTTTAAATAATCTAGCTCCTGTTTATCTAACCAACCTCCTGTCTCGCTACAATCCAACCTGCTCTTTAAGATCTCAAAACTCAGGGCTTCTGGTAGTACCTAGAATAGCAAAGGTTTTTTTAAATTCTTCACTTTCGCCAATTGGTGATTTTCCTTGCCGCTGTCGCCCCTGGCTTGCATGGTTCGGGATCTGCAGAGCTGCGCATCGATGGAATTGCTCTTCAGTGTTTGGACTCTCAGTAGTGATTACTAACCCACACTGAACTGAGCTAAACTGAACTGAACTGAAACTTTGAAAATCGAACTGACACTGTTTCAATTCACTAGTCTTGAATGTGAAGCTGCTTTGACACAGTCTACATTGTATAAGCACTATACAAATAAAGGTGAATTGAATTGAATTAAAATTTGGTACCCTGAAACTGTTTTCTTAAAGATTCTTTTTGTAGACTGATTTATCCTAGAAAAAAAGACGTTTAGTTTATATTCATTAATGTATTAGGCTGTTTCAGTGTAACTACATACACTACCTGACAAAAGTCCTGTCGCTTATCCAAGTTTTAGGAACAACAAATAATAACTTCTAGTTGATCATTTGGTTTCAGAAATGGCTTATATAAAAGGCAAAGGCCTCTAGATTTTTTTTCTTATTTTACCAAAATAAAATATGATCATGCCTTGATTTTGAATTATATAATTAGGACAGTAATGTCTGACTTTGCTTAGACAAAAGTCTTGTCACTTAACAGAAGTAATGTAAAGTCATGGTGCAGTGGAAAAAGAATTAATATTGTGTATGACTCCCATGAGCTTGGATGACTGCATCCATAAATTTCTTCAATGACCCAACTAACTTATTAATAAAGTCATCTGTAATGGCAAAGAAAAGGTTCTTGCACGACTCGCGAGTTCATCAAGATTCTTTGGATTCATCTTTATTGCCTCCTCCATCTTACCCCAGACATGTTCAATAATGTACATGTCTGGTGACTGGGCTGGCCAATCCTAGAACACCTTGACCTTCTTTGCTTTCAGGAACTTTGATGTGGAGGCTGAAGTATGAGAAGGAGCGCTCTCCTGCTGAAAAATTTGCCCTCTCCTGTGGCTTGTAATGTAATAGGCAACACAAATGTCTTGATACCTCAGGCTTTTGATGTTGCCATCCACTCTGCAGATTTCTCTCAAATGAAACCCCAAACCATGATTTTTCCTTCACCAAATTTGACTGATTTTTGTGAGAATTTTGTGCCCATGCAGGATTCTAAAAGGTTCCAAGGCAGTTCAACAGATGATTCATTGGAAAAATCTTAAGTTATTATCTAAAGTTATTGTTTGTTGCTCTTACAACTGGGATCGACATCTTTTGACTTTTGCCAGCTAGTGTATATTTTATTTTGAGTTAAACCAGTTCATTTACAGGACAACTTTTTGTTTTGTCTGCTCAGATCATGATGTTTTGTGGGCCTGAAAACAAGTAGTTTTAAAATAGGTTTAAGGTTAGTCTTTGTGTAAAAAATAAAAATGTGACTTTTTATTAACTGTGAAGTCTCTGCATGTCTCTACTGTAAAACGTGATTGGTTACTTTAATAATAATAAAAAAGTTATAAAACCTGTTCACTTTCCTTAAAGTTGGTTAACTGTTTGAAGTTTGTAATTAAATTGACTTGACTTATTTTTGTATAATTATTTATGCATGATCACATAATAATTTTGAGGAAATAGGTTTAATCACTTTTTCAAGTAAAGTCAGCTAATCACTTTAAAAGCAACAGGTTCACTTACTTTAAGTATAGTAAATTTATTTATTTTTTGCAGTGTATTTTGTTTTCAGTCTATGTCTAACCAAAAAAAAAAAAGGTATCCGGTTTCCCCTACAAGTCCAAAGACATGTGCTATAGGTGAATTGAATAAACTAAATTGTCCGTAGTGTATGTGTGCAAATGAGAATGTATGGGTGTTTCCCAGGGATGGGTTAATTAATAGCTTAATTTGGCTTACTTTTAAATTATTTAATTAGGACAGTAAGGTCTGACTTTACTTTACAAAAGAATGAAACATGCATATAATTCAAAGAGGACCTTACCCATATTTGATATCTCCACTTTCATTACTGGGCACACTCCTTACTGCTGATTGGCCACGAGTTTTGTGTCCAACACTGTGGTTTTCAAATATTACTTATAATGCACCTTTAAGTGAACTTTTTGGAAAATGCTAAGTAAAAAAACATTAAATTTTTCATTCATTTATTAATTTTCCTTTGGCTTAGTCTCTATTTCAGAGGTCACCACAGCATAATAAGCTGCCAACTATTCCAGCATATAGTTTTACACAGCAGATGTCCTTCCAGCCACAACCCTGTACTGGAAAACACCCATACACACTCATTCACACACACACACACACTCATAAACTATGGCCAATTTAGTTTACTCAATTCACTTACAGCACATGTCTTTGGACTGTGGGGGAAACCAGAGCACACAGAGGAAACCAACATAAACATGAGGAGAACATGCAAACTCTACATAGAAATGCCAAATGGTCCTGCCAGGACTCGAACCAGTGACCTTCTTGCTGTGAGGCGACAGTGCCAACCACAGAGCCACCGTGGTGCACATTTCAATTTTAGTTGATCTGTAATGTGCAAATGTCCCATTAGATGTTACCTTCATTCAGTATATAACCTGCTGTACAATTAAATATCCATTATATGATTAAAATAAAATCTAATGATTTAAAATAACAAGATGGTGAAAAAATTATGTCTAAAACAGACCTGTTCAGAGTTCCTACCTGATCATATTTCCTACATTTTGCACATCTAATCAAGATTTTCCAAAAAAGTACACTGATAAATCTCCAAAAAGTAACACATTTTTAGGAGGGTAAAATAGGAGAATGAGGTGAAAAGCATGAGATGCATCTCCTCTGATGAATAGTAGGGCAGCTTAAAGGCTCTTTAGCATAATATTCACCAATAAATCAAGCCGTAAGTGATGGAAAAAGCCTTGCTCAGATACTGTAGCTCTGGCTGGCATATGAAATGATGTCTTCAGTGTTTTTCAGTACAGATCCCTGACTCTGGCCAGGTAAGTCATGCTTTGATAAACAGCCCAACCCCATTCTCAACCTCCATCTATCTTAATGTTTTAGAAATCATCCAGCAGAGAAGCAGAACCACTTAATCGTAACAGGCCTTTAGGTGAAAGAGGCCCGAGCCAATGGTGTGTGAGCAATATGAGCTGGAAGGTCACGGGATAGACGTGGAGATAGGCTCACCAAGACTATTAAATCAACATTGTTGAATGATGTCATAAAATGGACATCCATTATCTGAAATTTACAGGCTGACAGTCAGGCCCAGATTAAGAATTCAGAGGCCCCTGGGCACAATGTCTTGTAGGCCCCCTACCTGGCCGCACCCCTATAGTTAAATAAAAAAATAAGATTAATATATTTTTTTAATAAAATGAATCTATAATGTATTGTCCACTTTTTTTAAATAAATGATATACCGTACATATATTTCCAGTCTACAAAGTTTTTACTTATTTTTAAAGCATTTAAAGCACACTTTGAAAAAAAAAATACTAATAAAACTAGTGAAAATTAATGGATTTTATTATATTTGCTAAAGTTCACTAAAGCAATACAAAAAAATTATATTTAAGGGTATTTTTAATGTATAACTTCTACAAACTTCTAATGCATATGATTATGCATATTATGCATACGAGTTCTCCATAATACACACACTTATTAATTATTCCTACTTGTCTGAATGAAGAGTAGATGAAGATTAGGCAAAATCTGATATGTAGTGGGGGAAAAAAAGAAGAATGAGTTCATCAGACACTGGATTCGAACCGGGTTCATGATAAATCGCGCCAAAACATGTTGCCATACCCTTTACGAGCTATGCCACTCAGGCTGATATGTATCCAGCTCATTACTTTTGTTGTCTCTGTCAATCAAACGGTGATGGGCGTGAATCACTCAATTTGCTTATCCCATCGAGGTGCGCTATTTGCTCAGCTTAAATAGATACTCCAAAATCGGCATTTTACCCCCCCTCGCAGGGGCCCCAGGTGCGCACGGGCCCCTGGGCCTGTGACCACAATGCCCATTGGTTAATCTGGCCCTGCTGACAGTCTAAGCTGGCACAGGTATGTGGCGTCAGGAGGGGTTTAGGAAAAGTGAAGGAAACGAACAGCGAAAACAGCTAAAAGGTGAGAACAGCTCCACTAATTCGCGAAGACATTCATTATCACCTGTGGCTAAGCTGGAAGTGTCTGCTTCAGTATGCAAGTCTCTCTCTTGCCATCACGTACACTTTAAGAGCTCTAAAAATAGACGTAGTGGCAAACCGGAATGAACACTTAATTAAAATACATTTACTTGTTGATGAAGCAAAGCTGACCAGAGCAAGCATAGCTGGTACATGCGTATACTGCAGATATGGCCATAACCCTGTATTGAATTTTTTATATATATTTTTTTTTATTAAAGGGATAGTTTACTTAAAAATTTAAATTCTGCCATCTTTTTCTCTTATCTGTTTGATATTTTGAGGAAGGCTAGAAAACCTGTAACCGCTGACTTCCATAGTGGTTGTTTTTCCTGCTATGGATGTTAGTGCTTACATGTTTTCAGCTTGAAATGTGTTCAACAGAAGAAAGCAACCCATAAAGCTTTGAAACCACTTGAGGGAGAGTATATAGTGAGTAAATTTTCAGTTTTGGTTAAACTATTGGTGGAACCGCGAATAGGTTTAATACGAATTGTGTAATATGTATTTAGTACTATTTGGCAGTAATATTTTAAAATATTTAGTTTTAATTAAAGTGCTAAATGTTTCTTGCTGGAATTGCATGAAACACATGATATCAAGAGTGTTTTGCATCATTGGATATTTACCAACCCACGCTCATTGGAAGTATGTGGTAATATATAAATAAAAATTTAATTTTTGGGTGAACTATTCCTTTAAAATTCTTTATAATAAATCGATCGCTCTACAATATTTGGCAGCAAAACACGTACAGATTGTTTTGCACTACCTGACAAAAGTCTTGTCGCCTATCCAAGTTTTAGGAACAACAAATAATAACTTGACTTCTAGTTGATCATTTGGTATCAGAAGTGGCTTATATGAAAGGCAAAGGCCTCTAGATTACCAAAATAACATAAGATTTTACCAAAATAAAACATGATCATGCCTTGATTTTAAATGATTTAATTAGGACAGTAAGGTCTGACTTTGCTGAGACAAAAGTCTTGTCACTCAACAGAAATAATGTACAGTATAGAATATAAAGTCATGGTGCATTGAAAAAAGAATTAATATTGTATAGAACTCCCATGAGCTTGGAGGACTGCATCCATACATCTCTGCAATGACTCAAATAACGTACTAATAAAGTCATCTGGAATGGCAAAGAAAACGTTTTTGCAGAACTCCCAAAGTTAATCAAGATTCTTTGTATTCATCTTTAATGCTTCCTCCTCCATCTAACCCCAGACATGCTCAATAATGTTCATGTTTGGTGACTTAGCTGGCCAGTCCTGGAGCACCTTGACCTTCTTTGCTTTCAGGATCTTTGATGTGAAGGCTAAAGTATGAAAAGGAGCGCTATCCTGCTGAAGAATTTGCCTCCTCCTGTGGTTTGTAATGTAATGGGCAGCACAAATGTTGCGATACCTCAGGCTGTTAATGTTGCCATCCACACTGCAGATCTCTCACATGCCCCATACTGAATGTAACCCAAAACCATGATTTTTCCTTCAGCAAACTTGACTGATTTCTGTGAGAATCTTGGGTCCATGTGGGTTCCAATAGGTCGTCTGCAGTATTTGTCGTAATTGGGATGCAGTTCAACAGATGATTCACTGAAAAAATCTACCTTCTGACACTTTTCCAAATGACCACCTAGAAATCTAGTTATTATTTGTTGCTCCTACAACTGGGATTGGCGACAAAACTTTTGTCAGGTAGTGTATACTGTAGTTAGAAAGCATAAGCAACAACTTTTAATACTGAAGACAAACATAGCCACTTTAGTGCAATATATATATATATATATATATATATATATATATATATATATATATA
>CAIGQZ010000427.1:21727574-21750874 GCA_903798205.1 Danio tinwini
ATATATATATATATATATATATATATATATATATATATATATATATATATATTTTCTGACACTGACTGACATTAACACAGAAAAACCATGTCATTCTCGCATCATTTTCTGCACGCATGACAATTTGCATGGGTGAATGTGATTCTTTACTGTGGTCTCTTCCACATGAGTTTAATCGTTTAAAAGCCTGCATGCTCTGCTGTTAACAGCAGCCCCTTAAGTATCCCTCACAGAGCTATTAGCAGAATCTGCAAGCTGAGCATAATGAGAGACTTTGTGGCATTTCTTATTATTATTTTATGATTGTTAATCTCAGTGCATCTCTGTTACTTTGCAGCAGGCGTCTGTAATGTCCTCTCTTAGGACCGAGGTGTTTCTGCTGGCCTGGTAGTAAATAATCTCCCTGTGATTGTGTTGTGTGTTTATGGGCTATCAGAGACAGCTGGGCCAACTAAACTTAATCAGTTTATTAGTAGAGTGCTGAGGAAATGTGATATACAACGTCTAGGGTAATCAGAAGTCATCATGCTTCACTGCCCAGCCTCAAATTTCATAACACCGCCAATTATTCCTCCGTTATTAATTATAAAACATATTTTCCTTTATTAGCATTTCGCATTGCCGATTTTGCTCTGAGAGAATGTTGGGAACAAAGCCAGTTGCCGGTACCTGTGGTTGTACAGGAGAGGAGATAATTAGCTTCCCCAATCCTGCAAAGGGTTTTACACCTCTGTGGGGTGCTTTGAATTTGATGGAAACTTGGAGTGTGAAATCAACAGTCCTGGATTTAAACCGAGATGTATGGGATTTTGAGTCCAAAAGAAAACTTGCCGATTTTTATGCTATACTTCCTTTTGCAAGTCACGACCTAGCATGATGTCATCATTTCAGATGTGTCATAATACCTCTTTTCATCATGCTCATTTTGGCTTTGTGAAGAGACGCGAGTGAGTTTGACTATATGTGCTTGAGGTGTTCAAGCAAGCCCATTTTCTTTGATCGTGTTTTCATTCCAAGTGAATTGCTGCAATTTCCTGGCTGTTCTGACATTGTGTTGGTGGCCCATGATCAGAAAGAGCAAGAGAGTTTTTGTTGAAAAAGAAGTTGTCCTTTTTGAAATTCCACAGCTTAACGGTTTTCTTTAGTTACAGTAGAGTCTCAAAACTGTTTCTAACAGTTGGAGCGTGTGCTCTGTGTTTAGAATATGTTGAAGAATTGATTCTTACAGTACACTGTAAAAAATGCTGGCTTCCACACAATCAATTTGATTTGGGACAACATAAAGGAATTACTTTAAATTACTAGTTTTTACAAATTTAAGTGGATTGAACATAAAGTTGTCATCCAAAAATATGTAAGAATTGTTCTGTTTCAGCTTATTTTATACAAGTGGTTTTAACAAACATCAATCGTCACTTTTTAAGTGTATGAGTATCTACATTGAGTTCACTGAGCGTTTCATCGTTATGTCTTTAGCTTTTGGTTTGTTCTATGTATCTACCTTGTGAAATGTAAATCATGAATATGTTCTGTTCATCATGTAAGATGCATTAATAGTATTTTTGCATATAAAAAGATAATTATTTTCTGGTGTATTATTTACTTGTAAATTTAAAGGGAATTGAAGAACACTAATTTATTTTTGTAGCGATCTAGCAACTCTGGATGGCTAAAGAACTACAAATCTTCCACCAAATAGACTACAAATCCTGTCATGCACCTCACACACCTGTTTTGGTTTTCCCTGATGTCAAACACGCACACAGAAACAGCTGAAGCTCATCATTAATTCACTATAAAGTGGACTAGACCAGGACTATAAAGACTCCTCTCATTTCCCCACACATTGCAGAGTCTTGTTAACCTGTCAATATTACGAAGTGTTTACCTTGTCTTGGTTTTCCTGTGCTGTGTTTTTTGACTTTGTTTATAGAATATGCTGTTAGCCGCCCGGACTGATCTATTTGCATGTGACCTGACTACTTTGAACAGCTCTGTACTATACTGGTTTCTCCTGTGTTAAATACATACTGTACATACTAATAACATACTGTATACTGCACGTAGATCCCCAACTCCTTTGTCAGCGTCCTTTCATGACAATTTTGCTTTTCCCAATGAGATAAGTAAAGTTTTCATCAAGTAGCTTTAAAAAAAATTTAATGTTTTGCAAAAATGTGATTTGTAGCTCTTTGTGAAGCATGGCTACATATCAACCTTGGTGTACTGGAAAAATGTTCTAGTGGCGACATCTTTACAAAGTAATACTATTGATTCTTGCATTTTCACAACATTTTGAGACCCTGTTTAGCCAAACAAAGTCTTCATACTGGAATGTGCTTTAATAAATCTGAGGTGATCAGGCAGGCACCAGATTTTTTGTAAACCCAATTAAAATATCAAAAATAAGTAACTGTTTGGTAAATATTCCCAGCAGGGATGGGCATCTTTTAATACCTCACAAATCAAATTGGTTCTTGAGGTCATAGTTTGATAATAAATTATTTCTCAAATTTGAATCAAATAGTTAGATTTGAAGCTTGTATTTGATTTTAATTTGCCATTGAATGCCATTAAATCTATTTGATTACGGTAATTATTTCGGTCTACCAGAAAGACCTAGGGGATAAGTACGATATTTATTTGACAAAAAGTATGATTTACAAAATATAAGATTTCTTTGGCGGAGGCCACATCCGTAGCTCGAATTGAAAGTTTGTAGATCCAGCTATGGCTGTGAAGGATGAAGGCAGTGGTGGACCTTGCCCCCCTGGACAGGGTGAATGTTCGCATCAGTATCTTCAAATAAATGAAATGAATGGACGGCTTATATATTCCTTGAGTCTCGTGGCTATTGATTGGAACTGATTGTGATAAGTGACGTGACATTAGGTATTCCTTGTGTCTTGTGGCTATTGGTTGGAACTGATTGTGATGAGTGACATGACCTTATGCCTTCCTGGTAGAACTAGCGCTAAAAGCTACATGTCTTTAAAAAAAGTTGACTCCAACTGCATTATAACCTTAATGTTTTTTTGTTTTTTTTTGCAATTTAGTAAAATAATGATTATAAAACTAATTCCTTTTAAGCTGACTTTAACCAGTAGTCTTCTAGTTTTTTGTCAGAATTCTCAGACAAATCTTGTACAAATAGCAAATAAAAAAAATCTTTAATACAATAATATTAAGATAGATAATAAAGATTGTAATGAAATAAAGTGGTAAATATATTTTTGACATATCTTGTAGCATTTATTAAATTAGAATGTTACACGATATGTATTTCCAGGAGCTGTAAAGAGGAGCTGTCACCCCCAAGTGAGCCCTGACCCCCCCTGTAGATCCACTGATAGATTTTTGCTTGGATTGGCTAGACTTTTTGTAAATTAATTGGTAGTTTAGCAAGCTAAATGTTTTGAATGGCTTATCAGCACTGACCATTAATTCATACTAGTATTCAATTTGTCTTAGTATCTTATCATTAAAATAATGAGACAGGCTGACTAAAGAAAAGTGCAGAACCCCTGAGTGATCTGGGTCTAATGTGAAGTCGAGGGTCTTGTATCATCCAGTGGGGTTTATTTGATAATGACTGTCTGACTGTGCATTATCCTGCTTATTAATGAGTCTATAATTTGAGAAAAAAAGAGAGACTGTGTGCTGTATCCAGGAGCACCTAATCTTGCAAGAGTTGTCTATGTTTATTCTGCAGCAATCACTGTGGCTTACTGAATATATAGAGGGAAATTAAATATTGATTTGAGCTGACATTATTTTCTTTGCTTATTTGTAGAGGCAGCGGAGAGGCAGAACTTGAGCACAGTTATGTAGAGTAAACAGCTTTTCCAGTTGAAAGGTCAATGCTGCCCTGGACAACAATTATTATTCAGAATTTTTACTGAATACTGCAAGTGCCCAAACTGAATCAAGTATTTTGTCTATTTATTTTTAATATTTGTCTTTTTTTATATCTTTGTTTTTTCATTTTCACCTCTGGTTTGAGTTTACAGAGGATGGTATTGTGTGGCTTTGAAACGCAGCGCTGTATGAGGTGTATTTTAACCAGGAAGGCCTGAGCTTCATTAGAGGCGGTGTGTTTCTGAGCTTTGACAGCGTGTCAGCCGAGACGACAGCAGCTGGTGCACAACATCACCTGTGATGATGTGCCTCTAATCAAAGGCTTCCTCTTTGGAGGTGAGTCGTCTTAGATCTCACACCCTTAAAATAAGGACAGAGATCTTTATGAATATATAGCAGAGGTGCTTGTGCACACGGAAAACACTGAAATCATGCCCAAAGAAATTCAGCCAATGTAAAGCCCTCTGCTGTTTTTTATCTTTCTGAATAATTATAATGACAGTCATTAATAGTTTTGGTTTGGTTCTGTTACTTCTAGGCTAAATAGTAATAATGCTTATAAATAATTTTATGTGAAAAAAAGTATTATTATTATTAGTAGTAGTAGTAGTAGTAGTAGCAGTATTATTATTATTATTTATTATTATTGTTATTTTTTTTCAGTTATTACTTGTGACTGTTTCTATGTATTTTTAAACAAACTCTGAATTAATCTATTTGCCATTGTTAATAATTAATTAATTCATAACGAATTCATTATTTGTAGCCTACAGTTTCAACTACCTGAACCGCATGGTCTTTGTTTTACCCACAAATTACCACCTGTCAATCACTTTTTCTGCGGGACTCTGGCATGAATAGGCAGAGTGATCTGTGTCATTATAATGGCGTTGACAAACTTGGTTGATTAAAAAAAGGTGCAAAACCAACACGAACCAACCAACAGTATCTGAGGTTTTCGCTAAAATTACTAAGTACAAGCATAAAAACGAAAGATTGAAGCAGTGTACTGACGCTGTGACACGTTACCTGATAGATTCAAATGACCGAAAAGTCATTACATAGAGACAAGATTAATTAAATGTCACGTTTAACAACTATAGTGAGACGCGTTTTGTGCTCAAAGCACCTGCTGACTTCCTAGAGTTCAGACGTGCGCATATGCTAGAGCGAATGACAGAGTGTTTATGTGTGTGTGTGGTCACATGATGTGCATTTTCAGCGTTATAGTGTGGAAGGAGGGCTTTTTAGAAATGCTAGATGAAATGCCAGTGTGGATCGTTTTCGTTCTAAAATGCCATTTTAAAACTAAGATGTATTAGTGTAAACGATACCTAAGTGTGTATTTTTTGCAAGCGGGTTGCTGCTGCGACGAGGGCAGGGCGGAGGATCGAAAAACAGTATGTGAGAAGTACCCCTAATGATCTACTACTTTCAGTGAGATTCTGAAGTGTGCATCCAATGGATGCTATGCTATCCCATATTGCCACGCAAGAGAAGTTATAAATAGGAGTGAAGCAACGCTACTTACGCTGGTGTCACGTGATCATGACAAATGGCAGATGTAGTATGTCCGAGTACCATTCATACTACTCACAATAAAACTATATAGAACATAGACACAGCCCAAGATGTGCATGAAATCTTAAAATGCAAAAAAAAAAATATATATATATATTAAAAAAAGCTATCAAGGTGTCTTTACTTGGCAATACTTGATTCTAATTGGCCCATGATCATCCCAAGGTGTTTAATTATTTTCAGATAAATGCAAAGCTGAATTACTTCCAGGCAGGTCTTAACTGCATCACAGTTCCATATATGCTGAATGATTGTGGTTATTTTACAGCCTACAGTCTTTTTTTTTTTTATTAATTTCATCACAACTAACCAATGGACCAGTTGCAACTAACCAATGCAGAACATATAAAATGTTGTTTTAGTCATTCTGTAATGGCTCAGACAAATTGTGTTGTCATAGTTTGTTTAATAGTTCCAAGATCTGTATCACAAGATCTGTACCCCCAATGTCATGCATCTGTCTCCAAATGAGCATCTGTCTCCAAAAAAAATGACAGCATTAGTAATCCTTTCATGTATTATTTAGCAGGGGAAAAAGAACTACAGTGGTTTCCCCAGTTTCTATTTTATTTGTTCCACAAGAAGTGATGTTTGTGTTCACATAAACACATGGAATGGAAAACTTCTTTATAATGCTTTTTTATTTTCTTGTAAATTAAATGTGCACTTTTGGATGGAAACATCTGGTTTGCTATGTCTATATTCTAAGTGTTATTAGTGTTGATCAGGTAAAGAAGTGAAGAGCTTTATAATGTCAACCTGACTAGCATGGTCTCTCAGTTTCATTCTGTTTGAGAGTGGTACTTGGAACTTCACTTTTTACATACACCTGAGCAGGGCTTTACATTAGACAGCCACTCCCACTAGCCACTTTGGTTGGCTCATTTTTAAATTGCCAGTGCTGGCTCGTCGTCACTGCAGAATAGACTGTTAGTTTATGACCGTTTGTCTATGGCTACATTCACACTGCAGGCAAATGTGGCTCGAATCTGATCTTTTTGCCCATGTGTGACTCAGGTCTTGACAGTGTGAACAGCCCAAACCGCATGGAATCTGATCTTTTCACTTCAGATTTGTGCCACTTTCATATGTAGTCTTAAATCAGACACAGATCTGATGTTTTGCAATGCGAGCGCTGTGTAAACGGTTATGTCGGATATCATATGACTTTTACATAATCTTCGAGCGACATACGTCATCATTCTGTGCTGCAGACATCATCTACACCTCTGCAGCATAGTAGAATAACACACAGGGTGATTACTTTACCACAGAAAGTTGGTTGTTCATTTTGAAAAAGATTTTGAAGGCAAAACTGGTGCTTGTTAACCACTCTGGTTAACGATCGGGGCACGAGATGATCGCGATGCTAAAGAGCGTTGGGTGTGTTGCGGAAAGGGGATCCGTGCACAAAGGAGGGGGCACTTTCATTTTAAGAATGAACATTATCTCAGAGCGAATAAAGGGCAGGAGCTCAAGCACCCAAACCCCCCATCTGCACGTGTCTGTTGTTTATAACGAAGTAAAATAAAATAACTGCAAACGGAGATAAACCAACTCCGCCTTCACAGTTCAGTCTGCGGCTGCTCATTAACCCTTGATGAGTTCACTACAGCGGTGGTCAGACAGACGCACGCCGCAGTTGTCATAAATCACAAATGATCAGTGTTTTCAATCACAAGGGACTTATTTTAGGTTTCAAATGCTGAAATACACATTAGTAGTAGCAGAACAACCCTTTACAGTTCATGTAATACAACACGGTTGTCTGTGAAAAGGGCAATAATCATATTAAGCATAATCTGACAACGTGCTTCATACAGTATACACATTGTGTGCATAATTAGACATTTGTTTTCACTTTCGCTTTAACCGTTCTTTGAACAGATTATTAATTGGCCTAACATTAACTGTGTGTGCGGCATCATTCTTTCGTTATCGCGCACGGAGTGTTTTTTTACCCGCTTTCTTTTGCTTGCTGTTATTTTTGTTAATATAGTTTAATAATCATCCTTTACAATAATATTGCTTTAATATGTTGTTGTATGCATAGTTAACTAGTGATCTGGGAGCCAGAACAGACCTGTGCATAGTTTTAAATGCATGGATTATATATATTTTTAAATGTCAGTTGTTTTGTTGAATAAAACGTGTATGTATACAGCAGTATTTTGCTTGTTCTAACACATTATTTATTACACATTAATTATTCAAATTTGTGGCAAGGAAATAATTAGTTTGGTGTGGCCAGAGAAAAAAAAAAGGTAAATCCTCATTGTGTTGAGCCCTGAAAAGTCCTGTGAAAGAAAACTAATTGCAATGCAACACTTTTTTTTATGAAAGTTTAGCCCGTTTGCTTATGCTCATTGATTAAGCTCATAAACAAAAAACAGTTAAATGAACGAGGAGGCAAGTGTAACAAAACACAACATCTAAATGAAGCAATTTCATCATGCCAAAGTCAAATTTATGCACATAAAATATATTTTCCCTACAACAAAATTGTGGGTAGTGAAAATGGAGAGTGGCGAGTAACATTGGAAAACTACTAGCCACAGTGGCTGGTGATCAAAAAAACTTAATGTCAAGCGTTGCACCTGAGACTTGAGCTTAAATTTTTGTATGCATTTGTGTTACAGAATATGTGTTATTTTGATAGATCAGCCGCTGCCATGGCTGTGCATCCTGTATTATTCACATTTGTTCATGAGTGTTTTGTGGCGTTTACTAGAGGTTTGAAGCTCATTAAAGGTGTGCATGTGCACTCACACTTAAATGTGCACGCTGTGAGGTTTTGTCACCTGATGTGTAGTCAGTTGTCAACTGTAGTCAACTTCAAAAGTGCTTTAACAACCAAAGAACTGAAAATTATTGTTTACTTAGTTTAACTGCTTAGAAGTACAGCTTTGAGAGGTAGTCTATATTAACCAACTAATACTAAATTGGAGGAAAATAAATGCACAGCTTTTTTTTTTATAATTAATACTGAATTGTATTAATGATAAAACATGAAAAAGTAACAAGATGTTTACCTAAAATAATTTCATGTTATTTTAAGTTCAAATATATTTTATAATTTAATGGCAGCAAACATTGGTCAAATGCTGGTTACTGGCTTTGAATAACCAGCATCATTTCAAGTTGAATCATTGAAGCTGTTAGAATTGCAGCTTTAAAACAATGACTTTTAAATATAACATCATCAAAATTATTAAGGTTTAAGTTCATATATTGCACAATATGTTGATATAGTAAATATTGCAACAAACCTAAAAAAATTTTTTAGAAAATCTAGCTAGTTATTTGCAGATTCATTTCTATGTCAATACTGTTTCTGTTTCTATGTCAATTCTGTTTCCCTTAAAACTTTGAAGAAAAAGAAGCTTCTTTTGGATGTCATAGTACCACGGACCTCCATTTCCTCTATCCAACCAAAATAGCCTACATCTAGAGGTACTTTTCTGAGTAGAGATTTAAAAAAAAAAAACGCTTCATAGGTTGTTTTATCTGCTGTCTGATTTTAGCTCAGCACTTATATTGGCTCATGACTGTTGCTCGCAGTTTGCTGTCTTGGTGTAAATATTTGCAGGATAAAATACACTCAAGTTTCTGTATCTCATGTATGCTTTCATTTTACACTGGGAAACAGTGAGAGGTGAGGTCAGAATGACACACGCACCTGACAACGCTCCAACATCTGTCATCTCACCTCAACCACATCTTTCTTTACGCTGACACATGAACTGCTCTATTTTACGTATTACAATCATGACAAATAAAACGGTACATACTGTAGAAATGCTTTAAAAAGAAAAATGTAACATACTGTAAAATGCAAAATGATCTAAACTCAGTATTAAAGAGCCCCTATTATGGGTTTTTGAAAAAGACCTTCCATGCAGTGTTTAACACAGCTCTAAGTGAAGTGAAATATCCAGCAAGGCTTAAATCTGAAAGTGCGCCGTGTTTGAAGCTATTGATTCATTTTTAAAAGATTCAACTCACAGTGGTTCGAATGAATCGCCGCTGTAACGAGTCTTTAGCCGTGTCAGCGTGAAGTCGATATGGAACTCAAGCCCTGCCCATTTGTTGGGCGCCAGACCCGGGAAAATTTAAAGTTTATTTTTTGCAAAAATACCTCAGCATTATAGCCCCAGCCTTGTGCTGTGTTCCTGTCATTTTTCTGACGAGTGCTTCAGCAATCTTCACACTTACAACGAGGCATTTGTCAGCTGTTTGTTAAAGGAAGGTTGAGAAAAGACTATTGATGTATAGGACTTTGTCAGAGCTTGACAGGAACTTTAGAGTACACAGTTCATAGATCAGTTTCTTCCTCCATTTCACAAGTGTAAGTAACTTAAATGAAAATAAAATGGTTGCCTCTAAAAATTCTGTATTTAATTGTGATTTGTTTCTTGTAATCGTTTCACGTGGCTTGTACTGTATATGATTAACTCTTTCTATTCTCATATTGCGTCTAAAACCATGTTTAAAATGTGACACGTGAGGCTTTGTTTACGAATTTGAGCTCGCGATCCACTGCCATTAGTCTTTGCAATGGCCACCGTCAGCTGTTTCTACACATGTGCAGTGGTCAGGTTTCAAAATAGTTTAGCTTTTGCCGCTGTGTGGATTAATACTGAATGTGTGTCATTGTTAAGAATAGAGCAATATGATGGTGTTTAACTGCATTGCTTTAATGCACTCCTGCATTGGCTCACACATACACTGCACTCTGTCTACTTCAAAATAGTTGATAAGCTGTAGTGGACATTTCTCTTTGTCTCACCCTAAACACAGTCAACCAATCACAACAGACTGGGTCATCGGACCAATCAGCGCAGATTAGCATCGGTTAAAAAAGGGTTTTAGTAATTTAAAAGGATGCTTAATTAATTAAAATCATCAAACATTCAATTTACTCTAGCAACAATGAGATGATGGCAAGCTTGAGGATTTGTAGGATAGCACAAAATACATTGTTTACTGTAACATTGTAAAAGTTTTATATAGCACACCATTATGGGGATGCAGACAGAAACATAAACTACTGCATTGTGAGAAAGTGGCAATCTTGATATTTTAATTTTTTTATTTAGCATTTTTCATGTTGAATCTGCAATCATTAGTTTTGAAAAGTGTTTTATTAATATTTATTTTATATGTCTTTATTTTTAATTAAACATAAAGGATGTGTCAACAGTGTATTTACATGTAGATAGTTTTTACACTTCAAAAATCGTTTAGCTGCTTGGTAAAACTACTTATTTAAAATGAGCTGAAGCAACGTTATTCTTGAGATTTTTGGGAGACAACTTGTTTTATGTTCAATCGACTTAAATTTATTAAGTCAACTTGATCGATTTGGGACAACATGAATGAATTGCGTGGAACCCTGCAGTTTTTACAGTGTATAAGTACAATGTAAAACATGCATGTACAAAATAAGTGCAACAGATTAATTATTAAAATGTAAGTACGTAGTAATTAAAGCCACATAACCAACTAACCAACTTATGTTGTGTGTTATTGCAGGGGAAAAAAAACATTACTTCTAATTCTCAAGTGAACAGCCATGTTTTATTAATGCATAAAAGACATGTAAACAATCTAAAAAGAAGTATCAAAACCACTTTGCTCCACTGCTTATCAACCTGAAAACATCAAGAACAATCAAGAAAAAAAGTTACTTTGCTGTCTTATTGCTTTCTTAACATGGCTTTATTGCTTGGTCATGCAGTATTCCAGCATCCATAAAATAGTTAAAGTTTTTTTTTTTTTTTTACAAGAAAATCATTGCATTGACATTGAACTACATTGCCCAATGTGCTGAATAGCCTTTCATTAGTGGTACTAATGCTAAGATACTTTTGTATTAAATCACTCATTTATTGTATCACAAAGCAATGCAAAATGTGTGTTACATTATGCACATTTGCAATAAGTTGGTCATTTTCATAAATTACACAACCCTAACTGTATTTTGTTGGATTTTTTTTTTTCATTTTTACAAAAATGTTTATATCACTGCTTTTATTCATAGTTACATATACACATAATAGTTAACTGCACATGAAACAACATGCTTTACAACTTTACAAATTATGATATATTTAACCCTTTTTTCAGCTTTTGATTGTTTTGTGCTGTAATATGGAGCTTAAAATAAGCCAAAACAATCTGAATTTGAATTGTTTTCATTTGAATTACTTACAATTGTAATTTAATAAAACTGAAGATTATTTGCCATTAGAAATGTTTTGAAGTTAAATTTCTTTACTTGAAAATTTGACATCTGAAATTTGGAACAACACCTTTTTAGTCAGACTCAGTCCAAAAAGTCTGAATTTTATAGACGCATTTTCAAACTTCTGATTTTTTTTTGTTCTAAATTCAAAGACTGCAGATATTGGGTTTGTAAAAATACTGTTTCAAGTTGTCAAGATGAAGAAATTTGGAACATCAAATTCAATATTCTAAAATTAAAAAACAGTAATTTAGATTGTGAAATTTAGATCAAAGTCAAACTAACAATCACCTCTGCTTAATTCATGGTTATGCACAGGGTGTGAATTACGGGGGCTGGGGGTTTGGTGGGGTTTTGGTATGTTTTATCTACATATACCCTAATGTAAAATAAAACTCATATGTATTTTAGTAGATGCATATGGTGCACATTAAAGTTAACAGCACAATTTTTCATGATCATCCTTTTATTACTACAAAAAATGTGAATTTTTCACCGTTAACGAAATTAGTCATTTTATATATATCAAAGCACTATACAAGTAAACCTCAATCAAATTATGTTTAATTTAATATTAATTTAACAGTTTAAAGGAATAGTTCACCCAAAAATGAACATTATGCCATAATTGTCTTGTTTCAAACCAGTTTGACTTTCTTTTTTTAAGTTGAATGCAAAAGAAGATATTTTGAAGAATGTTACAAACATGTAACCACTGACATCAAGTGTAGAAAAAGTCATTGGATGTTCTTTTCCCCAACATTTTTCAGAATATCTTCTTTTGCATTCAACAGGAAAACATTTTTTAACTGGTTTGAAACAAGTCAAGGGTAAGCACATTATGGCAAAATTTTCACTTTGGGTCAACTATATCTTAAGCTCACTTTTATTTCTGGAAAAATGAAAGGTTGTTAAAACAATTATGTAATTATTCTTTAAAATAAGTTGTTATGGTCCAATTTTGAAAAGGTTATCTTGAAGACACTTTAGTTTCTGTGAGATAACACCTTATTCTCACATAAAATGGTAATTACCATTTGCTCATGCACAGTTGTATATGCATAGACTACTTTAATAGGCTTTTGCTGAGTATATGCACAAAAGATTCAATAGCAATAGAAATTAGTTCATGCAAATATTTATTGCATTTTTTCAACAAATATTTTCAATAAATAAATTGTGTGTATAGTGTGAATTCTAGAAACAGATCATTTATATATGGTATATATTATGCAATGTATTCAAGTAGCTCATGCTAAAATTTATATTTGATGACCGTAGGCATCCACATAGCTTTCACAGTACAGTAAAGACCTGTCAACATGACATATGTTCCAATATGACTATTCTGTACAGCAAGGCATGTCTTTAAAATGGATGTATGCGAGTTTAAATCCAGTATTTCAGCGTTTGACTGTGCGTGAATGTATTCAGGGAGCGTTAAGCTAAGGTGGCCTGCTGTTTTTCATGAAAATAAATGAAGCGTGAGGAGATACACCGAGGTTTGCTGGGGTGTATGATCATGCAAGGTCTATCAACCAGTCAGATTCCGGTGTTTTTTTCCAAAGCTAGTTATAATGCTTGATACTTTACCGGCCACATATTTAAACACAGCCCCTTAATCTGCTCTCCTAAAGTAAATGAAACAGGGCTCTGATCACCAGAGCTGGTTTTTAACAGGCAGAAAATGGGACTCCCACTTTGTCCCCCACCCCAGCTCTCTTGGCTATTGTGTGGCTGTCAGTGCTAAGCTCCTCTGCCAAGGAAGACACGCCATCGTAACGGCACACAACCCTACAAGCACCTCTTCTGAGGCTAAAGCTGCAGAAATAAAGAATGGAAAAGCCAAAGGGGAGATGGGAAAGCTTGTGCATGCAGCACTGTGTATGTGTGTACTGGTTTTGATGGTTTACAAGGACAGTTTTTTTGTATAATTCAAAATGCTCCAAAATCATTCTTAATAGGGCCTTTTGACATCAAAATGAGAGATAAACTACCAATACCAACGTGTGTGTGTGTGTGTGTGTGTGTGTGTGTGTGTGTGTGTGTGTGTGCGTATTACGAGAATTTTAAAGCAGCTAAAAAGGAAGGAACTGTGTACAGATTCTGCAGAAATAACTTAGATATTAATCTAAGTGCATTAGATTAATCTATAATGCCAGACTTTTAACAGGCACAAAAAAACGAGAGCACATTACACCTGCACTGGTTTCTCTACACTGGCTGCCAGTTTAGAATTCAGTACACAGTACTGCTATATGTTTTTAAATCCCTCCATGGCCTGCCCCTGAGTATATTTCTGAGCTAATTAATATACACCAACCTGTGGATCTCTTCGCTCTAAGGATCGACTCTATTTGCAAGTTCCACGATCACGCTTGAAATGTCGAGGTGATGGAGCTTTTTCAGTAGCAGCTTCAAGACTTTGAAATAATCTTCCACTCTCCATAAAAACTTCTCCAACTTTTAAGTCTTTTCAGAGGATACTGAAAACACACTTATTTTCTTCAGCTTTTAATCATGTGCTGTGAGTTTATGTACTTTGGTTCCTTGTATGTTTGCATGTATTATGTGTTTTTATGTACAGCACTTTGGTACCCATTGTGGTTGGTTGAAAGTACTCTAGAAATAAATTGAGTTTGAATTTATTAATAAGCTAATGATCAATTATATTGGGTAGCCTACACACAAGTCTTTTGGGGAAAAAAACAGATTTAAAAAAAATACTTAACTACATTAATAATAAAAAAACATTGCTAAATCTAACTGGCAAATCAATTGTATTTTAATAAAAACCCATGTCCAGCATCACTGAATTTAAAACACATTTCAGCAGTTTATGATTTAATACTACATATGCCATACATATACCATGTTGTTCAAACATAGGAAAGGAAAAATCAGTGTAGACTTTGAATAGTAAATAGTTTATTTTAAAAGTAATATCAAATAGTAATTGTTTTGTGATTATAAAAAAGTAGTACGTATATGCAGGGGCGGACCTAACTAATAAGCGAGGTAAACAGCCGTTTGGGGACCCGGGAAATTAGGCGGCTCCGACCAATGTCAAGAAGCCTATATTATTAATATAGCTCTTTTATACATTTTCTATCATACATAGTAAAATCTGTCTATAACCGTTAAGATTTTATTGTTATTACTTATTTTTAAAACCGGGGCCCCCTGAATAATGGAGGGTTCCTTTCGTATTGCACACGCGCAAAGTATGAACACCGTGGTTCAAAGACACTGCCAGTCTGTCAGCGATCCGAGTAGAGCTGTGGTAGAGTGAGAATTTTAAGAACATTTGGGGAAGAAAGTAGAAATAGGACAAACAATGAAACACAGCTACCCCCACGATCCTGCTTTCTGGCCCAAATACCTGTCAGATGGTGAGCGCTGTGAACTTGTTAAGAGATTGAGGGCCATTCAAATAAAATAACATTTCCCAGTGAAAAGTAGCCTAATGGTCACCAATTCACAAACAGCTATTATTCAGTTCATATGAAAAATGGTTTTATTCAAATCTAATAAAAAATAGCTAATGAACTGTACATAGTTTGTGAACTTGTTTTTTTTTTCATTTGTGAATTTATTGCATTTACAGTAATTGTACATTAGGAAGATAAAGGTTCCTTTAAATATTAAAGGGGTGGTCCACTACGATATCATATTTGAAACTTTAGTTGATGTGTAATGTAGCTGTGTGAACATAAACTACATTTCTGAATGTAAGACGCTCAAAGTTCAAAGCAAAGGGAGACATTGGCTTTTACAGAGTTAGCTTAGCACAGCCTACAGCGAACAAAGTTTGGGGACTACAAAAAAAATACTTCTGGGCTAGTGAGATCACAAACACTTCAGTTTATGCACATACACCACACGCACACACCCTGCGCAGCAGCAGGGTGTGGTCAGAGGTGCTGTAATGTTACAGCAGACAAAGCTAAAATACTGTCCATACGACGGTACACAGAGCTTCTTCTGTTTCTATATTTGGGCTTCCAGAGGACATGACACAAAGAGAAAGTGCTTACAATTTAATTTAAATTATGTTCCAGAGAATTTAAAAAAATTATAGCTAACATTTGACAAAGGAGAGCTTCCAGAATCTCCCCTAGTTCAGTGCTGGATTCAGCTAAAAACTCCTTAAAGAAGGAACAGTTCCAACCATAATAGCTGTGGATTGTGAGCCATAACCTGTAGGTATTTGTATTTGTTAAAACTGATCTGTTACATGCCTAGTTTCTAGCATTAACGTTATGTTGTAGCAAGGACGTAAACAAGGATGTAATCAGCTTAGCTACAAATTCATATTTATCCGTCAAATCATTGTAAACACCCACAGTCTTCACCAGGGCTTCAGTGTCAGTAATATTAAACATTAAAATTTAATTTTTTTGTGACTTTAAAACCAAAATATTCCCATATTACAGACATGCTGTTTTTCTTTGATATTAATTAATCCATTAGTGCTTCTGAAGTGGCAGATACCATCATCCCACTCATCAGTGCTTTCCTGTTTGTTAGTTAGTTAGTTTGTTTGTTTGTTTGTTTGTGGTGTTTCTGTGTTTCCCAGTGCTGGACTGTGGCTGGAAGGGCATCTGCTGCGTAAAACATATGCTGGAATAGTTGGCAGTTTATTTCGCTGTTGCGACCCCTGATAATAAGCTAAAGGAAAATGAATGAATAATTGAAGTTTGAGTTGTCTTGTATGGTAAAAATTGACTATATTTACATAGATGTACATTGAACACAACACAGTTCTCTAGAAAAAGTAAACCTTGCTGCTAGGAAATCAACTTGTTGCTTGAAACTACTTTCAAGACAGCTACAGTAAGCTGATGTCGCATTTACTTCGAAATGTGAGAAAAGTTAGTAGCGTCACAACTTTTAAGTTAGTTACCAGCACTGCGTGGGAGGCATTTATTTTCTTCATCCATTAGGTTTAGTTAATATGGGGATTTGAAGTCAGTACACTCAGCTCCGCCTGTCTCGCTAACAGTGGCATAATTCACAAACCCACTGAAAATCCACACATGAAAGGAGATTACGAGACTCTCACTTAGTTCCACATCAGCGCAGAATATCTTCATTAGAGTTTCTGGTCTTTATGGTGAAAAACTATCAACAAAAAGTCAGGGATTTCTTAAAGAAATGCCACATTTGTATATAGAAGTATATAACTCCTGTATATTTTTATTTATATATTTATTATTTTTTATAATAATAATAATATTTTTTATAATAATTTTCTGTAGTCTTAATTATACTGCAACTTGTTGCCATCCCCATGGGTGACCTTAACATGGGAGAACATTAATCTAGCAGCAATATTCATTATTTTACCTATTCATAACACTCAAATGGTTGACTATAAGTAAAAACATCGGCCACTTTATTAGGTACACCCGTCCAACTGCTTGTTAACGCAAATTTCTAATCAGCCAATCACAGCAACTCAATGCATTTAGGCATGTAGACAAGAACAGGACGATCTGCTGCAGTTCAAACCGAGCATCAGAATGGGGAAGAAAGTGATTTAAGTGACTTTGAACATGGCATGGTTGCTGGTGCCAGACGGGCTGGTCAGAGTATTTCAGAAACTGCTGATCTACTAGGATTTCAGGCATAACCATCTCTAGGGTTTACAGAGAATAGTCCGAAAAAATAAAATATCCAGTGAGTGGCAGTTTTGTGGGCACACATAAGGCATGTGTGATTGATTCCAGAGGTCAGAGGAGAATGGCCAGACTGGTTCAAGCTGATAGAAAGGCAACAGTAACTCAAATAACCACATTTGAGATACTGTTGCAGAAGAGTATGCAGTAGAGCATCTCTAAATGCTGAACATGTTGAACCTTGAGGCGGATGGGCTATAGCAGCAGAAGACCACACCGGGTGCCACTCCTGTCAACTAAGAGCAGGAAAATGGGGCTGCAATTCGCAGACGCTGACCAAAATTAAACAATAGAGGATTGGAAAATTGTTGCCTCGTCTGAATCTCAGTTTCTGCTGCAACATTCAGATGGTAGGGTCAGAATTTGGCATCAACAACATGAAGGCATGGATCTATCCTGCCTTGTATCAACGGTTCAGGCTGTGGTGGTGGTTGTTGTGTAATGGTGTTGTAGATATTTTTTGGAACACTTTAGGCCCATTAGTACCAATTGACCATTAGTACCTTTTATGACCACTGTGTACCCATCATCTGATTTTTGGGCCGCCACAAATAAATCAATGTATACAGTATGTTAAACACTCAATCTTAAGAAGCTCTTTCAAGGTAGGTCATAAATGCATTGTTTGACCAAAATAGATAAAAATGTCATAATTATTTTTATTTAATTAACATCTCACAAACACATTTTCTAAATTATGTACATTAATTCCAGTATTGTTTATAGGTATAATTAATAAATGAGATCGGACTCAACGTCTTTGTCAGAAAAGCAAGGCAGCAGTTTTAAGTTTGCATTTACTCTAGGTGTACAACAGCTTATTACTGGCCCAAGAGACCAATGTACCATTGTAGTAACGTTTGTTTGTATGAGGGGAAGAAGAAGACAGGGTCGGCGATATCAGGTAAATACAAACTTTTTATTTTTAAATAAACACACCACACGTGTAGCTGTGCTTGTGTGTGTGTGCTTTCTTCTCTCTCTCTCCCGGCTGCTCCTTCTCCTTAAGAAGGGTGTCTCTCCGGCCCAATCACTAGAATAAACAGGTGTTATTTATTATTTCTGATTGGCCTGCTGATTAGCTGCCGGGCTCCGAGCATGCTCTCCCCCCTCATTGGGTGTTCGATCATGCTTACCTCTCCACAACCATGTCATAAAGCGTGAATCATCTCAGACTTATTTCTTGAAGATGACAATGAGTTCACTGTACTCAAATGGCCTACACAGGGATATGGTGGAACAGGAGATTTGCATCATGGATGTGCAGCCAACAAATCTGGAGCAACTGCATGATGCTATCATGTTAATATGGACCAAAATCTGAGCAATATTTACAGTACCTTGTTGAATCTATGCCATGAAGGATTAAGGCAGTTCTGAAGGCAAAAGAGGGTCCAACCTGCTACTAGTATTGTGTACCTAATAAAGTGTCAGATAAGTGTATATTTGGCTACCTCTCTTATGTGTATACTGAGGCTTCAATGTATTAGTCTCCCCTGGTCTGCGTACCTCACAGGATCTTCTTCCTTATTGATTCTCTCTGTGGTTCTGCTGTGTGGACATCAGTCCTGTGCATGGGCTCCTCCCAAAACAAACATTTACACACAGAGAGAGTGTCAGATTTGTCAGTAAAAAACGAGAGCTGTTTATATTTAATTAGTGGATAATTTGTTTTTATTAATTTACATTCTCTCCAAATTAAAATTCTGCCTTCTCGGATTGCTTTGTGAATCTAATAAGCATTTTAGAGAATTAGGCTGTATTATTAATCACAATGTTTTCCCACAGACTTACACTCTGTGGCAGCATTTCCCCCAGGGAAATATATGCGTAGATATTTAAATTGAGTTTTGAAGGAACACCACATACAGGCTGATTGTAAAATCTTCTTTTTGAAAAAATCTATTCATGTGGTGGTTAGTTTTGACTTTCAGGTGGGCACTCACAAATAAATCAATGTATACAGTATGTTAAACACTCAATCGTAAGAAGTTCTTTTATGAAAGGTCATAAATGCATTGTTTGACCAAAATACATAAAAATGTCATCATTATTTTAATTTAATTAAACGTTGCTTATTACACACAGTATGTACAGCAATACACAAATAGCTTTACTTAAGAAAAAAAAAGGAATAAAATGTTACAAAATTATTATTTACTACATAAATACAACAACCACTACCTCCATGCTTCATTTTGGCAGGCTTTTTTCAGTTCATTCATGACAATTTGCATTTTTATAATATTATTAGTAGCAGTATTATTTATTATATGCATATTTATATTTGTTTTAATAAAAACAAGTTTAAATTTGTCCACCTGTCGGGTTTTGGAGACGTATGCATCACCATATGGAGTATACGAATAGGACGTGTGTTTGGACATAACCATACTTCATTATTATTGTTCATTTATTCGTTTGCTGGAAATTAGAACTGAGTTTAGAAATAGTTTTGAAACAAACCTTTGTGCTTAACAAATGAAATTAAATATGTAGACTCATAGATATCTTCAGTGGAGTGAGTTTTCACCAATGCATTACTCCGAGAAAGTAAAGTAAAGAGTAAAAATAAAGTAAAATAAAGAGAAAGTAAAGTGGCTGAATGGAGGAGGCTTGTTCTTTATCCTTGCGCTGCAGATTGTCTGTTTAAATGTTTTCTCACAAATGAAGAGTTCAGTTTTTCAACTTACAAAGTCCACCATGTAAATAGCAAGTGCGCTATGGCGTGACGCAACTGACTCTTGAAGGGAATGGGAGATGAAACTCTGATTGGTTTAACGCACATTATGCTCAAAACACACCTACAACTCATTCAAGAGAATAAGCACAACATTGTTAGACCATGTGCTCTGGTGCAAACCATAATTTTCCGTCCTCAAAATAGCAAAAGTGATTTGGATTCACCCTTAATGCTTTTGCACCATGCACTTTAGACTTTGTGCTTAGATCATTTAAAATAGAGCCCTGAGTTTATTTTAAAAATCCCATGTTCGTCATTAGTTAACTATTGCTGTAGCCACTAAGATAGTCTAAGATAGTTTCTCTTAATTTTATGCATTTGGTGATTGTATGTGTTGATGGAAAAATGTTAAGGGAGAAAATCATGGTTGTGACACTCTCTCAGTACAAATCTGTGGCAAATGGTTTCATATAAATAACCATTTATCCATGAAATATTTAACGACATGCTGAAATTGAAGCTCGACTAATTGTGGCTGAACTTTTTAAAAATGTATTAATTAACTAAATCGAACATGCGCATTCAACAAAGAGAGATAAAAGCCTGTGTAATATCTGAGTACAACAATGGAAGTATTTAGAGGAATTTCAAACATCTAGCTTGAGCAGAAATTACAGTGCGTTTGAGTGACACATTAGCAGTCAGAATGTGTCAGGTATTGGCATTGATTGTGTATTAACTCCTCCTCCTCCTGCATCCCACTTCCCTCCGCGAGGTGTTTCCCCTTCCAGTGACCCCGCTGGAGCTCCATCTGTTGTAGCTCTTTGTGTTGTTCCCTGTAGAACAGAGTGGCGGAGAAGTTTATCGCTTCAAATTCTGCCAGCAGGAGGCTTTGTTTGGAAATGGCTTTGATTCTCCAACTTGCTCTCTGAGTAAAAGCTCCAAACACACACAAATGACTTGGGGAAGAAACTTTGTGCTGGCACACGCCTCTCCGTTTTGTCTATAAAGCGAATGTATGTGTTTGGGAGTATATGAAAGGTTTGTTTGGGTCAACTCTACAAACAGTTTAGGAAATTTGTGGTCAGGATTGTCTTGCAGTGCCTTTGTTTTCTTGATTTTAATTTTTTATTATTTTTTTTATTTTTTGAGATTGGGCTATTGAAAATACAGAAATGCACAGAAAAAAAAAATTATTCATTGGATTTACAATTTTTTTAAGGTAAGTGGTTGCAAACAATTTATTTGTGCTGAATTTAAACAAACAATTTAAGTTACAGAATGTTACTAAATTTAGATCAGTGTGTGGTTCTACTATTTTTATACCCCTGTATAAAATAGTGGTAAACTGCCACACAATTAAGCCAAAGTTAAAATCGTTTTTTTTTTTTTTTTTTTTTTTTTTTTTTTTTTTTTAAATGCTCA
This sequence comes from Danio tinwini, assembly GCA_903798205.1. NCBI lineage: Eukaryota > Metazoa > Chordata > Actinopteri > Cypriniformes > Danionidae > Danio > Danio tinwini. The sequence goes on from CAIGQZ010000427.1 coordinate 21,749,050, forward strand.
CGCCTTAACTTTTTTAAGCTGAATCAAATTAACCCTATAAGTCCATTGAACTAATATGTTAAACTGACTTAAAACAGCTTGAGTAACTTCAAATTAAGTTAGAACATGATTAACTTAGTTTAATAAGTTACAATGAACTAAAACATATGCTGTCAGGACTAATTGATCATATAATGTATTACAGTGCACTTGTACACTATGCTAGTCAGTGTGAAGTGCTGAGCATAAATTAAAGCAAAGGTTTAAAGTATTGTTTGTTGAGAAGTAAATATTATCTGTCCACAACAACCATCTCTGATTTTAATACAGTATATTTTTATTTTATTTGATAGAATTTACTCACACTTTTTTTTATTTTGTTTAATTTATTTGAGATTTGTAAACATTTATGTTTTATTCTAATTTGATTTAATCATACATTTTAAAAATAATTTAAGTTTTTTTAATTTATTTTAAAATGACAATACAATGACAATTTTTTTGTTTTGTTTATGCAGTTAAAATGTTATAATTTTGGGGGAATAATGCTCCATAATGATTTTTTTCTGACAAATTGGTAAAACCCATAGACGTAAAAAGATGTGGTTTGAACAATAGTGACAATAAAGATTTAAAATGTTAATAAAGTATTCTGGGTATTTTAAGTATTCATCAAAAGATTTAACAAAATATTTTGGTATATAAGCTATTGCTGCATTGAATTACATTTTTTTTCAGGATGTTTTCTGTAATATGAGGTTAAAGTGATGAAAAGGTGGATTTTTGTCTCAGAACAAATAAAAGAAATCAAACTGGATTTATTGACCTTATTCTTCAATGTGGATTTTGCTTATTTTTGCAATTGTTTTAGAACTTCCGATTCAGTTGCCTATGGGAGAGATGACTAGAAATAATAAACCGCAGAAAACAGTCAAACTGCTTGCTTTACAAACGATTGTTTGCATGACTATACAGACAAAGCAGAATAATATAATAAGAAAATATCAGTTTGCAACATCAAGCAGCATATTGGGCTGTTTTTAACATCTAAAAATGAATGGAAGTGAATGGGACCGGAAGTCTCGTGCCAAAAAGATTCAAATGTCTGCCTCCACTCGTACGCCAGAATGAACTCAATAGCATGACATTACTAATGGAATGAAATTTCATCATTTTATGTCATTATATTAATAATCAGAATCCTAAATCTCATTGTTTATTTTGAGGTTTAAGATTTTGAATCCTAGATTATCAGTGTTTTCTCAAGTGTTTGGTCCCCTCTGTTAGATTTATAAATGCAGACTTTTCTTAGAAATTGAGTTGTTGTGTTTCGCTCCCAGATCTCGTGGTATACATTACGCCAGCTAATATATAAAGCAAAACTAAAATTGATACAGCTGCTACATGACATTCAGCAACACCAAAGTAAAGTACTGTATATTTCTGGATAAAATAAGGATACTTTTTTTAAAGGCTAGAATATTGTATATCTAACTGTGCATGTCTTTAAAAGAAGCATGTTAGTTTTAATTCTCTAAAGATGCTGTTTAAAAATGCTGTATTTTCCACCTTTAAAAATCAGTTTTTAGCTCTAACTATGTGCGTGCGTGCGTGCATGCGTGTGTGTGGGTGTGTGTGGGTGTGAATGAGAGGGAAAATGCATATGATAGCATAAACAGCATCTGTGGCATCTGTTAGAAGTAATGCACACACATCATACAAAAAAGTAAATGAATACCACAACTTATGCAGTGGAGGCAATTGAGACAAATTCTGCATGCCACATTTAATAAAATAACTATTTAATAAAAGAACAAAGCATAGACCTCTTCTGCTGGAAAGAACT
>CAIGQZ010000427.1:21754876-21772406 GCA_903798205.1 Danio tinwini
CAGTCAATCATATTACGTGCTCCTCCCAAAATTAGTTTGTGAAACTTCACATAGCTCATTAAACATAGCAAAGCTATCCAAAGTGCTAAACAGAGTAAAACATAAATTAAAACAGGATGGACAAGATGAACAATTAAATACCAAAGAGAATACAATTAAATTCCTAACAGTGCATTAAAATAGTAAATGCAATTAAAATGCTCAAATGAAAAGCCACCTCTTGACAGCTTGTTATTTCTGAGAGGGTCACATAAACACCACAAATATTGAAACCATTGTGTAAATGTATTATTTTTGTTGCTATTTATTACTCATTCTCACCTTGTTATAGTGTTTTTCTTTATTTCGATTGGCTGTCTAGTATCATTGCGACTGTCCTCTAGCATTGTGTAGTGAGAGCCAGATGCATGTTGGGAAGGATACCGAATCATCTGGAGATGTCAGGCTTGGCTTCCTGCATGGAGGCAGCGTGTATATCTTTGCCAGACTGGAGAATGAAGTCTTTGATCACTGCATTGGGCAAAGCTTTAGTGCCCCCCTCTGCCAATTAGCAGGGCAGTGGCCCAACTGTCTTATGCCAGATATCTCTGCCAATTTGGATGATTACATCTCGGTTTGCCACCACCCAGGTCAGAGAGGGCGCAGGGATGTCACAGACTGGGGTTCTGTGAGGTAAAAAAAAAAAAAGAAAAAGAAAACCGAGAATGTTTCCTTCCATAACTAAAAAAGTCTCTTTAGAGCTTTACTCTTTCTTTTTCCTTTAAGAAGAAAATGGGCTTTTAGTTTAAAAACAACAACAGCAGCAACAAAAATGTAATCGCAGGAAGAACATACAGTGGGTACAGAAAGTATTTAGACCTCCTTAAATGTTTCACATTCCTTTTTAGGTCTCTCCAGAGATGCTCAATTGGGTTTAAGTCAAAATCAAATCAAATCAAATCACTTTTATAAGTCAGGGCTCTGGCTGGGCCATTCAAGAACAGTCACAGAGTTATTGTGAAGCCACTCCTTCATTATTTTAGCTTTGTGCTTAGGGTCATTGTCTTGTTGCAAGGTAAACATTTGGCCCAGTCTGAGGTCCTGAGCACTCTGGAGAAGGTTTTTGTTTGTTTTTGTGTTTTGATTGATCACGGCTGGCCTCTCATCCGTGATCAGCAATTAATTCAAGTCCAATCAGATTAATTCAAGCTTACAATAAATAGGTAGATTTTGCCCTACTACCTTATCTTTGTTTTGGAAGAATCCCCCCTCCCAGCCATAATGCTTCCTTTTCCTCACTTTACCAGGGGGAGCTCTCGAGATCTACCTCAACTCAGACACCCTTATATGTTTATTGACCAGGCGGGAGCCCTGGGCTCAATGGGGTATGCACACAGACTTTTATTTTCAGTCAGCCAGCCCCAAGGCTTCCGGTGAGTTGTCATACAAAAGTGCCACATTTAAGATCAGATTTCTTAAAAAAAACAATCATCAATGCCTGGCTGAGATATAATATAAAGTGGGTATCAGACCAAACAAGAAGCAGTGCATTAAATTATATTTTTTCACGTCATGTCTGGAAATTAATATTACCCTAGTGTTTTCAATTGAGTTTTTGCGTAAACCTGCGTTTAAAACATGTTTCGTCTTTTTTTTACGCTTTAACAACCAAATAGATGCTTAAGTCTAGTTAACTGATTGTATTTGATTTACATTACAACATAAATGCTGTAAAAGTAACCTTATGAAATCGAATATAGTCACATAAACCTTTCACCGGAAGTTCATCATTGGCTGAAAATCACTAGCTGTGCATATACTGTAGCCAATTATCTCTGAGCTCAGGGTTCTCTCCCGGGACAGCATGCCAAACCTGGTAATAGCGTCAAGCAATATCTAAGTGGACACTCTAGAAACTTAAGAAAAGTGAGTAAACCCATAGCCTTGTTTGTTTTAGTAAATTAACTGTCTGCATAATAATGAAAATTAATTAAGTCAACTTAAAAGTTCCAAGGTTAACAGGTCAACTTGTCGCTTTAAAGGCACTGAGTTTACTCCCCCTTTTAAAGTTAAATTAATAATCACTTTTTTACAATGGGTAGATTATACAATTTCACTTTATTTATTTAATGATATCAGCATGCTTTTGTTTAATCGTTTAACAATAATCACATTAAGCTCTTAGTCCCAATAATAAGACCTCTTACAAAAAAACAAACAAAATGGTTAGACCACTTAGAACCTTACATTTGAGAAAAATAACTATAAATATAAAGAGGTTTTAACGACCTTCAGGAGCCCTTCTATGTGTATATGAGGCCTTTATACAATTTATGGTTTGCAAATTTGAGTAAAATGCTTTTATTGTGAAGCCCCGTTTTTGCTCTCTTCGTTTTATTGACGTGTTTTACATCTCTCCACTCCATTCCCTTTTTAGGGTCTATATCTCAGCTCTGCAGCAGCTTCTCTGTCAGCTCTCGTTCAGCCTTTCTTTGTTGCATTTGAACAAGGCCAAGCGGTCGAGCGATGGTGGCGTTTTTAGGTCTACAGAGGTTGTACGTCTCATTCACGGTAGATGCTTCCACCGCTTATTATGTTTCAGGAAGGCATGTTGACATTTCTGGAGCATTTTAGAGATGTTGTGTTTAAACGTTACCCATGGGTGTATTCCTGGTAAGAGACAGGCATTAGGAACGGTTTGGGAATGTAAATCTGTCATAATAGCTTGGCATGCATGTTTAAAAGCCTGTTGTGTTTTGATGGGTATAAAACAGCTGTGGTGAGACACCCTGTGTGTGTGTGTTTGTGCATGTGTGCGCATGCTTTCTGGCAGGTTTTCAGGCATTTCTTATACCAAAAACGTATAAATAAAAAAATAAATGGTAACCTGTCACTGGGAATGAAAGATTTTAGCATTGATGGAAACCGACAAACCAAACACACACACACACGCTTGCTTGCTTATTCTCAGAATGAATTATGCAGGGCTACTTAATCTGTTATATGGCATAGCCTAAACATCTGGCATTTAAAAGCAACTCTTAGGTAAATGTTTTCGTAATTTAGTCAAGTTTATGCTAACAAGTCCCTAAAGAGAGTTTAAAACTTGTGACATCAGATTCTCCAAAAATTATTAAAAACAGTGATTTACACTTGGCAGAGACTACTTTACATCCCACCTTCATACCTTCCATCCCTATAGGTACTCGCTTTCCTTCAAGTATTTTTCTAAATGTCAATCGCCATGACTAATTCTGTTATGTGACTAATCGTGATGAAGAAAGTTGTGCTGGTTATCTCTTAGCCTTCTTTCATTGCATCATAAATGGTGCCTAGACACACGGCAAGTTAGATGCCACTGCGACGTGACAAACTATCAATAAAAATTATCACAAAACCAGTCATAATGAAGCAGTTTGAGTTTGCAAAAGTGCAAGGGCTATATGAGACATAAAAGGGATGGACTGTTGTTGAATAACAGATTTGTGGTCTTTTGATCACACTTTAATCACTACATTATACAATATAGCTTAAGAATGGTATAAATTATGTGATAGGCATGTACTTTTTAAGTGTCATTTTATTTTTAGTAATATAAAATATTTTCCATATTAAGACTATCATTCAAAAAAGCATTTTTATTTATTTATTAATTTTATAAAAAAATGTTTTGGTCTCCAAAATGTGTACAGATCTAATGCACAACATTTATAAAAGAGTAAAGGAATATTTTAAATAAATGTTGTTGTTTTTTTCTGTTCCTCAAAGAACTAGAGAAATAAAAATGTGCAGTATCACATTTTATACAAAAATGTTAAAATTTGTCAGCACGAAATATAAAAGGGTTTGAGCAAGTCCTGCATATTCAACTTATCTCTGAAGCATCACAGTAAAAACTGCTAAAAACATTTTTTTCATCACAGCAACAAGGAATGTTACATATTAAAATATATTTAAATTTAAATCTCTTTTGTTGTAAATTTTGGTTAAATTTGAGAATATTATTTGGTGTTGTTCTAATTAAGTGAGTGCAGCCTTATCAAGCTTTGTTTTTCTTTTTTTGTTTCAAAAACAAGCCAAAAAAAGTAATCTTACAATACCAAATACATATTTTAAATGGATAGTGTATTATTGGGGAACAGATAAATTTAACCCCAAAATGACCAGTCAGATTAAGAAGAGCCGGAGTCAGAGATTTAATAAAAGAAGGTTTACTGAGGATAGTCAAGCAGAAGCCAGCTTCAGCACTCGCAAAGAGTTTGGAGATCGCTCTACTTACAATCAACAAATCAACAATGCATCACTAACTACACCATACATACAGTATAGATGTTTTAACCTAATTGGTTAAAACACAAATAGAAAATTTCCAAAGAGGTATGCAGAGGTGAGGTCATATCTTCTTCCAAGATAGGGTAGATAAAGGAGTAGCGGGCCAGACAGCCACTAGGTTATTCAGAGCTGACCCCGGAGCTGTCAAAATTAAATGAATCCACAAGTACATTTCCACAAATGAATAAACATGCACATACAAAGTATACATGGTATACTCTAGGCTGTTTCTTGTACTCTCAGTTGTCTTATCAAAATTGGTTTAAAAACTAGTACAATCAACATCCAAATTGATGACTTGCTAATACACAGAATAATTTAAAAAGTATTAATTCTTTCACACAGTGAAATTCACATCTAGTGACAGCTGTTCAAGTAGCATCAAACTTCCAGTTCCACATGACAGGTCTCCGTGACCTCTTCGATGGGCCTGAAGATCCTGAGGAAACAAATCATTTGGCATCCAAAAATAAAAAACTATGACACACATATCATTTAAAAATCCTCTCTGAAGAGGGATGACACTAAAGTCATCATATAATCTAGGTCCTTAAACATTAACAACTTTATTAATAATCATGAAGACATAAGAAAGGATATGTGTTACTCCATCATGGAGCGGACATCCATCAGAAAACCAACACCTTTAGTATTCACTTATCGTTTTATTACAAAAGAGCAGCAACTACAATTTTCTCTGGAAGAAAATAAGTTATATGAGTTTAAAACAACATGTCAGTGATAAACGATGACAGAATTTTCATTTTAGGGTGAACTATCACTTTAAAATTCAATTTCCATGGTCCCCTTGATCTTTACTCTGGTTTTCCACTATGATTTGTGTCCTATCTTTGCTGACTCTCTTACACTTTCATTTCACCCTCTTCCGCACAGGTATTTCCCAGCCTCTCCACTATCTCAGTGCAATTTATAGCAAACATATACTAACGGGAAAACCTCTAAGTGAGTTTGAAACTACCATAAACAAGCTTGCCTCAGTGCTAATAAAAATGAAAGCTTTGCTCATTCTGTGTTTAAACTGTTCTGACAGGAACATAGCGTGCATTAAATAGTCAGATATTTAGATCCTGTTTTTTTTTTCTTTAGCTGTGGTGAGCTGCTGCTCTGTTGAGTTTCTGAAAATCAGTCCTTTCATCCAGGTCATCAAAATTCCCTTTTCACGCTGCAAAAACAAGCTCTTTTATGTAAATGCTCTAACTGCTGGGTAGATTGATCAAAACCACTTTGACACTCTTAAATTCGTGAGTTGGCTTGTTGGAAAGTTCCCTGCAATATTAATTTATCACAGTAGACTTGAATTGTTTCCTCTAAATTGTTGTTGTTGTTTTTTTTTTTTTTTTTTTTTTGTCAAAAACGCTTTTAAACACAAAGTCCACTGGGGAAACAAACAGGAACAAACACTCAAACAGTCTAAAACCCAAACATGCAGCAAAGACTATTAATGGTATGTTACTATAGATCATGGAGATGTGTGCAGTCAGGGGGATTTACAGAAACTGGAAGACATATTAAATGTGACTAAATGGTGCAGAATTTCAGACATTCCATATTCAGCATGCTTCCCTACTGCAATTCAAACGCAAGTTTAAAAGGTTTAAATAAAGAATATTTATCAATAAAATTGATTGCTTTATTTCCTTCCTCCTGAAAACTTGTAACCATATTTGATTTTCCTACTAAGGAAGTAAACAGTTACAGGCTTTCAGCTTTCTTCAAAATAGCTTCGTGTTCAACAGAATAAAGAAACTCATAAACGTTTGGAACCACTTGAGGGTGGCTAAACAGCATTTTTGGGTGAACTATTCCTTTAATTATTGGCGCAGTATTAAATGCCAGGAAAACTGACTACTGCAAGGCTTGGTAAATTATTTTGCTTGATTTATTTTACTTCGCAATGCTACGAGTGTGATATTGTGTTTATATAACAGTTTGATGGCATAATCATGTGTATTAAAAAAGAAAATCAAACACGTAGAGTCTCAAAAATATTTTTGTATGAGGAACTACTTCCACCATTCATTCACATCTGCAGCTGATGTCAGAACATTAGAAACCATTGCTACTTTAACAACGTCACTTTAGAGCTAGTATTTGAATGATTCTCTAGCGTAATATTTAAAATGATAACAAAACAGGTGATTTTGCTGACATTTTAAGATTATGAGCCTGAACGGCATGAAATGCCATCAGTCTGCAGAGATTTCCCAGTATTTCTCTGTTGCAATCAGGATTTCACAATAATTAACCCTGAAAAAGCCAGAGCAAAGCAAACACTACCAGTTTCTGTGGTATAAATATAGCAATATAAAATACAAAAGAGACAGATCGACTCAGAATGTCACTTACCTGATTTATAATGATTTGTTCTGCTGCTTTTGCTGAGAAAATGCAGTTTTTTCTCCCCTAATTACTTATTATGCTGTCCCTTTCACCATCTTGTGGTAGAACGTCAACCGTCAGTTTCTATGGTCAGGCTGATAGCAGCTGATGCACTGAAATTGAATCTGATGCTCCGAAGTTATAAATATTTAAAAATAGGCACTATCCTTATGAATAAACTGCATAGTTGCAATCTAAACAACTATATTCTCGACAAAAAAAACCCTCAAAAGTACATTATGTTGTCCAACAGCAGCATTATTTGTCAAACTGTAGTGTCCTCTGCTTGTCGCTGTGTGTGGGCTTAATAATAAACAAGGGTGAAGGGTTAAGAGGTTGTACTAGTGCTGTTATTTGCAGAATATTGCACAGCTCTGTACATATTCCAGGGACACACTGTGTGATTACTATTAGTTCTTTATGATTGTATCTTGTTAGGCTGTATTAACCTGATTCCCATGTCACACTGATTGATCTCATGTTATTATATAATGTCAGACTGTACAGAGTTGTAATAAAATCTCACAATGTACACATTATAAAGGAGGGACAAGTATCATTCTCTGTGTGTGATGAAGAATTATTATTGATAGTGTGGTAATCATAGCAACGTTGGTTTGTTTGATCCATATTAGAGAACTGGATTGCTCATGATATAATAAAAACAGTCCCACTTTATATTAAGTAGCCATAACTACTATGTACTTGCATAAAAAAATGCAATGTACTTACTGTGTTTGTAATGTATTGCAGAACACTTGTGGTGCTCTTGAGGTGGGATGCATGACAGGTTTGGTGGTATGAGTAGGTTTAAGGGTGGCTTACAGTTAGGGATGTGCACTATTATTCGATCAATCGATTAATGGAACCCATCAGTGACGATCGAGCATGAAAATGATGATTGATTGGCTCAAATTAAATTACTTTCAATCGTTCTGATTGGTTATGCTGGTATTTGGGCGGTAGTTTGATATTTGATTGATTATAGCTGCAGGGAGTTGTGGTCTAGACAAGACCTGAGAGCAGATACAGGGGGTAACACACCAGAACCGCCGCACCACGCAGCGCATTTCAGAATTCTAAACGTAAACAGCGGTGCCCAGCACGACTCATGACACTGTTAATTTTTCTGCCGCGCCACAGAGCACCATCTGAATAGTTTCATTTTAAATATCATGCGAATGTGTTGGTCTGGTGTGTGATACTTTCAGCTGTCATGTGCGTGCCGTGTCTTGACAATCTTTTCAGGGAGGACTAGCCTACGGCATGAGTAATGTTTCACCGGAAGACACCAAAATCGAAAGCTACTTCAGGGAGCCATCCATCTATCTAAACCCGAATCCTTTATTGTGGTGCAAAGTAAATAAGTCTCGATATGCAAGGCTAAGCAGCCTTGCCCATTGGTACCTGGCTGTTCCTGCAACTTCTGTGCCTGCTGAGCGCCTTTTTGTCCCCCGCCGGTAATTGTAAATAAACTTAATCGCACTCGGCTTTCGTTGGAGCATGTAAACCGACTTATCTTTTTGAATAAAAATATGTAGTCCTTCCTTGTGTTAAGTTTTATTAGCCACGCATGGTAAAATATTCAGGCTGTTTTTGTTTTAAGTTTAAGCAGCATAGTTAAATTAGGCCGGCTTTATTTTATTTACTTCCACCGACTGATCATTGTGAAAGAAATGTTATCTTACCTAATCTTTAAGTTTTATAGCTGTGGTAAAAAATATTCAGGCTATTTTTATTTTAGGTTTATGCAGCCAAATTATTCTATAATTTTAGTTAGGCTATGTGCTACTTAACAGTCATTTGGTTAAGTTTTGGTGAAACTTTATTTTTGCGAACCTTTTACAATTTAAAAAAATCCTTTTTGATCCACATCTGTTGTGATGCAAAATCTGAAGTAAAATCTTGTTTTGGTAAAAATGTCAGTTGAATAAAATAACTGAAATGCAGTGTATCATGTGTGTTTTTATTGTTGTTGTCAACAATATAGAAAAAGGTTAATTATAGTTTTAAATATGGATCCAAAATATTTATAGACATAATAAGACACATATTGAAGGGGATGATACTGTAAAATAACTATGGTTTCTTTTTTCTGCGCGACTTCAGTTGCCATTGTTTTAAAGCGCCCTGTGAACCGCATCCACTTTCTGGTTGGCATGTAGTTCAAGCTCACATGCATTTTGTGTAGATAAACACAATTTGTAGTATAACATTTTCATATTGTGTTTCTAGGCTTTATGATTAATTTTATTTACAATGCGTCATGTAGCCTCACATCAGTGGCGGTTCTAGTTTAAATGCCACCCTGGGCGAACCACCTGCTTTTAGAAATGTACTTAGAAATAAATAAAATTATTATTATTATTATTATTATTATTATTATTATTATTATTATTATTTAATAATAATAATAAATAATAATAACAATAATAATGATAATGATAATATTAATATTATACAATTATTATTTTAAATAAATAACAGAAATCAATCCTAAATGTAACTGGAAAACATTTAGACAACTGGAGTGATATGCTAAAATCTCTTAAGAAATCTTTTGCGTGAATATTAAAGACTATTAGAATACAAAAAATATATTTAATGTAATTATCTATTGTCTTAGACCTGACTCATGGCTGAGAATGAATGTTATTAAGTCTTACCTCCCTGATTCATCATCTCTCCCTTCTGCTTCATAGCCATATTGTCAAAATAAGATAATCATCATATTATAACTTTAGTTTTGTCGACTTGCAAAGCTTGCTGCATGCCGACACATCTGCATAAAAGTTACTCCGGTTTCACAGTACATAAGCGGCATGTATTTTATCGGCGCGCATGTACACCGGGAAAAGAGCAGCGCGTGTGGTGCACGGGAATGGTTTTCTGCACGCATGCATGCATCAGTTTGCTTTCACCACCGTTGTTTCGGTTGCACATAGACAATAACAAACCTGCACATGCAAAATATGCCAAATGTGAATGGCCTCTAACGTCTTTATTCTGGGATTACTACTTTAAATGAATACACCTACGTAAAGTAAATCGTAACTCAAAGCTTTTACTGGGGCTCCTTTTTTTTGTCTCCTCGTGCCACCTAGATGTCGCCCTGGGCATCGACCATATTGCCCATGACTAAATACGCCACTTGTTACACTTCTTTAAATGTTTAATATGTTAACCAATATTGATGGTGATTTTTAATAACCCAACAGCGTTGATTTAATTGTTTTCTGAATACTGTCATAGTTTTATCAGCAACATTTTTAACATTTTTTTTTAAATAAAAAAATATTATTATTGAATGTTATTTAATTGTCGCTATGACGCATGCAAGCCCCGCCTCTTGTTTAAGCCCCACCCCTGATTAATCGAGTACTCGTTTGTCAAACCTTTCAACCAATTATTCAAAATGAAGAATGGTCAGAAATGCCTATCCCTACTTACAGTGTAAGGGATGGTCAACAGTGTAATTAAAGATGTAATTACAGAATTGAATTACAGATGCAATTACATGCATGTATTTAATCAATCATAAGTACAATGTAAAACATGTATTTAGTACTCAATAAGTACATTGTAACAAATGATTACTTTCGATGTAAGTACATATTAGTTAGGGCCATATAAAGCAATATAAAGTGGGACCTAAGAAACTTAAGCCACTGTGCTGCCATATTGGTATTTCCTTTAATGCTTACTGTATATGTTCTATTGATTTATTTTTTCTAATAGGAAATTCTTTGATTTTAATGAGAAAACATTGCATTAGAGACACTTTTTTTGCATCTGAAATCTCCTTAAAATGAAAATTATTATTTTAAGGATCAAAAAGCTCTTATTATAGTCAATTTAATATGAAGGGACTGAATTATTAAGCATATTTGGACCAATTCATAGAGTTAATAAAGCAAGCTAGTGAATGTCCAAATATTTGTTGTGGGATTTGTACATTTCAAAGGAAAAATACTTGTGGTGAGGGTTATTTTTAGCTTGTTCTATTATTTCTTTTCTAAAAATATCAGACCATGCTATAGAGTCAAGATGTACTCCCTTTCCTGTGATTTTATTGCACACTGGGAAGAGAGAGAAATTATTGCCATACACGTTTAATACTGTATGTTATTAACAACTAGTTGTTTGGTTCCATAAACACTGCATATAATGTTTGTAAATATGGTTGTCTGCATTCTTTGGCAAATAATTTGTTTGCTTGTTGAATGCAGTTTTCGTTCTTTTAAGTTACAGAACCATGTGTGTACAGAATTGAGCAAGGTGGACAGGCAGATGCTGCAACATTAGGCTCATTCTGACAACTTACCCCTATATACATTTCTGGAGATTGCAAATTATGTAGCCAGAGGAATTTATGCAAGAACAGCAGGCGCGAATGGCACTCCCGAGAGAAATATGAGATCTGAAAAAGCGCACAACAGCAAAAAAAACGTAGCTCCGGGGATGTATTTGGCACTCTCCAGAAATGTGTATAGTTACGTAATCAGAATGAGCCTGAGTTTAGCTATAGAATATTATGCTATAATCAAATAAAACACAAATTTGGTGAGCACAAGTAGCAGAAAGCCATGTTGGATGGATATATATATATATATATATATATATATTTATTTTTATTATTTTTTTTTTGTGTGTGTCTTTCAGTTGAATTTAGTGCTTTGTTGTTATTTTGGCTGGTAGTCTCCTCACATTTGTCCTTATCCTCTATCACAAATGCCCTCATATGTACCTGCAAACATACATTCACACACCAGGGTCTGTTTTTTTTTCTTGAGATCGCCTCAGGGGAAGCAGCGCCTTTAATTCGAGCTGTGGAGGCAGATGGAGGAGATAATGTCTGTAGGAGGAGAGAAATTCCAACCTCCGTTTCGTCTCCAAATAGCTGCCAGGGGAAGGAAGGGAATCTTGACGTAATGGATAAACTAATCAACCTGCCAGAGGACACTGTATTATATCCTCAGAATGACCAGGTTATTCACATTGCTGTGCTAGTTACTGATTGGCATTCAGGCTACATGCCTTTTAGCATTAGCTTTAGTGTTTCTCTTCTAGTGAGGGGAAAACACCTAGTTGAAAGGCAAATGTAGTGTTGTAGCACTACACTGTTGTAAAATATTACTGTAGCTGTGAAGCCATGGCCACACTGCACTTTTTGGCCCATTGATTTCCTTTCATATGCATGTGAATAGACTGGATCGTAAATGCAAACTTGTATGACAAGTTTTGCATGGTAAAGTCTAGAAAGGCTACAGCTGCAGATGGCAGATAATGATAATTATTTATAATACAACAATACAATTACTGTACAACAATAATTCCTTTATATAATATAAATACCTGCGACAGTTACATCGCTTCACTCCCATTCATGAATTCTCTCGCAGGGCATCATGGGATAGCGCAGCGTGCATGGGATGCGCCCTTCAGAATCTCACCGGAAGTAGTAAGTCATCCGGGTACTTCTCGCATACTGATTTTCTAATTCTATGAATTCGGACATACTACTCGGCTCGCTTACTGATTTTAATGTACTGTATAGTATGGAAGTATGCGGTTTCGGATGCAGCCATTGTCTTCACCCGCTCAACAGAAAGGGCTGCGATTAATGAAAGCGCTGTTCACCGATAAGTGACGCAGGAAGAACTGCCGCGGTTACAGTCTATATGCGCATAATATGCGGTTATCACAGGTAATCCATAACAGACATAGTGGAGAAAACTTGCATTCGCAGGCGCACTCGTACCGCATTAACAGCCAAGAGGAAAGGAAAAGTTACCTCACAAACACACCAGCGGGTCAAATGTCCAAAATGACAGAGAGAGAGGCAGAGATGGATTTTTACAGCATTTCTCCCTGGTAGTGAAATAGCGGCTTGTGTGCTGTGCCTTCTTCAGTGTCAGTGAAAGACTTTCCAGCAAATTCACAAGCAGTTAAACTGTGCATAATTATCTACCTTTTAAGTAGTTGGAGCGTTGTAAATACTCACCCTTGCCTTCTTCGACATAGCTTTCTACTGCGACGACGCGCATAGGAGATAAATTACGTCAGTACGTAATAACCAGTTATGATTATTACTGAACCAATATCGAATTGTCTCCATCTGCATTGCGGTGCAATTAATTTTGACACCCCTACTAATGACCGACTAATGGATGGATGTGTGTTTGTGTGTGTGAGTAAATGGGTGGGTGGGTATTATGCATGTATGTATGGTATGTATTTACTGTATATTTGTGTGTGTAGGGCCTCCTTTTACAACCAATACAGCATCAGTTCATCTTGGGACAAGTCCTGCACAGTGGCCAGAAGGATTTTGAGTAATTCTTCTGGCAGAATAGTGGCCAGGTCACTATGTGATGCTGGTGGAGGAAAACGTTTCCTGAATTGCTCCTCCAAAACAACCCAAAGTGGCTCAATAATATTTATATCTAGTGACTGTGCAGGCCACGGGAGATGTTCAACTTCACTTTCATGTTTATCAAAACACTCTGTCACCAGTCTTGCTGTGTGTATTGGAGCATTATCATCCTGATACACAGGACTGCCTTCATTGTTAGAACCATTGGGTGCACATGGTCCTCCAGAATGGTTTGGTAGTCCTAGGGAGTGACGCGCCCATCTAGAACAATTATTGGACCTAGAGAATGCCATGATATTGCAGCCCAAACCATCAGTGATCTACCCCCATGCTTCACTCCGGGCATGCAACAGTATGAGTGGTATGCTTCTTTGGGGGCTTCTCAACACCGTAACTCTCCCAGATGTGGGAAAGTTGGTAAATGTGGACTCATCAGTGAACAATACATGTTTCACATTATCCACAACCCAACATTTTCACTGCTAGTACCATTGAAACTGATGTTTGGCATTGGCACAAGTGACCAAAAGTTTAACTATAGCACCCCGGACATGTATATTGACCCTGTGGAGCTCCCGATGAGCAGTTTTGATGGAAACAGGAGAGTTGAAGTGCAAATAATTTTTTTCCGTAAGTTGGACAGCTGTGGTTTTGTTTTTTGGATACCATCCAGCTTAGCACCCGCACATCCCTTTCAGACAGCTTTTTCTTGCGTCCACAGTTACTCCTGTTGGATGTGGTTTGTCTTTCTTGGTGGCAGGTTGACATTACCCTGCATACCGTGACTCTTGATACATCACAAAGACTTACTGTCTTGGTCACAGATGTGCCAGTGAGATGCGTACCAACAATGTGTCCTCCTTTGAACTGATATGTCACCCATAATATGTGTATTGCAGTATTTTATGCAAAACTGTGTTACTACTCTGCTAATTAAACCTCACACTCTGGTCTTACTGGTGGAATGTGCAGTCAATAGCCCCTTTCACACATACAGACGGTTCCAGAAAATAACTGGCAGTTTTCCGGAAAGGTCTGTATGTGTGAACAGGCCCTTTTTGAAAATATCGGTAAATTAGTTCCTGCAGTTTTCCGGAAAGAGAAGTTGTAACATTATTGTTAATTTGCCGGAATGCTGCGCTGTGTGAATGCAGAAGGAAAATTGCCAGAAAGAGCAGGTTTATGATTAGAACTCGCTGATGTGAGACGTCTACTCCAGCCAATCAGAACATTCAGACGCATTCACATCCGCTTTGGGGTGCGTTTCCCAAAACCATTGTTAGCCAACTAAGGTCACAAGTTCCATATTTACAAACATAGTTCATTGATTTGTCGTTTCCCAAATCCATCGTTCCAACGAACATTCGCAAACTGCGTCGCAACTTGAGCACTTGAAACAACACCTCTGGAGCTGTAGTTAGAAACAGTTCCTGGCTGTGTTCTATTCCCACTTATCCCCCCTATGCCCTATTCATTTAGAACATTCTAACATTCAAAGTTGGAATTATTAAAAATAAAAAAGCATTAAGATAATCTCTTTTAGGTGTAATTTACTTTCAAAGTATTTTTACAGTTCAGTTTTAGCGATCTTCATGTTTACAATTGTGCTCCCTTCGCAGTGCACTTTGAAAACATTAATATCATTTTAAACACAGCCTCATGGCGAAAGCTATAGGTGAGCTATTATTTATAAGCGGAATTGATGTTATGTCTCCAAAGCTTGTGAAAATAAAAAACATAGTTAATTCTTTTATTTTATAGTGGGTTATTTATTAAGTATCTGTACTGTATATGACATGGTTAGAACTTTCTGCTGTGGTTTGTGTGTCAAATTGTAAAAGTAGACTTTAAAAATAAATAAATAAATAAATAAACAATATCCTACTTAATAATAATCATCATCATCATCATCATCATCATCATCATCATTAATATTATTATTAAAGTAAATATATTTATAATAAATAGCCTCATTATTTATTCATTTATATGATTTATATATAAATATGATATTAAAATAGTGTTAGCTTTTGTAAGTGATTTTATGTTTTAGAATAGAATATGTAATGTTTAACTTCTCAATAATATTAGTAAAGCAAGCATAGGCCCTATATGTGCCATTTATATATATTTCAATTAATATGGAAAAAGAGTGCATGTTTTTACCAAAACTAATATTGGATTTTATTTTAAATGTGTGTTTGTGTAAAACAATATAATTTGCAATAAAAAAGCAATAAATGATGGGGTTGTTCTCTAAAGAAGTTACTCCACCCCATTTAGAGCATCATTATGGGCGTTTTACGATATAACGTGGTTCAAGTGATGGATCTGCGACAGAGAAACTACGGGTTTTGGGAAACATTCGTCACTACATTGTACTTTTCCCAAACGATCCCTCGTACTATAATAGTTCAGCCGCGAGTTACTTCATTGTTTGGGAAACCATGGATAGTTTTTTTTCCAGACACATTTAGCTGCTAGTTGTTAGTCAAATAAAGTTTCTATGTTTCCTCTTAATATCGACTGTGTAAAAAATTATCGTTAAAATGCTTATGATAAACTGTTTGTTTGTTTTGTCGTTCTGTACATTTTCCGAATATTTAAATGGTATCACTGTATGAAAGGGGCAAATGAAGATTGGCCACCAGTCTGGTCAAATTTACCCATGAAACCTCCAACACTAAATTGGCCATTGTTTTAGTTTGATTCATTTTTCATACCTCTAACTTTCATACCAATTCTTGATTTTTGTGTCTGCATTTTATTAAAATAATAAGATCCATATGTACAGTGCATAGTTTCTAACTGCTCAAATTCATAGCCTGATTGCAGATTTTATCAGCTACCGGAGTCATTTCAATAATCACCTTCATGACCTGAGAAGTAAAGTCTATGTTTAAAATTAAGTTCAAAATGACTTCCTGCTGATCTATAATACTAGACCTCCTCTATTTCTGATTAATGTTTTGTTTCTGATTAATGTTCTTTTAAAAAATATCAGAATAGATGCAGAAGTGTATTATAATGTACATATTTTCCTGGTGTGTCTTTAATCATTTATCACTACATGTTGCAGTATATGAAAGAGGTTGTTATAAAACCATGTAAAACACTACATTAAAATGTGATTGTCAAGTTTTTCAGCTTTGAGCCGGGAAGGTGACTTGCCAATAACTCTCTGTGTTATATTTCAACTACCTGGACTTGAGGCAAAAACTAAAAATAGACACTATAATCCAATATAGCGTGTGCGGGGGAAAAAAACTGTTATTTTACCCAGTGAAGAGGCATACACTGTAAGACTGGCCTACTCAGCGATATGAGACACATGGAATACTTATGGTAGCGCAACACAATAACGGGATTTTTGTTTGTCTATATGATATTATTCATGTGGAGGATTTTTTGTGGTGCCTTAGGAAGCAGTATATTTATGTATGTGTATGTTTATGTGCAGGTTCTATATTTTGAATGTACTTGGATTTTGCTACCATAGGGTAATTCAGTACAAATTATTTAGCATTTATTGTCAGGCACCTCTTAAATATTAAGACTAAAATTGTTCATTGAATCTATATATGCATCCATCCATATATCCATCCATCCATCCATCCATCCATCCATCCATCCTTTGTTCTATCTGTCATTTCGTCCAACTTCTGTTTCATCTGTCATTCCATCCATCCATCCATCCATCCATCCAACTTTTGTTTTATCTGTCATCCCATCTATTCATCCAACTTTTGTTTTATCTGTCAATTTTTCCAACTTTTGTTTCAGCTGTCTTTCTATTCATCCATCCATCCATTTATCCAACTTTAGTTTTATATTTCATTCCATCCATCCATCCATCCATCCATCCATCCATCCATCCACCCATCCAACTTTTGTATTATCTGTCATTGCATCCATCCATCCAACTTTTGTTTTATCTGTCATTCCATCCATCCATCTATCCATCCAACTTTTGTTTTATCTGTCATCCCATCCATCTATCCAACTTTTGTTTTATCTGTCATTTCATCCATCCATCCATCCATCCACCCATCCAACTTTTGTTTTATCTCTCATTTTGTCAAATTTTTGTTTCATCTGTCTTTCTATTCATCCATCCATCCATTCATCCAACTTTTGTTTGATCTTTTATTCCATCTATCCATTCAACTTTTGTATTATCTGTCATTGCATGCATCCATCCATCCATCCATCCTTTGTTCTATCTGTCATTCCATCCATCCATCCATCCATCCATCCTTTGTTCTATCTGTCATTCCATCCATCCATCCATCCATCCATCCATCCATCCATCCATCCAACTTTTGTTTTATCTGTCATTTCGTCCAACTTTCATTTTATCTGTCATTCCATCCATCCATCCATCCATCCATCCATCCATCCATCCATCCATCCATCCATCCATCCATCAATCCATCCATCCAT
>CAIGQZ010000427.1:21772506-21800052 GCA_903798205.1 Danio tinwini
CCATCCATCCATCCATCCATCCATCCATCCATCCATCCATCCATCCAACTTTTGGTTTATCTGTCATTCCATCCATCCATCTATCCATCCAACTTTTGTTTTATCTGTCATTTTGTCCAACTTTCGTTTTATCTGTCATTCCATCTATCCATCCATCCATCCATCCATCCATCCATCCAACTTTTGGTATATCTGTCATTCCATTCATCCATCCATCCATCCAACCATCCATCCATCTATCCAACTTTTGTTTTATCTGTCATTCCATCCATCCATCTATCCATCCAACTTTTGTTTTATCTGTCATTTCATCTATCCATCCAACTTTTGTTTTATCTGTCATTCCATCCATCCATATATCCATCCAACTTTTGTTTTATCTGTCATTCGATTCATTCATCTGTCCATCCGTCCATCCATCCATCCATCCATAATTCCAACTTTTGTTCTGTCTGTCATTCCATCCATCCGTTATTTAGT
Source organism: Danio tinwini (assembly GCA_903798205.1). NCBI lineage: Eukaryota > Metazoa > Chordata > Actinopteri > Cypriniformes > Danionidae > Danio > Danio tinwini. The sequence goes on from CAIGQZ010000427.1 coordinate 21,772,987, forward strand.
ATATCTTTATGAGGTATTATAATGCGGCTATGATGAGACTCTGCACGTTTTTCTCATTTATTTTTCATGCTGAATATTATGAGTAGAAACTAATTTGCTAAACGTTTTAGTTTTGCTATGTTTTTGATCTATATCACCTTGTAAGTGCTTGCACTTGCTCTTTCCTTCTAGAAAGTTTCCAGCTGTGTCTTGTGTTGTAATTAATGCTGACTCCATATTAAACAGGTCTTACAGTAGTTCCCACTTCTGAAGTTTGAATTGCAAGCTTGTTGCATTTCAAGTGCTTTGTTGTCATAAAGACCCAAAAATCATGGAGGACTCTGGGTTTATGCATGTTTGTTTAGGATTTTAAACCTGAGTCTTTGGTAATTCACGTCACGTAATGCAAGTTCTTGCCTACTTTGAGCAAAAAAAAATTTTTTTTACAGTGCATCCAGGAAGTACTCATAACGCTTCACCTTTTCCACAATTTTTATGTTACAGCCTTATTCCAAAATGGTTTGTTCATTTATTTCCTCAATTTTACACACAACTCCCCATAATGACAATGTGAAAAAAAGATTTTTTGAAATTGTTGCAAATTTATTAAAAAATAAAAAAAAATAAAAAATCACATGTACATGCGTATTCACAGCCTTGGCTGTGAAGCTCTAAATTGAGCTCAGGTACATTCTTTTTCCACTGATCATTCTTGAGGTGTTTCAGCAGCTTAATTGGAGTTCACCTGTGGTAAATTCAGTTGTTTGTACATGATTTGAAAAATCATACACCTGTCTATATAAGGTCCCAGGGTTAACAGTGCATGTCAAAACACAAACCAAGCATGAAGACAAAGGAATTGTCTGTAGATCTCCGAGACAGGATTGTTTTGAGGCACAAGACTGGGGAAAGTTACAGAAAATTTTCTGCTGCTCTGAAAGTTCCAATGAGCACAGTGGCCTCCATCATCCGTAAGTGGAAGATGTTTGGAACCACCAGGACTCTTCCTAGAGCTGGCCGGCCATCTAAGCTGAGTGATCAGGGGAGAAGGGCCTTAGTCAGGGAGGTGATCAATAACCCGATGGTCACTCTGTCTGAGCTCCAGCATTCTTCTGTGGAGAGAGGAGAACCTTACAGAAGGACAACCATCTGTGCAGCAATCCACCAATCAGGCCTGTATGGTAGAGTGGCCAGACGGAAGCCACTCCTTACTAAATGGCACATAGCAGCCCGCCTGCAATTTGCCAAAAGGCATTTGAAACAAAATTATCTGGTCTGATGAGACTAAAGTTGGACTCTTTTGAGTGTATGTCAGGCGTTACGTTTGGAGAAAACCAGGCACCACTCATCACCAGGCTAATACAATCCCTACAGGAAAGCATGATGGTGGCAGCATCATGCTGTGGGGATGTTTCTTAGCAGCAGGAACTGGAAGCCTGTCAGGATAGAAGGAGAGATGAATTCAATGTACAGAGACATCCTGAATGAAAACCTGCTTCAGAGTGCTCTTGACCTCAGACTGGGATGACGGTTTCAATGAAGTGGCTTCACAACAACTTGGTGAATGTCCTTGAATGGCCAAGTCAGAACCCAGACCCAAATCCTATTGAACATCTCTGGAAAGATCTGAAAATGGCTGTACACCGTTGCTTTCCATCCAACCAGATTGAGCTTGAGAGGTACTGCAAAGAGGAATAGGCAAAAATTCCCAAAGACAGGTGTGCCAAGCTTGTGGCATCATATTTATAAAGACTTGAGGCTGTAATTGCTGCCAAAGTTGTATTGAGCAAAGGCTGTAAATACTTATGTACATGTGATTTTTCAGGTTTTTTATTTTTACTAAATTTGCAACAATTTCAAAAAAATATTTTTTCACATTGTCATTATGGGGTATTGTGTGTAGAATTTTGAGGAAATAAATGAATTTAATCCATTTTGTAATAAGGCTGTAACAAAAAATCTGGAAAAAATTAAGCGCTATGAATACTTTCCAGATGCACTGTAGTTTATGTTAACTTACTAACTTGAAAACTTTTAAATTATAATTCTGATAGCATGTGATGGCAGTTTAACTTCAGTATATAATTATTAGTTTAGTTGTTGTAATGAACTGAATGTTTGGATTTGAGCAAGCTTTGAGTAATCTATCAAGACACTTTAAAAAGGCCTACCTGCCATACAAGTTTTTGAAGTATTAATACACCTTTAAATGCTGTCAAGAAACTATTAATCTTTGGCTGCTATATCATCCACATTTTCCCCTTTTAGCCATGCCGGTCGTACAGTGAAGTCATAAATTGATTTAATGACCGGACCTTTGGCACTGCTGTAAGCGCTGTTCAATAAGAGGGAAATGTTTTCTGTCCAGTTAGTGCTTCGGCGCTCCGGGGCTGGTGTATCTCTGGGTTTGTTCATGCACTGCATGTTCAACTGCTGCGCTGCGATGCACTCCCATTATATCTCGGGACAAATAGATACACATTGTTTGTGTTTGTTTTGTTTTTTGTTTTTGGAGTAAGGGAAGCGCTTTGTCATAAACCCCCACCTACCAACATCATTAGAATAACACAAAGTGACAAACTGAATACTTCCTTTCCGCTCTTATTCATTCTCCTCTGGCCGCCTCGCTCTCTATAGCAGGTCTCTCAAATTTAAATCCCTTGTTTTCCAAACAGCCGTGTTATTGCTTATCCCCAACTTCTTGTCACTGATTGCCCTCAAGATTCACAAAAATCCAATTTAAGGCTTGTCTTTACCCATGCTCCCAGCCTCCCTGTTGTGAGACTCAAGACAGTGGTGTCACTGCTGTAATTAAACGCTGAATCGCTGATCCGGTGATGTTAGCATGAGACAGCGGGTGGAGTGGTCGCTGCAGTAATGGCCCCATTAGAATTTCAGAAATCCCCTTATCGCCACTGAGATGCCTGGAGCTCTGTCACTTCTCCTCCGCCGCTACGCTCCGGCTGTAAGCATTTTAACGGCACATTCGTCAAGAACCGTAATGAATTCTTGTAGTTATGCGCACTGTCAGAGGAATCAGTGGAGCTGAAAAGGGGGAAAAGCGTATTTGTGTGTGCGAGAGTACTCAAGATAGATGCCAGCAGCGTATATATTTTGACATAAAATTCTACATAGTCTCTATGAACCAGAAAACGGGTTTCCTTTGTTAATATTGTGATTTTCATCCCGTAGAATTCATAAAATATCTTTACTTTTTGATAATGTTATCATACTAGATTAGTTTCCCAAATAGCACTGCAACACAATTTAGTTTTTTTTTTATTCAATGTTACAACCAGTGTTAAGGAAAGTTACTTTTGAAAGTAGAGCACTACAATGTTGAGGTACTCTCCCAAAAAAGTAACTAATTGCATTACTTAGTTACTTTTTTTATGGAAATTAATGCGTTATATTACTTTCGAGTTACTTTTCCTTACCTGGCTGAGGTTTGTTCTCTTTCAGATTTTGCAGGTGTTTCACCATTTTTATAGAGAAGCTCTGCATTTAATAGCCACCTATATAACCTACACCTTAATTTTCCTTTTAAAAAAATGTAGGATAAAATTATATTTTGAGAACTTTCTGAGCTACAGATTAATTATACAGATTAATAAAATGTATGTAAAGCAATGTGCTTGATACTTTTGTATGTTTTGTGTTATTAGTAGGGCCAGACGGAATCTGCTTACATTTTTTGCTATTTCTGTGCAGAATTTTGTTAAAAATCTGCGGATTTATGCAGGAATGATTTTAGGAGTATCATAACTAAAACATTGATATATGAAACCAAAAATAATACCTTTTTAACTAGTAGTTAATGTTTACAATACACATCCAATTAGATCCACTTTATTTGGTAAAAAAGGCAAGTCTCTCATATAATATATCTACTAAAAGACAGAAAATATTACTTTACAAACTGTATTGTAAATAAACCATATGAATATTTTCATGTTAGTCAATAATATTACTAAAAGTAATAAAAAAACTGAATAAATATTAATTTACACACATTTACACAAGTAAATAAACAGAATTAAGGATGGGCTGGAAATCTGCGGAAATCTGCGGAATTCTGTGCACACTCATTTCGTGTGGGCCTAGTAATTAGTTAATTAAATTCACTGTCCATTGAGATAAAGGTTGCAACAAAAAGCCTAAAAGTATTACATGAAATAATTTATATTAAGGCAAAAACTGATTTTAAACCTTTAAAATGTTTAATAACAAAATAAACAGTAAGTTGATAAAAAACTCCATAAATCTAAATACATCTTTGAGATTTATACTTTGAATAAATTGCTTCATGTGGCCTTCACAAATGTGCAAATCGTTTCCCAAAAGAGAAAAAAATCTATTACTATATTACTATAGTAATTTGTACTATATTACAAAATGTAGTCACTTCTAGAGGTGTCACGAGATCTCGAGAGATTAAATCGTGATGAGATTTCTCGTCAAGGTGAAAAGTTGTCTCGTGAGTTGAGATGTTATCATGATGGAGCGTGAGGGTGAAATTAGCATTAAAGATTGGAAGCAGGATTGAATTTGAACCGCAAATCTAGTGCTTTGCACATGCCTTAACATTTGTGTTGCACGTCACTCGGTTGGGCGGGCAGGTGTGACGTAAGTTAACCACTTTTTTTCTCAGTGGAGTACAAAGGACACTGCGTTATTTATGTCCAAGCAGAGGCTGCAACTACAACTGCTGCCACACAAATTAACCATGGTCATTACCACGCAATGGAATGTCACTTTAGATGTGCTGAAAGCTGCACAATTAAAGTGCAGTACAGATATGTAAACACCACAATCAAACTATTACCATTGTGTAGGACTTTAAGCTGCATTTTGCGACAGGACAGTCCACACAGCTGTTTGACACTTTGTACCTACACACATCTCTAAGCGCACACACATACTGAACTGCTGGAGACTCGACACACCCGCCTTCATCATTACCAAACACGTTTATGCTGTATGGGAAAAGCAGATGTTTTCTTTTCATGGTTCAAGTGACCAAATGCCACACAAGGACTAAACAAAACTTTTATATTGTCATGTAGCACAAGTATTTAAGCATGTTCACGACAGAGAAAGAGAGCGCAACATCCGCCACGTAACCAATATAAACTAATACTGTTGCATACATCACGTGCATAAATCACACCATGGAAATTACATTAAGATGCCTACTGGTTTAAAAAGGCCTGGATTAAAAGAAGAGAATGTTTCTGTCATAAACTACAGCAAAACTGCTTGTCAAAAGAAAAAAAAATGAAACCATGCGAACAGAATACTGTAAATACAGGAATGGAAAAAAGAGCGCTTTTTATTATCAGCTGTCAGTCAGCGCCCGCTCCTTTTTTTCCTTGCCATTGAGCCTTTGACGTGTGCTGTGTAAATGCAGACAATCAGATACAAGTCACCTTTAAAAGAAGATAAATGTAAGCAGGTCATCCAAAAAATCGGATACAGTCACAAAATCCGAATTGACCATCACGATCTGCAATTTAAATACTCAGAAAATCTATAGGGGAAAAGCCAGTCAGTAGAGTTTTCTATTTTTCATTTATATATTAACACATATTTTGCAGTGTTTGCATGTTCATTGCATAGAATTCAATATAAACTATTATAAAACTATTGCATACATAAAATTATGGGAATAATTAGGAAATTGCATACATAAATATTCATTACAAGTTGATTAAAAAATACCTAAACTGTTTTGCATTTTGTGATTGATTTTTTTTATATAAAAATCTATTTTCTGTTCAAATATTAGCAAAATGTTTGAATTCTAAGACTATTCCATTTATATGTTTCATCACTAAGTATTTTTTTTATTGTGTAAAAATCTTGTCTCGTCCTCGTGAACCCAATCTCATGTTTCGTCTCCTCACACCCCTAGTAGCTTCTACGGTAGACAGTGGCAGCACCTCCTCAACAATAAAAAAGCATAAACCTTTTTTTTTTTTTGGAGTATAGTCAAATTAACAGCTTTACCTGAAGAACGTGAACTGATTTTAATCATTTGTTCTTTAGCTGGAGGTGTGGTGTGCTTTGCATCCATTTTTTTTCTTCATTGTCTTGTTTCTTTGTCAAGAGTTTTACTTACATATAATCTACACTTAACAACAATCCACTTCTTTTCTTCGATGAGTTCAAAATAATAAGAATCCATTGCAAAAATGTAAGCCTCCTGAATGCCTTTGATTCTGTTTCTGATTGTCTGTAGTGATGATGGCAGGCAATTTGCGAATGAATAGTTTGTTTTTAACCGGATCTTCTAAGTAATCCGGTCGAACCAGTTCATTAAATTGAACAGAATTGTCATGAAATGGTTTGCGTCTTCAATAAGTACTAACATACCGGATACTCCCTCTGACTCGAAATAAACCAATATCCTGAGTTATTCAGTTACTAGAACAGTACACTGACTCATTTGCTGTGAAAAAAGAGATCTGATGATGAGTGCGAGCCAACTGTCTGTTCCCTTGCAGCACACTCTCTCATTGACAGTGTGATTCAACCTGACTAAGGTCATTTTTGTTCCGCAATATATTTTGTTAAAGCCAGTTAAGCAAAGTAAGGAGTAACTTGCATTACATGTTTCTAAAAGTAACTCAAATGATATTACTTACTTTTTAAAAGTAATGCTCTACCTTACTCGTTACTTTGGAAAAGTAATATTATTACGTGTTACTTAAAACGCGTTACTTCCAACACTGGTCAAAACTTTATTTCATGGCATTGGATTCACTTAAAACATCAGGTAGACTTGCATCTTAAAGATTTGTTTTAGGTTTGTGTTAATCACATTTGCTGACATGCAGTACAGTAAGTGCAAAGTGAATCTCTGTTTCTGGATGAGGAAGTAAATACTGAAATGAAATGATGTGTGATTGGAGCCCTATGATTTCCACAATACATGATGCAGGCTTTTAACGTAATTACCTTGTAAATTCTGCATGTCTATGTTAATGAACGGCACTCTATATTCATTTGAAACACATGTGACACTTCTGTTCTCACGGCTGCCTTAAGAGTCATTTCACAAGCATTTCACTGTTTTATGTGAGAAAATTAGGGTTATGTCATGCATGCACGCACAAAAACTCAAGTGTCTTCATTATTGTCCATGAAAAAAATATAGCTTGCGTGCACAAACCTTAGACCTTAAAACCTTAAAACAAACACTTATTTCAGTTACTGGATGATATACCTCACAGTTTGAAGGTCTTATCATGGCAATGTCTGTTGTCATGATTATTAAGCAAAGCATCTTCTCTTTGAACAAGGACACTCAGCCACATAATAAAGCAGCATTAATTACTGGGATCAATTTGTGACGACAACACAATGTAGATTTCAAACATGCAGAAAATGCAGCAATAGTGCAATAGGGTTGACTGATTGTCAGATTGTTGCCTAAGGCAGTGTTTCCTAACCTTTTTTTTTTTTTTTTTAGAGACCCCTATTTTAACATTTAAATCGATCACAAAAACTGTTGCTTGGGTTTAATAACATCAATTAAGAATTATCAACATCAATATTAATAATTAATAATTTTATACACAATATACTTATGCCTAAAGCTAAGTCTAGCTTTCACATTTTTCTAAACCTGTCTGTAGTAAGAATCAAAGCTCCAGACAGTCTTATTGAAAATAATTAATATTTTGCACAAAACAAAACATAACTGCATATGCTATCATTGATTGTACTAAGGGGCTGTTTGATACTGATGCTTGATTCTGATAAGCTGACAAGTTATTTTCAGATAAATGCACAGCTAAAGTAGTTCCAGTAGGTCTTGACCATATTACAGTTCTATATCACTACGCTGAATGATTTCAGTCATTTAACAGTTTACAAGTTTTAAAAATTATATCAGTACAACAACAATAAAATGATGAGAAGTGTAAAAAACACTGGTCAGGAGCAGTTGTTTTTTGTACTGGTAAGGATAAAAACCTGACAAATGTCTTGAAATACATCTAAACTGTGTCTGTGTCTTTTAGATGTGATAACAATACAATAAGCAAAATAATCAACTCCAGTCCATTGACCTATAAGATGCTATATGAGCAATATCACACGAGTAGCAGTGCAATGTGGCTGTATATTGGCTCTAGTGGGAGGCGTGCTTTAGTGTCCCAGCCACATCACGCTGCTAATCATGTGATATTACGTTTATACAACAGTTTGATGGCATAATCGTGTGTATAAAAAAGAAAATCAAACACGGAGAGTATCAAACACGGAGAGTTTACGTGAAGTGCTTTCATGTAAGAGTTTCATGTAATTTTGGGTGACTTTAACTACAGTTCTGCATGTTCACTTTCACTCATGATCATTTCATTTATGCCCCCATGACAAATTGGGGTATTAGACGTGAATAAGAAGTAAGGACTGGTGGAAGAGTGTTATGGAATTTAATAACGCACGCCAAAAGGAAAGAAAAAAACTTTTGCATTTTGTGATGTGTGTGTGTGCGGTCCTTTACTGACAGCTGCGTGTGCAGATCTTGTCAGAAAATATGGGGAAAAGTCCTTAATGACGGTAATAGTTTGATTGCAGTGTTTACTTTAATAATGCCACTAATATATGCATACTCCTCGTCTTAATTATATTTCTGTTTAGTTCAGTTATGACTTTAGTCGGATTAGAGTGATCAAAAATTGCTGTTTACATGGCAGACTCTTAATCAAAAGTATTGTCTAATTTTATAAAAAAATCTATTAAAGTATTGGTGTCCATGTAAACATACTCAACCACACTGTCAGGGCTCTGCGAACTTGGCTTTGCAAAGCAGCATTTTCTGTACGTATATCAAAAGCAAGTATGCTATGGATCACACTTATTGACAGTGGAAGATGATTTACGGTTAGGCATGTCAGGAATCCAACCATGTTGTCCTCACAAAAAAGTCTCAGCCATCACACTGAATCAGGTAAGCTGTATATTTATGTTTCAATGTAATTAATGCTACGCACTTTAAACGCAGCAAGTAATACGTGAAGGATGTTTACACATGGATTATAATTTTGGCTCGATGGAGGGTGGAAGAGGGGGCGCGACTGAAATTGACCAAACTTGGGGGTCGTGTGTCCTAAAAGTTTGGGTTTTTGCTCTAGCGTAATGTCTAAAGTGATGACAAAACAGGTGATTTTGCTCACATTTTAATATTATAAGGCTGAACGGCATGAAATGCCATCTCAGTCTAGAGATTTTCCAGTATTTCTGTTGCAATTGGAAGATCACAAAATTACTATGGTATAAATACACTATGGTTATAATGATTTGATCTGTTGTAGTTTTCTCTTAGAGCTTATTATGCAGTATCTGTTGCCATCTTGTAGATGAACATCGTCAACCGTCTTTGCTCAAAAACAGGCTAAAGGCCGCTTATGGTCTCTCAGAAAATTGAAATATTTTTAAAATAAGCACTAACCTTATAAATAAGCTGCATAGTTGCAATCTAAACAACTACATTCTACAAAACCTCAAAAGTACATTATGTTGCCCAACAGCAGCAATATTTGTAAAATTGTAAAGTGTCCTCTGTTTGTCGCTGTTTTTGGGCAGAATAATACACAAGAGTAAAGGGTTAAGAGACTCGACAAGAGCTGGTGCTGGCAGAATATCATACGGCTATCAGCCAATCAGATTCAAGAACCAGACAGAACTGTTAAAATACCATACTGAAGATATGGACTGCCAATAGTCATACTGATATGAACTATAGTGATGCACAACTGAGTGTGGGTGTGATTTTGCCAAAAAGAAAGCAATCCTGTATTAGCATTTATGTTGATTCTGCAACACCATTCCTGTTTGAAAACCCCTAAACCAAAATCCAAAATCAAAAGCGTAATCCTAACTGTAAGCCTAAACTTAACATAAAACGTAAACGTATCCCTTAAATCTGATTGCCTGATTGAAATATTGTTCTAGGATCATGTCCTACCTTCTGAAATCACACTAACCCCAAATTAAGGTGTAATTTATGGCCACATCACCACCTTGGGTGTGCATTATGTTCTAATAATTAAATGGTCTATCATCAATTATTTTTTATGCTATAACATTAACTGTGTGGAATTTGGTTCCTCATCAAATTGGTATCTGCTTCATTCCTACTAATAATAAATCTACCTCATAAATCTTTGGTTGCCGCTAGTAGCGGTTGTGACCCCCAGGTTGGGAACCATTAGCCTAAGGTATTGGTTTTACCTAATGAGAAATAGCTGTAGTAATGAATGTGCAGTAACTCACTTTTTGATCATCCCATATGTTACAGATAAAAATGCTCAATGACAACCATTTTTGAACTGAAGAATCTGAGATTATTTGGATTATTTTCAGTTGAATTTCTCAGTTTGGATTCAAAATGAAGTCTGGTGCAATCCCAGTGAATTAAGGCAAGTTTTGCACAGATGTCAGAGATTGTGCTCTTTGAATAATGTGACTTAAAGAGTCTCAAGACAACAGGCAACAATATAAAAGCCTGTGTCCTCCCAGAAGTGCATACAGGTTTGTTGGTAATCAGTGTATCCGTACTTAGGTGTCAACTTGATGCATCTTGATTCGCCAGACCAGAGCACTTTCACCCAATCATCCATGGTCCAGGCTGAACAATCTTGGGCTCATTTCCTGCATTATTGGCGATGGCCCGCAGTTAGCATGGAGACTTCGGCAGGGTTGTAGGCTGTGAAGTCTGTGATGAACTGTAAGCTGTGACACATTATCCTGGTCACCACTGTTGTAGCTGCTGGGAATTTTTTACACTGTGATCCTGCAGTTACTGTAAACAATGTGCAACAGCCTCTGCCCCCCTGTGGCATCACTGAGCTGTGGACAACACATGGCTGGACAATGCTCTATTGTTTGGCCCTCCATGGATGACGTTTAATGCCTACTTACTACAGCAGCATGTGTACAACCCATGAGATGTTTCAGAAATGATAGTTCCAGTGCATCGGGCAATCACAAATTGCTTTATTAAACTCCTATTAATCAGCAGCCCTTCCTATTATCACACCGAACAGATTAAAAATATTTTTGGGGGAGATGTATACAATGTTTTATATACTGCACCTGCGGCACCATTTGGTTGCTTGGCATTCACATTATTCTGGACTGGGGGTGGTCATAATGTGATGACTCATCAGTGCATGTTGTCATTTTATGAATACCAATTAATTATTATTTCATAATTATGATTTTTTTTCCTCCATATTTATTGTGATAGTTTTAAAAAATACTACAATAAAGGCAGGAGGTTTAAATGCAGGATAAGTTCATGGACAGTTTTACTGAGTAAAGTTGTTATTATATGATAAATCAAATGTCTGGGAAACAAGAACTATGTGATACATGTGCAAAGTGATGTGTGAAATGTGGATTTTTAAATTTGAACACATCATGTAATAGATTTTAAATCACTACAATCTGCTACTTGAACACATTTGGTATTGTATTGATTTGAATTTTTTGTTGGTTTGTCTAAAGCCCCAGTCAGATCACTATGGTACATTACATGAGAAGAAACAATCCTGAATCTAGTCACGACAGCCACTCCCCATGACACCCTGCGTCAAGAAAATTGTGCTAAAATTGTGACAAAATCGTTTGATCTGACCAGGGCCTAATTTGGAAAGAAAATGATTAATGAATCACTCAATGCATGAGTGAATGAAAGAATGCATTGTCATTTTATTATGAGGCAGTTTAATGAATATCACTTCTAAAAAAAAGAATGCACTGCAAAAGTCAGTGCAGTAAACCCTGCAGTTTTTTTTTTCTTTTTAGATGTTCTCAAATGTTTTTGTTATTATTCCTGCAAGTTCACCAATATGCATTACAGGGTGCTTAACTCTGAGGTGTAATGAACATTGGGAGTCATTATTTTAAAAGAAAGTCAGACTCCTGCTGAGTCTGATTTCCACTGTAATGCAAATCATATCAGAGAAAAAAAGAGGTATAGTGACTAAGAGAGGGCAATAGAGAGCTACTGCTTATATTCCATCTATTTGCTTCAGTGCAACAGGTTGTGGAGATTAAGAGTATGTATTTGATGGCAAAACACGTGCATTTGATTACATTAAGATAATTTGGGCTGTACATAATTACCATAAACACTATAGTTAGATTTGTTACAAAACTTTGAACTCTCTATATGGTTAAATTGGCATTATACCATAAATATTTACATTTGGCAGATGCGTTTATCCAAAGTGCATTTTGCATTATATTCCCAGTGTTTATTTTTATTTTTTTCATTCATTCATTCATTCATTCATTCATTCATTCATTCATTCATTCATTCATTCATTCATTCATCCATTGTTTATCATATCTGTCTGTCTGTCTGTCTGGCGGGCTGTCTGGCTGGCTATCTAGCTATCTATCTTAGTTTTTGTTTTCTCTGGGAATCATACCTCTGATCAGTAGCTAAATTCTAGTATCTCTTATTTTAATTCTAAACAAAGAAGATTGCAATTGCACTATTTAGTTCTATGATTGACATGTAGTAGTAGGATTTTTAGGAGAAAATCTAAGATGACAGAAAATGACAAAGAGAATCAATAACTGTTGTCATTTGTGTATTAAAGGTGACTGATAATAAAATATGCATTTAACTTTATGATAAGTTGAGTTATGAAAAACAACACAGCACCTGGCAACAGTTTTATCAATGAAAACAAATTTGCTTCAACAAAATTCTGATAAAATTATAAACAACAGATAAGAATGAAAACCACGGTGAGAGATTCTTTTGCAGTTTCCTGAAATTGCAATGAATGGTTGTGTTTATAAATATAATATATTTTTTTCTGAAGTTTGCATTTGAGTAACCGAACAATAAAACGTTCAGATTGTATATACAGCAACAGGGCATCGATAATGATTCTATAGTAACATAAATATACACTGTAAAAAAATATCTGTAAATATCTGTTTTCCGTATTTTGTGAGTCATGTTTTTTTTTCCCACTTATTAATCCTTTTAAATTGCATTATGGGACCTTGATCTTTCTTTACCTTTATATTTAACTTTGAAAAGTTTGAAAAAATTACTTTTATGAAAATTTTTAATAGTTTGAAGTGATATATTGTCTGTGTTGGTGTTGTATATTACTCTGCAAAAACCAGACAATAAGCTGCCAGTACATTTTCTGTTATTTTACAGACTTGGTTCTATTATTTCTTATACATAATTTTATTTCAAACTACTAAAATGTCAATAAAAGTCACTTTGTAAAACTGCAGAGTTGATTTTTTGCCATCAAATGTTAACAGAGCAGAGATCAACATCCCATTCACAGCCCTAAAAAAACACAAAATACAGAAACTTGTAATTAACAGATATTTTTACAGTGTAGATCATATTCTTCACAATCCATCTGGGGGAAATCTGGGAACTCTTCAATTTTGTTTTATTGAAATGACATGATAACACCAAGAGTTTTAGTAAAATATCATCCGTCTGGAACCCTGTGGGTTGCAGGTTTTGGCCTGTAATATAGCTGCCACAGCTGTAGCAGGCTAATTATCTGTTGGTGGCAGCTGTTACCTCTCCAGTCCAGCCTTTGAAAGGTCAACGTTCCTCTCTCATGAGTGGAAGAACAATGGCACTGGGCAACTAATAATGGCTTGGGTGCTTGGGTATGCGGTGCTGAAAGACCCATTCACATACTAACATGAAAATGGAAGCCTATTGTTTTTAGACTCATTAAGACCTGTCTATGCTCTCAGGCACACTCGCACACACACACACACACACACACACACACACACACACACACACACACACACACACACACACTTTGGTATTGGTGGTTTACAAAGACTTTTTCATAGGCATAATGTATTTTATACAATAAAAAAAAGTTTATTATAAGGCCTTACTCCACCCCATCAATAAACCCAACCCTCACAGAAATCCTGTGGCAAATTTTAAATGTCAAAAGACCACATTAAGTATGTTTGTTTAGCTTTTTGTATCACTAGGGCATAGGATGTGTAATCATAAACAAAAGTAATTATTTACCTTAAGCTGAATAAGACAATAATATGATTAAGCTAGCCAGCAGCTAGCTCTCTGCAACTCTCACATGGTCGCCCACTGAAGCTAAGCATCTCAGTATCTGGATGGGAGACCACATGGGAAAGCTAGGTTGCTGCCGAAAGTGGTGTTAGTGAGACCAGCAGGGGGTGCTCAACCTGCGGTCTGTGTTGGTCCTAATGCTCCAGTATATTAATGGGCACTCTATAGTGCTTAGTGAGTTTTTCGGATGAGACATTAAACCTCTCTGTGGTCATTAAAAATGTCAGGATTTCTTTCCACTAGCCTCTGTACATCGTGGCTTTCTAACCATCCCCATATCATATTTGGCTTCATCACTCGCGTCTCCTTCCACCAATCAGACAGTGTGTGGTGTGAAATATGGTTGCATCACTTCATAAAGGTGGATGCTGCACACTGGTGGTGGATGAGAATATTTCTCTCAAAAATGTGTAAAGCGCTTTGAGTGTCCAGTAAAAACACTATACACAGCAAAAATTCCAGTGTTAAATGGTGTTGTTCAGTGTTAAAACAGGAATACATTTTAATCCACAAGTGTGAAAGAGCGTATATTTAAGAGTTTAACCTAATATGCAGTTTATTTTCCACTAGTAATGGAAACTCCAGTTTTCTTACTCAAACCGGTTCTTTCAGACAAACAGTGATCAAACCAGTATGTTGTACTTAAACTTGATTTTAAAATGCAAAGAGTTGAATGTGTTGAAATTATTTCTAAAAAGATTAATGAACATTTTATAAATTAAAACTATTTTCAACATATTTGATCACGATGATCTTTCACACACACACCGATTGATAATATGGGAAAAAAGATAAAATCTTTTTGCTGTGTATAAATGTAATGAATTATTATTATTATTAAGGGTTTTACATGAGTTGCTTTTTGAATGTTCCTTTCATGATCCTGTTTTAAGCACATAGTTTTATTAACTTCATTGCGTCACCACACTATCCATATTTCCTCCAGAGTCTCATGCAATTTTGGGTGTTTCGTTTTAAATGTTTCGGCTTTAGCTGAACATTTCATTCACGCCCTGTGACAAACTGAGCTTTAGCATACGAGTATGAAGTAAGGACTGGTGGAAGAGCGATGTTTTAATGAAATTTGATACAGTACGGCGAATGGAAAGAAAAAACTTCCTCATTTTGCAAAGTGTGTGTCTGTGGTCATTTACTGACTCTGTAAGTGGGGAGAATAGTGTCAAACAGCCGTGTGTGTATAGAATATTCTGTGCTGAAAAGTCATGTACTGGACTTCAATAATGTGACTAAAATCGACATACGACATCTATTTAGTTCAATTATGGTTGGAATTAGTGGTGTAACGGATCACAAATCTGCATTTCGGATCACATTACATTTTTTTAATCACGGATCGGACCATTTTTCGGATCAGCAGAAAAGTGAGGGGAATGTCATTTGCTTTCCATTTTATAAAAATATTACTGCAAAAAACATTGCATTTAACAAACAGAACTTAGAACCTGTAATGCTAATAAAGATAACAATCAAGAAAGAACCAGCTGAAAAAAAGAGAAGTATTCAATATAAAATATGATCTTTGCTACTGTTACTGATAATGCTAAATATAGAAATCTAACATCTTATACAACAGATCATATTTATCTTCAATTAATGATTCAACAATTCACACATAAAACATCATGTTTTATTTTACTGTGTGTATTACTTTTGAAAACTTATTCAGTGACATAATTTTGATGGTTGTTTGTCGCCATCTGTTGGTTACACAATGTAATTGCTTTTACCAGCGTCAAAAATTCACCAGCATTGTTTCATTAAACGGTGATTTTTATTTTTACCATAAATATCAGTGTTTATATCTAAACTATAAACTGTTCTCCCAGCACTTATGTGCTATTTAATTGTTTGTAACTCACTGAAAAAGTGTAAAAACTGAACCTCTCTCGATGCAGATTTGAATGCAGCGCTTTGAAGGATTAATAAACATATGCAAATCATTATCATTTATCGTTTATGTTGAACTGAGATCACGATCTTTTAATGTTTAATTGTGCAGCTTTACACTGAATGCATTAATGCAGGCTAAACAAGCAGTGACAGAAAACACATTAAATTTATAGCCTAAGAAGTCCCACCACAACTTTTCCCATCATCATTATATCTTACAGGGAAGCCAAAATGCTTTCATGCACATGATTTGAATGAGGCGATCTCTCTGCAATGGTTATAAATGTTGGATTGACCGACAAATTCAAAATAAATTATTCATATGCGGGTCACGTGTTCCGAACCGTGAATTGTGATCCGTACGGATCACGGATCAACAGGGATCTGTTTCACCCCTAGTTGGAATAAGGTAATCAAAAATCACTGTTTACAAGATAGACTCTTAATCCTAATCGTATTAAACGTATTGGTGTCCATCTAAAGGTACTCAATGTTGTAATGCCTGGATCGTACCCATGCCATTATATACATTTCTGTTCTTGTAAACTACCAAAACCAGTTACACACATACACATTAGTAGGCTACAGGTGTCTCTGTGGGGATGTGGAACAGACTTTGTCCTATACAGATAGTTTAATTTTTTAAATAATTTTTTTTACAGTTTAACATTTTCATCTTCTGTAAACTTAATTTATTATTTATAATAAAAAAATGTCCTCATGTTGACTGCTAGTCAATGTCAAAGATGTCAGATTTAACCTTTTTTGTAAATTCACATCTGTTTATTTCATTAATCCTGTCAGTCATCTCATGTGTGGATTTTTATATAATATAACGTACGATTTTATTTGCAAAAATATATAACTAAATATACTAGTAATTCTTCCTTTGGTGGCATGGTGGTGCAGTGGGTAGCACGATCGCCTCACAGCAAGAATGTCGCTGGTTTGAGTCCCAGCTGGGTCAGTTTGTGTTTCTGTGTGGAGTTTGCATGTTCTCCTCATGTTGGCTTGAGTTTCCTCCAGGTGCTCTGGTTTCCCCCACAGTCAAAAGACATGCACTATAGGTGAATTGAAATTGGTTGTAGTGTACAGGTATGTGTATGAATGCAATGGTGTATGAGTGTTTCCCAGTGTTGGGTTGCAGCTGGAAGGGCATCCGCTGTGTAAAACATATGCTGGATAAGTTGTCGGTTCATTCCGCTGAGACGATCACTGATGATTAAAAGGACTAAGCTGAAGAAAAATGAGCGAATTAATGAATAAATGAATGAATGATAACTATATATACTAGTAATTTTCCCTTTTTTTGTATTTTTCATGTTGTACATTGAAGCGTATATAGTAAAAACATAACTGTTTTAAATTATTTTTATTTATTAGTATTCCATCTTGAATCAGTTGTGGTTGTTTTCAACAAACATGTAAAGCAGCTGTTTTATTTGACGGATGTGTCCAATATGGATCTTTAAGTGCTTGTTTACAATGTCTTCGGTTTACCAGCTACACTGCATATAGTGTATAGAGATCGTTGTGGCCCTAATGATGTTAGGGTTTGATTACACAAGCATCCTTAAAGGGCAATGGCTTTTGAGAGATAACTCTCCTTCTCTTCAAAAGCAGCGCCCCCGCATCTCCCTTTCCTCTCTTCACATTTCCTTTCCTGTGGTTTCTTCCTTTCATCATAGTCATATTGAACTGACTTTGTGGATGGCTTTTGCTCCCCCTACATAATCATGAAAGTTTAATAATAAAAAAAAAGTAAATAGGATATAGCAGGTACAGAAATCCACACTGTACAACTTTTCAAGTGTACAGTAGGGTGCCAGAAGTTTGAAAATCTGGAAAAAAGAAACTAATCAAAACTTGGAAAAAATGTATGTCTTAAATAATTTAAGATTTTGAAAAGTTTTAAACTAGGAAATGTTGAAATCATCACAATACTGCACCATTTCTAGCTCACTAATCAAAATCGTGACATTAATCATAAACTGTTTTGTTTGAAACAGCAGATTTTGTAAACAAATTTGAGATTTTATTTATTGTTAAAATATTACTATTGTGTGTTTTTTGGCCTGATAATCGGCAGGTTGTTCATATTTGATAGTTTAAAATATACTCTGTTAATATCAAATTAATACAAATATAAATTTAATCAGTAATAAAATGTTCTTACAGTATAAGCAGTATTTTATAAAATAAGTAAAATAACAAGTATTTTTCTGAAGGTAAAAATAAAAATACTTTTTATTAAATCATTCATTTGTTTGTTTTATATCGGCTTAGTCACTTATTTACAGTATCAGGTCTTGCCACAGCTGAATAAACCGGCAACTATTGTGGCATGTTTTACTCAGCTGATGCACTTCCAGGCTCTCACGGTCAACACACAGATTGCATAGAACTACAAATCTTCCATTATATGGACTACAAGATCCAGTCTGTCACAGTCACCAGCAATCCAGCCTGTGCAGATCACTGGTAAACACATAGATCGCATAGAACTACAAATCCTCCATTATATGGACTATAAGATCCAGTCATGCACTGCACGCACACGCTGGTTCCTAATCCTGGCTGATTGCTAACACACACAACTGAAGCAGTTCAAAACTGATGACATGGACTTTAAAAGCAGCACAGACACACACACTAGTTGCTGAGTCTTGCTGAATGTGAAGTGGTATGCTAACAACAGAGGTGCAGATTTAAATGCAGGTTTATTGAGAATGGTCAGGCAAGCAATGGTCAACACAGGGGCAAACAGATGTATGCAGGCAAATCCAGAGTCGTTGTCAAATACACTGGCGAAAGTCAGTACAGGCATGCAGCAAGCAACGTAAACAAACAAACAAACAAGGTGAGGGTCAAAAACACGGCAAGGCAAGGAAAACGCATCGTAATGCTCACAAAACTGTTCAACAAGACTCTGCAACTAGTGTGTGTGTCTGTGCTGCTTTTAAAGTCTGTTGGTTTGTTGGAATGATGGATTTAGGAAACGGCAAATCAATGAACTATGTTTGTAATTACAGAACTTGGGACCTTAATTGGCTTATGTTGATTTTTGGAAATGAACCCCTATGCAGCAGCCACCGATCAGCTGCGCTCTGCAAGTGCGAAAGGCAAACACCTGTGCACTGCTTTTGCTTTTCATACGAGCTGCGCACAGGTGACTGACAAACACGCTCCGTATAATAACAGTGTTCTCAGAGTTTCAGCACATGTGATTTGAAGATGAGCAAAAGTGGATTCTTTGAGATTTGGGTGTGTTTTTAATCAGACAAATACACTTAATAATATGTAAACATGTTCGTCCTGGAATGTTTTATTTTAAACACAAATATTTTTGTCTTAAATGAGGACAAACAGTAATGCTTTCATAATAGATTTGTGTATAGCTCTCCACGCAATTAGACTACTTAAGTAATGACTAAAAAAAAAAGCACAAATGCTTAATCATAAGATAGTGGCAGAAAATATTGATCTGACCCGATAGTCTGGGCTCAGGCAGAGAAGAATCTAAACTCTAATCCAATTCACCTATAGTGCATCTCTTTGGACTGTGGGGGAAACCAGAGCACCTGGAGGAAACCCGCTCAAACACATGAAGAACATTCAAACTCCAGACAGAAATGTTAACTGGCCTTTTATTAAAATTTTATACTAAATATGAAAAATTATAGAAGTTTTCTGTGTTTGTGATATAAAAAACATGAAAGAGCTGTTTTAAATGATTTAAAACATGTCTTAAATAACAATAAATTAATTTGTTAATAATTTAAGAAATACAATTTTATAGATACCCACCACCCCTAGCGAATACAAGTGTTCATATGTCTGAGATTTGCTTTACATGTTTATAACTGCATGTATCGACTCGTTTTGCAGTTTCTTGAGTTTTCCCGGACCACCCGCTGCGGCTTGGGTCAATGTCCAGTCTGAGTTGTATATATGAAGTGCAGCTTCTATATTGGTAGTGATGCACCTCCCAAGCAGGAGGCCAAAACACCTGCACAACCTCAATACAATCACAGCGCACAAATCCAAACACACTTTCATTCCCTGCATCGAGCGGAGGCCGAGCAGCCTGTAGAAGTGGAGAGAAGGCATCTGAATCCCTCTCGTCATCTTTATACAAAAATCACTCACTCTTTCTTTTTTTTATGGGTTCAGCGAGTCGTGCGGAGAAAGAAACAGTTTATTGATTTTAGATTTAGCAGAAGGGAAAGGGAGGTGGAGGGAGCTCAGCCTTGCCTTTCCTCCCTGTTTCCTACTGTCTGAAAACAGATTTTAGTGCGATCTGGCAGCCAGGAAGGTAGAGGAATGGCCAGGTCATTCATCAGAGAAACTATGCTTCAGCATAAACTAGCAGAGACGAGATAGGCCTCCTGCCAGAGAAAAAGGGAGAGAAGAAGTGATGTAATATGTATTAGGCTCACTGTGCATTAATTGGGATCCCTGTACTGTACAGAAAGGCTAACAGTATTGGTGACTAAACAGATGTCATTGGCAATGACCTGACCCTTTTTTTTTCTTTTCTGAATTCCTCTTAAGACGCAGCACCTTAGTCAAAGTAAATCTTTGCAAAGTATTGATTTTGTGTGAGCTGAATTTGAGAGAGGCTGATTAGAAATTTTGGGATTTTGTCCTAAAATAAGTGAAATTTTACTTTCTAGGGGCCATTCACACTGAATGCGTCTTTTAGGAATGCACAGCTTTTAGGAATGTTTTTAAGTGCCTTCTTCACCTTGTTAACATCAAATAAAGCAGTTGTCATGCCAACTTGCTTGTGTTAAAGGGTTGTATTATATTAATATATTCATAGATTTTAATACATTTATACATACATGTTGTGAAGAAAAAAAATGTTAATGGAAAGCATTGTCAGTGCACCGTGATACCATAATATCGAATTGAACCAAATTGATGGCATGATAATCATAATCGAACTGACCAGAGACCAGTGGGACCAGTGTAGGTTTACACCCCTAATTGTGGTAATACAATGCCACTGTTAATTCTGTTTTTAGCTCATTCTTGATGTAGACATTTTTTTCCCACTGTAGCAAGACTTTCTAACACTGTCTTTTCCTATACTTAATTTTCCTTTGCATGGTCTTGTTCATTTTCTATTAGTCTCTGGCCAAACAAAAAGTCGCTCTTTGGATTTAAGCAAGAAAATACTGTGAGTCTGAGAATGAAGTATTATTGCAGTGATTAATGTTTCTACCTTGTTTGTCTGGCAACAACACTTGTAACCTTACCTGATGAACTGTGAAACTTCTTATTTCTGAAACAACCGTGTCATAATTTGTATCCCATGGCTATATCCCAGGATGACAGTGCAAAGGTTCATCAGGCTCAAACTGTGAAAGACTTCTTTTTTTACACATGATTTGACCAACAATTGACCTTGGCCCCACTGAAAGTCTTGAGAGGTGCTGGAGTAGAATATATGCATGTACTTTTTTGTACCATTAAGCACAGGAGCAGAAATTCAGCATTTTCCTATGCTGAAACTGCCACCGTAATAGATCTATTGGACCTGAAGTGGAAGTAGATGGGACTCCCTGTGGATTTGCTTGCTGTCTAGCTGATAGCTTGCATGCTTTGCTCAGTTGTGGTACTTTTGTGCCTTTTTACTGAGTGGGTGGACACTCTTCGCCCAGTGTAGACCTTAGCGTATAAAGCAAGTGTGGATGAGGATTGTGCATAGAGTTTGTTTGCAGAGTGTCTCTCCACACTGTTTTGTATTCTATCTGTCTTTCTGTCTGCATGTAGAAGTGAGTTGGAGAAACACTGTGTCCTTACTATACCTGAGTGCAATTTAGAAACCTCCATATAAATATGCATTTGTATTAAAATATTGCTGTTAATCAACACTGATTTTACTTATGGAAGATCTGGATGGTTGGGGACTTAGTTCAGCAGTTGTGAATAATTGTTTTATTTAGCACATGCTTTGTTATTGTGGCGATAGGGACAATAGCTATAAAGTTAATGATAAAGAAATTGTTCTTATATTATTCTGAATGTAAAACAACAGCAGAGTTCAGACTACAGCAAACAAAAATGAATAAATATTTTTTGCTTGTTTAAAGATGGAGGCTAGTCAGAGCTTCGTTTTTAGATCGTGATTTTTAGTTGATCCACAACATTTAGAATTTTAGTTTTCAGTGAACAAACCATCATAAAAAATTCTCATGATACTATTGATGGGACAATTATGATTAGACTATTTAATTTGCTATATCAGTTCAGTATGTTTACTATGGGTGGCGTGGTGGCGCAGTGGGTAGTGCTGTCGCCTCACAGCAAGAAGATCACTGGTTCAAGCCTCAGCTAAGTCAGTTGGCATTTCTGTGTGGAGTTTGCATGTTCTCCTTGTGTTTGCGTGGGTTTCCTTAGGGTGCTCCGGTTTCCCTCACAAGTCCAAAGACATGCGCTATAGGTGAATTGGGTAAGCTAAATTGTCCATAGTGAGAGTGTATGGGTGTTTCTCAGTGATGGGTTGCCACTGGAAGGCATCCACTGCGTAAAACATATGCTAGATAAGTTGCCGGTTCATTCTGCTATGGCGAGCCCTGATTAATAAAGGGAATAAGCTGAAAAGAAAATGAATGAAGGAATGTTCACTGTTACATAACTGCCCCCTGCTGGTCATGTCTTTCTTGTGTTAGACCATTTTGTGTGGTACCACGTAACACTGCAGCATTGCGTGTGGTCCCGTTCATTCACTTGCGCATTCTCGGTGTACACATCTGTACTTACTGTATTTAAAATGAGTTGAAACACAATTCCAATGTTTCTTTTTTTCGTACAGTAAGCTAAGATGTTAAAGAAACAATATTATTGGAAGCACTTTTAGAAGAATTTTTGTTCCAACAAACAATAAAACACTGCTAGCCAGTCATAATGCACAGAAATATAAAGGGCTCATGTAATTCAAAGCTACAGATGACACTCTGGATATGCTCAACATGCTTGATCTAAAACACTTGATTGCTGTCCTAATATATATATTTTTTTTGGTTGAGCTAAATGAAAATTTTCTAGTTATCTAGTCAGTCAAACTGACTAAAAATAGTAGATTAAACTTAACTTTACTTTAAGCTTTACTTGAAAATGCTGGAGAAAAAAAGGTTGTGGTGTTTTTAGTTTCAATACATGCATCGCTAAATTCAGTTTGATTAGATGGATTACGTCGCTGGTTTGAGTCCTGGCTGGAGCAGTTGGGACTTCTGTGTGGAGTTTGCATGTTCTCCCTGTTTTCACGTGGGTTTCCACCGGGTGCTCCGATTTCCCCCACTGTCCAAAGACATGGGCTATAGGTGAATTGAATAAACTAAATTGGCCTTAGCGTATCGGTGCATCCCAAATCGCATACTTATGCACTATTCTGCTCCATTGTGTAGTGTAAATAGTGAATGTAGTGTGTTTGCACTGAAATATTTGTTTTCATTCTAAAAAGAACTGTGAAAGCAAAATTTTTCTACAAGAGTGATTATTACGCCTCCCGATGGTAAATGAGGTTATACTTATAGCAGGTATTATTTGGTAGTTTGGTCATTTATTTAGCTAATTTGGCAACTGTTAAACTGTTATTTCTGCTTAGTAAAAAAAACAACATTAGTGTTCCATTTGGGACGACACTACATACAATACTAGAGATGCCACAATTCTCAATACAATATTGAACCGTTCGGTACGACATCCACGGTTCAATACGCACTTATGAATTTCGTTTTTTCCAGTTTTACATTTAAATAATTTATGTGCGTTTTATTTATCTCAGAATAGACTGTTTGTGTGGGCCTGAAAGTCTACGAGCTGAGATGAGGAAACTCCTCCCCGCGAGTAAATATTCAATCACTATGCTCTAAAGTTAGGGGGTGCTCCACCATCCTTCCACACTTCAACATGGTGAGCGGCAGGGAAGTGAGGCAACAGTAGAGGAAGCGCCGGTGTCTTTCAAATCCGCAGTGTGGGGACATTTTGGTTACACATTTAGACTAATCGAACGGAAACACCTCCAACATGACTGAACATCTGCGCGCCATCACCCAGCAATATCACGGTCTGAAGGCAAAATAGCAGAGAAGGTAAAGTCCTCCATAAAACATCAATCCCTCGCTGAATCCTTCCAGCAAACATACCCAACTGATTCCGAAAGACAAATAAAAATAACAAAGGCAGTGTTTAGTTTAATTAAGTTAGGTTTATTTATATTTACTGAAGTACAAATATGTTTATTTGAAATGGTCAATTTATGTTTATTAACTTCACATGCTTGTTTATTTTTAAAATGTAGGAATTTATGTGTTGCCCAGTTTGTACATGGGCTACCAGCAGCTGTGAGATTTCAGTGTTAATTTTTTTATTATACAATACACTAGGAACTAGTGTACCTTTCTTGGTTTTGAAGTAAAATAAAGGCGTATTGCAATAAATCATTTTTATTTTTTCTTACTTTTTTATCTTACTGTTCCTATTGCCTAAGCATAGAATAACAAAAAAAAAAATACACTTATGTCTTAAGCCATCAGAACCGAACCGAACCGAAAACCGTGTAAAAAAAATTGAGGAATGTATTAAACCGTAAGCTAACTGTATTGTTGCATCCCTATTCAATACTATGCTGTTGAATGTGTAAATGCATAAGTGCATAGTGTATAGTGTGCCATTTGGGACGCAGCATATGAGTGTGTGTGTGTGAATGTGCGAGTGTATGGGAGTTTCCCAGTACTGGATTGCGACTGGAAGTGCATCTGCTGCAAAAAAAAAAACATCATAGTTGCCAATTCATTCCACTGTATCAACCCCTGATAAAGGAACTAAGCTGAAGGAAAATTAATGAATAGAAAGATTACACAAGCTAGCTTCACTAGTCAGATGAGCTAAATATGTAGCTGAGGTAGAGTGTAATGCAAAGAAAAAAGCTTAAACTAAAACTAAACAGATATTTATTGTTTGCCGGTGTAGACACAAATATAGCTTTTTTTATATATGCATATTTATAGTTATCATCTTTGGTGTGAATGGCCCTTTATTTGTAGATTTTAGCATGTAACTGAACAAATTGTATGAAAAAGTACAGATTCTCACTATGAATAAGTGGCTTATTATTATTATTATTGTTTTTTTTTATTATTATTATTATTATTATTATTTGGCATATTATTAATTATTATGTATTATTATTTAGTACTTAGGACATTGGCTTTATTAATACCTATAATTTTAAATGAATATTTATAAAGTACATGCAGGTATTCTGCATGGTCCTATCCTATACTACAATAACAACTATTAATAAGCAGCCTTAAAACACCTTACATAAAATACCTTTAAATAAAGTGTGACTAAAAGTACGAAAATATCGACTGGTATATTGATGAAGAAACGGAACAAAAAGTTTAACTGTTGATGTGAAGCAGACATGCTGACATAAGCTAACATCCTCTGACTTGAAGCATGTTTCCTACACCTCCTCCGGCTCCTGGAATATGGTTTGTTCTGAACATTGTACATTGACACTGTATCTTTGAAACAGGCTTGTTCTCGACAAGACAGACTTTGCTGAACAAAGAGAATCAAACGTGTCAATAAAAGACAGAGCTTTATGGAGCTCAGCCCAAAATATTAAACATGGCCAATTCCAGCTGTCTGTGCAAAGCCCTACTATTTCACATACAAATGCTTCGCTCTTCCAAGTAATTAGTTGCCCCCTTGCTTGTAGATTATCAAGGGCTGCCGATTTATGTTCAACCTTAGGTCATAATGTTTGGCTGCTAGGAATATTAGCAGACCGGTGTGTATTGGTTCATAAAGGCTGTGATAATCTAAGTGTGATCAATAATAAGGTTAAATGAATTTGACCTCATCAAGTATTTAATTCGGATGCCAGATGTCATAATGACTTTGAAACAGAATGTCATTACAGATAATGACAGATGTTCCGTGCATGCATAAACATATGCATATATAAACATTTGAATGGATTTGCGCTCGTTATCACCTCCAAAGAGCAGCATTTGTGCTGAGAAACTCTGTAATGACTCCGCTAATTAACGCAATTATATTAATTGTGTGAAATATGTTGTTGCACCCATACTGTGTGTGTGTTTCAGGAATCTCTCCCATCACATATTCAATAAACACTCGACTCATTTGAACAAACTGCAACTTTTTCTTTTCAAGTCGAGAGCGAACGTTGTGGAAAAGATCCTTCTGGAATGCTATTATGATGATTTCAGCATTTACATTTAGATGGAAGAAGTTTTTGAAAGAGAAGAAATTTCCCTCTTCTGAGAATTCTCAGAAAACGGTTTGTCAGTTGAGCACATTCTCAGGTCTGTGCTAACCAAAAGGAAGGTTTCTAAAAAAGCACACCTACTAAGTCAAGCCTGGAGCCAGTGTATGAGGTCTTCAACTGTCCCAAGTCTGACATTACATTCAAATTGACAGCAAAACAAGGTCTTTGGAATAGTGGATCTGAACTTTCCAGTGGCTGACAGAATTGATTTAATTAAAGAAATTCAGATGCTCAATATTCTAGCATTTAAAAAGAACACATTCAAATCTAAATGTTATTAAAAATCTAAGTATGAGTGTAAAATAATTAAAGGGATAATTAAAGTCCAAACTTTGCGTACTTGGTATTGAGAAACAGCCAAGGTTTTAAAATTGGCAAAATTGTCTGCTACACAGTTCCTAAGGTATACTGTATGTAAGATTTTTTATTTACATTTTTATTTTGATTTTTTTTTTTGTTTTTTAGGACAACAGCATCTCCAGCAGAAAAGATATCCAAAGATGCCATTTTAAATTGTAAAAAAAAAAAGTCTGTGATCCATTTGAATTATTAAGTCGACATGTTTACTGCCCCAGATTTTTTTAAATGTTTCTCAAAATAAAATATATTGTGTTTCACGCGGGAGCATATATTACAGCAGTAATCACAATACCATGAAACCGTAATATTTTCATCTAAGGTTATCATATAATCAGAAACTTTTATACATATGTAATTCCATATATATATGTATATAATATAT
>CAIGQZ010000427.1:21820045-21851597 GCA_903798205.1 Danio tinwini
ACACACACACACACACACACACTACGGCCAATTTAGTTTTAGTCTTTGGACTGTGGGGAAAACCGTAGGAAACCTACACGAATATTGGGGAGAACATGCAAACTCCAATAATTTTACAGTAAAGTTTAATAATAAGTTTAATAATAAGTTAAATTAATAAGTTTAATAATTTTATTACATTACAGTATTACATTACAGTAAAATGACATAATTTCCAGTTCCCTCCTTCGTTATAGGCCTCTGTGCACCACATGCAAGTCTTAACAAATGACCGCACCGCTTCGGTCCACTTGGTGTTGATTTCAGGCCCTGCTCTTTATGGAAACAACCTGTTGCTGATGTGTTTGTGCATGCGAGCAGCAGGTGGTCAAGCTAACGATGCTATCACGCGCACGCTGACGGCACTAAGCTGACAGCTCAGTGTCTGGGCTCTCACCGCACTCTCCTGCTGCCAGATCCAACACTGACCTTCATAATGTCCTCATTAATCAGTAAGAGCTCAAGAAAATTCCTATCATTTTACTATGAGCTGGAAGCTAAGATGCTGCATTGCATTACTTTACCACTAACCTCTTGATCTAGCAATTTAGATGCGCTTGGAAGCACTTAGATGCGCTTGCTTTAAAGAGTCTATGTAGGATTGCATGAGAGCTAATATTAGAGTGGATGCTGAAAACGAGACTGTACAGCATATTTTTGTCCAGTGCTATCCCCCTTTTTTTCTGTACGTGACTACAGTGTTTTAAACTATGGGTTGCACATCTGATTTAGTGAAACTTCTACTCAAAAGTACACTCTCCGAAAAAATGGTACAATGTACCAAAGAAGATACAAACCCTTGTCACTGGGGCAGTACCTTTTTATGGAACAGAATTGTACCTTAGGACAAAGAATCAAATATGTACCACTGCAGTTTGTACATTTAAGGACATGATTTGTACCATGGCAAACCAAAATGTACTGTAGAAATGAAAATTAACATATGCTTTTGTTTATATGGCAAAACATGTCTTTTTTACCAAGAAGGTCCATACTGACTCCAAAGGCAGATACTGATAAGATCAGGGCCTGGTGTGTGGACTTTGGGGGTTTTACGATGTTGATTGGTCAGTTTGTATATCTCAGCATTTGGGTTTGGTCACATGGGCAAGAAAGATACAAAATAGTAAACTTTTTCTCTTTACCTGCTCTGCGCTTTTCTTGCTCTGCTCCTCTCCAGCTCTGGAGTCTATCTTTTCTGACCATACTGCTATCAGGCTATCTTCAGGGCTTACTCTCTTTGTCTCTTTCTCTCCCTCCCCCTGTCTCTCCTTCTTTCTCAGGTAACTTTATTTTACATTTAAGCTGGGTACAATTTTTATTATAATTTTTATCATTTCATATTTTATCATTTTATACAGTTATTTTTTAACTAATTCAGTTGTAACCATAGAGAATTTTTGTCATTAAATCATCTAATTTTCAAGTATTTGTGAGATATTTTGATTTAACATCAACACTTAAATGTTCCATATTGCAATACAATACAACCACATAATAGCAATGCTCTCCCACATTTTAGCTATTAATGCTGCCCTTATTTCAGATTGCAGAAGGATGGTTTGACTAGAAATGTAGTTTTTCACCATCATACTGATAACTTTTTAGTCGCTCGGCAAAACTACAGTTCGCACCACTGTAGTTAAAAAAACATTCTTACAGTACCTTTGGTTTTTAAAACCTGCAGATACAATATTGTACCTTCATCAAAGGTACAAATTTGATCCATGAAGGTACCACTACAGTGTCAAATGTGTTCTTTAAAGAACTATTAAAAGCCATTAAGCTATATGCAAAATGTGTCTATTTATTTTCAGTAAATATAAAACATCAAATATATTTTTTAAACAATGCTTTTTTGTGTGTGTGTAAATGCACCTTTTTCATTTACAGTAAAGAATAAAAAAATACTGGTAACACTTTATTTTGATGGTCCATTTGAGTATTAGTAGACTGTCTGCTTAATATATGTTGATACTGCACCTTTAACAGACATTTAACTGACTATATAAAAAACTTTGAAGTACATGTCAACTTACACTAACCCCAATCTAACAGTCTACTTATAATCTAATGAGAATTAGTTGCAATGGAACTTAAATTGTGTGCCTGCAGTGCACAGCTATTTAACCTCTGATCACACGCCATAAGTAGGCTTGTTTATTCAGCTTACCATAGAAATTGCAAGAACTGCAAATGTGGTTGTAATAGGGAATCAGCGACATAAACATGACTGATGTCATGCTTATACAGGGTAATAAGATGCGTTTGGTGGATCAGATCACAGGTAAACGAGACTGTTCAAATATTGCATTTAAAGGGGACTAAAGTCTTTTGTCCATTTCTGACCATGGTGTACTTCGCTGATACTGTTTTATAGTTTTAATGCTGTTAATACTTTTTTTCATTACTTTTTTCATGTGATACATTTCTGATCCTTTGCATTATAATTTTATTAATAAATCACCCAGTATAAATACTTTTGATGTTCTAAAATATGTATCTAACAATCTAACATATTTAAATGAAGACTACAGTGTATATAGGCCTAATATAAATGTTAATAACTTTATTAAATAAAATATACACTCTGAAAACAAAACAAAACAAACAAAAAAAAAACAAATAGTGAAATCATATGAGCTGAAAAAGTGTTGCTGTGTGAAAAAAATGAAATAGCTTTAGTCAAGTACATTCAGTTTTTTCTTTTTCTTTTATTGAAATACGTTTTGGACAAAATGGAAGTTTTAAATTTAAAACATTTATAAGTAATACATATATAGCCAAAAGAATTATGTTTTAGAAAATTTGAATAAGTACGGCAGCTGTTCTTAACAGTCGTACAGTTAAGTTTTGTGTCCAGGTGATGATACACAGGGCAACGTTTTGAGCAGTGTTGCTGGAAAATATTGCATAGTGATGTTGCTTGACTACAAAATTAGAAATGTAAGTTATTTTGTATAGATATATAGTTGATGTGCAGTGTAGTAGTCACACCTGCCAACACTCCCGTTTTTCCCGGGAGTCTCCCGTATTTCAGATCCATTTCCCGCCACCCTCCCGTTTTGTTATTTCTCCCTGAAAACTCCTGTAATTTCACCCCCGTCCTCATAACTTTGGTGCAGTCTGTAACACCCCCAGATCGCCGACTTTATTTATAAAGTTTGGTATAGTATCCGATCGCAGCAGCTGCCCAAAACCCAGTGCATAGTACAGTTACTAAGCTGTGTTATTCAGACATCTCACCCCGACACCTAGACCCCCCCACCACCACCACTACCACCACCACCCCCCAGACAAATGTTGGCAGGTATGGTAGTTACCCCCATGAAACTAAAACAGGTAGTAGTAACTAATTTTTTTTTACTTAGATACATATTTCAGACAGTGACGCAGTGGCGCTGTAGGTAGTGCTGTCGCCTCACAGTAAGAAGGTTGCTGGTTCGAGCCTCGGCTGAGTCATTTGGTGTTTCTGTGTGGAGTTTGCATGTTCTCCCTGCGTTCGTGTGGGTTTCCTCTGGGTGCTCCGGTTTCCCCCCACAGTCCAAAGACATGTGGTACAGGTAAATTGGGTAGACTAAATTGTCCGTAGTGAATGAGTGTGAGTGAATGAGTTTCCCAGTGTGTTTCCCAGAGATGGGATGCGGCTGAAACGGCATCCGCTGCGTAAAACATATGCTGTATAAGTTGGCGGTTCGTTCCGCTGTGGGGACCCCGGATTAATAAAGGGACTAAGCCGAAAAGAAAATGATTGAATGAATTAACATATTTCAGGCCGTACTTCTTTACTTTTACTTGAGTACAAAGGTATAGTCAGTGCTTCAACTTTTCCCAGAGTTGTTTTAAACATGAGTATCTGTACTTCAACTTGAATAAAGGATGTGTGTGTGCTTTTGCCATCTCTGTTTATGAGTTTCTTTAAACATATGCTTTTAAATGATGATTAATGTTTTAATATAAAAATTAATCATAAAATCACTTGCCTTTCCAGTAATATTTATTTTCATAGATATAGTAATTAAGAGGTTGTCCAACACTTGTTTACCTTTTTATGAGAACAATTATGTACCTTCATTTCAATTGTACCTTAAAAGGTACAGAACAGTATCATAAGAGGTCTTTTTTGTACCATATAAGGTACAAATTTTACAAAGGTACAAAACTGTTCCTTAAGGAACATTATTTGTACCACTGTGTACCTTTTTTTCTAAGAGTGTTCTGAAATCTTTTCAGATAATAGGTTGCGCTACAAATTATACATGAACAGTAAAAATTGTGAGATTATTTTTATAATAGTGCATTATTGTTGATCTCTTATAAAATTATTATTACATTTGGTATTTAATGATACATGAATTATACAAGTGCATCTCTTTT
Source organism: Danio tinwini (assembly GCA_903798205.1). Lineage (NCBI taxonomy): Eukaryota > Metazoa > Chordata > Actinopteri > Cypriniformes > Danionidae > Danio > Danio tinwini. The sequence goes on from CAIGQZ010000427.1 coordinate 21,824,462, forward strand.
GAGTTAACCTTTTTGTTGCGGAGAGACATGTTTTAAGTTTTTTTTTGTATTTTGTTAATTCTAATATGTTGCTTTTTAATATTCTATTGATGAACTGAGGAGAATAATGCCACCTTATTTGTTTATTCATTTTTTGCATTTGACTGATTCTGTACAGTTTAATGGAAATACTCTCATAATTCACATAAAGCATCATTGGGCATAGGTGGATATTTAATGTAAGATATGGCAGGTGCGTGTGGTGTTTATGCATAAACTCTATACCTAGAGCAGTAACTTTTTTTATCAATTATGAATTTCTGCATGAGCTTAGAGCAATAAATAATTAGAGCCATCTGCTGGGAGTTAGTGTCATTCTGCAGCGGTAAATGCTGATCGCTGGATCCAGATGCCTTTGAAAGCGCATTTCCTTTCAACTGTCACAGCGCGTGGCTCAAAAGGGCTTCGATGCTGCTGGTACAAATTCAAAGCGATGGTTGAATTCATCAGGTAAATACAACATGCATTTATTAATGAAGACTCTTTGGCTCAGTTTTACATGTCAGAGCGAGTCTTGGTGAGTTAAAAAATGGGAAATAGCAGGTCATAATGCAGTGCGAAGTGTAACACTATCACAATATAAAGGTTTTTTTTTTTTTTTTACTGAAACAGTGTGGCAATATAGTACATAACATTTAGGAAATCTTTATCAAAAAGTAGTTTACATTATATACAGTACATGGAGTGAAATTAGGGTAAGGCCCAATCCCAATTCTATTTTTGTACCCCTACCCCTTCCCCTTGGCCCTTACAACCGAGGGTTAAAGGGAAGGGCTTCAAAACTTACCCCCAAGAATTGGGTCAGCACTTTAACACCCGCACACGTCATCATATGTCATCGCGATCTCATGCTTCATATGAGATCAGACGATCACGACTGCTGTAGTTATTCTAGTTGTGTTATTTTTTGGTATTTATCTTCAGGAAACCACTGAAGGCATATATTATGTTATCATAACGATCTAATGTGGCAATAAGATCGTAACTGTACTGTGTATTTGCATAATGGCCATATTCATAGATATATACATTAGATGTCGCCTACCCTACTTTTGTCTATTAGATGTAATGCGTCAATAGAGCCGCCTTTTTAGTACAGGGTAGTGCTCCTTTGAAATGTATGCAGGACCAAGGTGAAGTGGAGGACTGTGGCCATCCAAAGCCAGAGAAATACACATATACACATATATCTATGATCGTTAGTTTTCCCCGGTGGTCCGTATGCAAATATTTTTTTAAACTACGAAATATAATTTTACATCACTTTTCTACATTGATGGATGTGACCGCACGGGCATTTCTGACAAAGAGTGAGTGTTTGTGTGCATGAAAAATGCATTGCCCTCCTTCCCTGTTTCATTTGATCTAATCCATGTCCTGAAACACACTCCCTCTCTTGCTTTCACTTCTCTTTCTGACGGAGGGAGCGATTTGTTTGTGAATGAATCTCCAACTCGTTCACTTAGCTGACAATAATACAAGTTTCTGGCAGCACCGCGTCTTCTTGTCATATTTCGTAACATTGTTTGCTTATTTTATTCAACAAAACTAGCATAAGCTTAGAACTTAGTGCGAGTTGGTGCTACTTTGCCTTACGGTGACTGCAGTAAGAGACTGTATTATCATCAATAACATTACTTGTTAAGCACAAAAGTTCATAACATACAAAAACATTAAAAAAAATGTGATGACTGTGTGCTTTGTTTTCTTTGTTTGCTCGTTACTACACCCGTACACAGCGCTAAAGTCCAGCATCTTCACTTTGGCACACTGTCTTGACTAGTGCGGTTGAATGACGTTTGTCCTAGGAGCACTGTGCCAATGTGGCGGCGCTATTGATGCATGCTCATGGTCCCAATGAAAACAACATTAACATTATAGCAGACACTGTAAAAAGCTCATTCTCAGCCACTAGACTGCTCTGACAGGGTGTTTGAGTGTCAGAATGTTGTTGGACTGCTATACAGGAGTTATGATTATGGATTATAGATCACAAAATTTAGCGTTTTTTTTTCTTTTTTTAAAAGCATGATGGTAAAACACAAACCTGGTTCTGAATATATTAAAACATATGTTTGTTTGTCGTAAAAATTTGTAATAATGACAAAAAATACTAATTTGTGGATCTCCTTACATCCAGGTTCAGCAATCCTGCCGTTGTGGCTGGTGTATTCTGGGAAATTTTCTTACCCCTCCGTTTTAAGTGTGGTCCTGGAAAATCTTCGTTTGAAGTGGTGTATACCCCTTGCCCTTAGCCCTACGCCTTCAAGCTAAAAAGAATTGGAACAGCCCTACCCTTTGACGTGAACGCGCAAAATGAGGGGTAGGGGTAAGGGGAAGGGCTAAGGGGTAGAATTGGGATTGGGCCTAAGTTACAAAAGATCATAGGCTCTGTGTGATTAAGCTATGCAAGTTGATTTGTATAAATATTATTATTAGTAGTAGTATTATTACTAGTAGTAGCACTTTAATTTTGTTGCTTTATATTCTAATTTAAATCACATTGTGCTGTTTTGTTTTGTTTTTATTCAGAAAGTCAATTCTGAATTTCTGATCCAAACTAAATGTGTATCCTGAGCAATATTTAAATCTATAATAGGCCTTTGCCTCTGCAGATTTCTGTATATTCAGTAATCTTATAATTTATTACATTTATCATATTTAAACCCTGTGAATTTCTAAGTTTATCAGTTGGCACCACTCATTTTTGACATAAGTAAAGGTTTATATTTCCTCATGCTATATTTTCTAATGCCAAAGGTAGGCCTACCTGCATACAGTGCATCCAAGAAAGTATTCATAGCGCTTCACGTTTTCCACATTTTTTTTGTCACAGCCTTATTCTAAAATGGATTAAATTCATTTATTTCTTAAAAACTCTACACACAATACCCCATAATGACAATGTGAAAAAAATAAATATTTTTTAAATTGTTGCAAATTTATTACAAACAAAAAACCTGAAAAATCACATGTACATAAGTATTCACAGCAAAGGCGTGTTCACCAAGACAGTAGAATATCATTGTGCGTGTGTGCCTGCCAGTGGATTTTGTTGTGTAAAAATGGTTTTATAGATAGCGGGTCAAAATTGACCACCAAGACAGTCATTGTACCCTAAATGTGTGCATAATATATATGAAACAGAAAACAATTCATCTTTAATGGGGTCATTTCAGAAAAAAAAAGTCCATCAAACTTTGTTTTGCTCACACTTTATTTTAATGGTCCCCCTATAGACAGTCTGCTAACAATAAGTTAATTTACAAGTTCATAGCTGCTTACTCTCATCTGGGTAGTATCTGCAGACTGTCTTTTAAATATTCTTAGGCAATCATTACAATGTCTGCAACATGTAAACATCAGTTGAACTTGGGGTAGTTACCAATTTAGGTTCTAGATGTTCAGTAGTGTATTAGTAGACATGCAACAAATCCTCAACAAGCTTTCAGTATCTTTATACAACTAAGTTTTTATAGTAGTCTGTATTTACTGTATGTACATTCAGATGCTTATCCGCTTGTTAAGTGGTTATGTGATGGTGATGTATGTAATACTGTTTCCGGGTCCAAGCTGCCACTCATTTGAATTGACAAAATATTTGTTTATGATCACTTTCTATTCATATCACACATTAAAGTGATTTTTATATAGAGTCATAGTGTACACAACAATCACTGGGCTTGTTGCAGGTAACGTTTATTATTAGCATTTGATGAGTCTTCTCATTCAGTTTAATAAAGAAAACATGGAATCAGCTTCCAGAAATGATCAGATGTGCTCCAACATTAGGCACATTCAAATCCAGACTGAAAACACATCTGTTTAGCTGTGCCTTTACTGAATGAGCACTGTGCCACGTCGTTGTTGTCCATGTTATCTGTGACTTGTAACAGTCATTCATTTTTTCAATTTTCACTTGATTTTGATGGGTCTAATGTGATAACAGATAAGAATGTACCTTGATGTAAAATAATTGTCTATTGAAAGTTAAGTTAAATGCAACAAATAGTTAGTAGAGCACTTGAAAATACAAGGATTAGGAGTTATGTAACTTTCATCACACTTCATTTTAAAGTACAATTCTTGCTATAAGTACAATGGCTTTAGCTCAATAAACTCCTCATTTGCTGTTTATTAACAGTTCTTAAGGTAGTAGTTGTGTTTAGGTATTGGATAGAGTTAGGGATGCAGAATAAGATCATGCAAAATATGTACTTTATAAGAACTAATAAACAGCCATTGTCTTAATAATAGACGGGTAATGAGTAACTAGTTAATTTGTCCCTACTGTATACTAAATTGTTACTGTAACTTTACATTTACACTGCATATATAGGATCACTTAGTCATGACAACATTTGCTTTTAGTTCATTGTAACTTATTAAACTTACTTAATCATGTTCTAACTTAAATTTATAAGTTACGCAAGTGTTTTGGGTCAGTTTAACATAATATAAGTTCAATGGACTCACAGTTGATTAGATTCAGCTTAAAAATGTAAGGCAACTAGTATTTTTTACAGTGTAGTTAAAGTTAATTTGAAACGTGTTGCTACTTATAGGCATCTGAGTGTGCACTGAAAGTTAATGATTAAAAAGATCATATTGAGGATTTGTTGCATGTCTACTAATACACTATTAAACATCTAGAACCTAAATTGGTAACACTGCCACAAGTTTAACAGATATCTACATGTGTTAGACTGTCTAAGAACATTTAAAAGACAGTCTACAGATATAGTACTACCCAGATAAGAGTAAGCAGAATAAAGTAACTTATGGTCAGCAGACTATCTATAAGGGGAGCATCAAAATAAAGTCTTCTCTTGTTTTTTTTCTGCTTTTAAAATGTGTGTCATCAGAAAGGATAAGGGGTCATTTTTTTTCCTAACATACAGGTGGATGAACATTATTACCTGCTTATTACACAGCTATTTCTCGCATTTGACCATAATATTGATTTGTGTCTGTTTTATTAACTAAGTGAATGCAAAGCTTTCTCAAGGAAAGCAGTTTGCACAAAGCAGCTTGTGTTATTATGCTGCTTATCATGCAGGTTGTCATATTCATAACATATGTATGCTATTATAATACATTTTCTGGTGCAACTCTATCTTTTTTAGGTTTTGAAAGTGCTAATCACATTTGTTTGGTCGTTTTATTGTAACACGTAACTGCTGTTTAAGCAAACCGAATGGCCTATTTTTTTCCCCGTAAAAAAATAACCTGCTACAAGCTGGTCAACACAGCGTGATTCTATAGATGTACAGTTTGTAGCCAAGCTAAAATGGAGAGAATTCTTACGTAATTGGGATCTTGAGAAAGACCACACAGACTAGTCTGAAGGCCAACTACCAAGGGAGTGTTACAGCTAAAAATGAATACCACAGCGGTGTGCAAAAAATAATGCAGAGGCCAGATCTGTTAAAAACTCAAGTATTGTTGCTGAGGAAGTTTATTGGAGAAGTTTTTTTTCCCTCCTTTGAAAGGGAGTTTTTATTTTGCAGTTAGTTTTTTTTGCACAAACACCATTATATTCTAATAATAATATATTGTGAAGATGTTACATTTGTAATTTATTTGTGTGTATTTTGCACAAATAATACTCATTAACTAAGGCATTAGGAGGAAGAACCATATACTGTAAGTCCATATTTTCAAATCTTGAGTAATAAGATTTTTTTTTTACTTGGATTGTGAACATTATATTATATATTTTAATTTTACTTGAAGATAGACAGCAAAATCTTCTTAATTAAAAGGAGATAAAATTTTCAGTGTCAGTATTAAAAATCTAAAGTTCTTGTGATTTATATTTCTGAAATGTGGAAGAACGTTATATGTCCAGTTAGTGTGGAATAACAGCGTAACTCCAATTCGTCATATCACTTTAGATCTGATTCCTTTATCTTAGTTTTGCTACAGTAACAGAAGCTTCAGATTAATATTAAGAATTTCTTTCAAGTTAATTATTCAATAATTCATTTACTTTTTGGCTTAGTCCCTTTATTGATCTGGGGTTGCCACAGCGGAATGAACTGCCAACTTATCCAGCATATGTTTTACGCAGAGGATGCCCTTGCAGCTGCAACCTATCACTGGGAAACATCCATACACACTTATTCACACACATACACAATATGGACAATTTAGCTAACCCAATTCACTTATACCGCATGTCTTTGCACCCGGAGGAAACCCACATGAGCACGGGGAAAACATGCAAACTCCACACAGAAATGCCAACTGACCCAGCTGAGGTTCGAACCAGCGACCTTCTTGCTGTGAGGCGATCGTGTACCCACTGCACCACTGTGATGCCCATAAGTTTATTATTAACTTATTATTAACAATAAACAATAAATAAATACAACAATAAATACATAACATGCAGACATACATCATAGCTAAATATTGTCATTTATTTAGAAAAATTGACACAGCGCACCATATATTACTTCAAACTGTTCTCGTGCTCCGCCATCACACGATATAAATAAATATAAAGAAAAAAACTTAGCTTGTCGTAGTTTACACAGGGCCGGTGGGAAATATGCGTTGATACAGCTTTATTATATATGGTGTGTGGTTTATTTTGATAGGTTAACTATGTGTGTGGTGTTTAGCGCTCCTCAGCGTGTTTAGAGTGAGAGGCATCAGATAAAGCTCGTTTCCACTGAGAGGTACGGTACGGTACGGGTCACCTTTATCAGGCTTGCGTTTCCACTACCAAGGGTACCCTTTTGGTGGGCATGGTGTACACCATGTTTTCTCAAGGAAATGTCACAGTAACACCGTACAGGTCGTTCACATATCATATGAGAAGCACTTCTCACAACACAGATGCTTTACAACATAAATACGTCTGTATAAATGTTTATTACTAACCTTTCTATGAACATGATTTGATTATAACTGCAGATCAATGATAGTGTGAAATAGCCTACTGTAATGTCTGCATTTACATAAAATAAATAAATACAACATATATGAGCACATACTGTACAGACCCTTACAGTCTCCGATATGTTACCAATTACAGAAAACTACGCACAGCATACGTTTAGTCCTTATTTGGGTAAAATAACAACAGGAAATATAGCTCACAGTCAGTACAAACCTCTCTGTGTCTGTAATCTTCAGCAGCACGTGTAGCCTCTTGTTAGAAAGTAATTCCGTCATTCCGAGTTCATAAAATAGTCCAAAAGGTGATGATAATAGTTAAACATGGCAGTTTGTTCATGTTTTAGGTTGCAGAAGCATCATTTGCTGCTTCTCCTTTGTTTTTTCGCTCTTCACTCTCGCGTTTGTCCGCATCTGAATGGATCGGACATCAGAGCGCTTCAATGATCACGCGCACATTAAAAATATGAGCTCAAAAAGTTAGTTATTTCAAAAATAGATTGCAAGCTCTCTGGACAAAATGAAACTGCTCGCACTTTTAGACAAGCTCGTAAAACAACAACAGGACACAGCAGCATTTGTTCTTGGCTTTGTGGCTGCTCATCAAGACGATGACAAGGTTTGTTTGAGCTCGTAAACCAAGGCTCGTTATTATATACATAAAATATTACAATAATGTTTCAGCTGTGTATTTAAAAAACATGGCGGTTCCATTGTTTTGATTCTGGCTAGCTTCACGAGCTTGTGACGGATCTCTGTAACCAATTAGCGTTCAGCTGCACGTGTAGCTCCACCTTTTGGTACCCTTTCTCGTGTTTGGTACCCTTTCGAAAGGGTGCCGAAAATGTGGTATGGTACGGTTTGGTTCGGTACGCCTTTTGACAGTGGAAACGGCCACAAAAGCGTACTGAACCGAACCGTACCATACCGTACCACTCAGTGGAAACTGGCCATTATATGGTTCTTCCACTCTTCCTTCCTCTTTTGGTAGATTTTTCACTTGTTTTTGTTCTTCTCTTTCATTCAAATATGGTTTTCCAGCATCCCTCAAAGCCTTGCTTACTCTGTCCTTCCATTTGTTCATGTGGCCTTTTTTTTTGCAGAGGATTTGCCTTTTATTGTTTAAAACAGACATGACAGCAAGCGGCATCTCCATTCTTCTTAGTGGACATAAATGTTTGTTTTTTTTTTTTTCGCGTGACGCTATTTTAATTTTAATTAAATGCAGACTCTTGGTCACACAAAAATATCCCCAAACTGTTTCTGTATACAATTAATGTCACATGATTATCTAATTTTTTTTTTTTTTTTGCAATGTTTGTCGCACACAGTCAATTGAATATAAACCAATAGATGTTCAATCCAAATCATTGTTTAAATCACTTTTTTTATATTATGTGTCTAAGGATTGCAGTACGAATGCACAAAATAGCTCATACACTGACCATTTTGTGATTTTTAGTCAAGTGTTGCATTGTTTAAAAGCAGAAGCCTTGTGTACTTTTTATGTAAGCACCACATATTGATTCATTTTACAGGTCATATAAAGATTTGTTGTTACATTTGATATTATTACTGTTGCTTGTAATGGAAGCTCAGGAAGAGCTTGTGACTAATAATAATTTCTGCGCTTATTCATTTAACAACACACTTTAGTACTTACCGTTGTGCTATCAAAGAGAATTACACAGAGAATGCAGATTTTAACAATGTAGTCTTAATGTCGACATGGTCAAACCCACGCAGAATGCAGGGATATTATACTTCTGACAATGCTGTCCTGCATCTGTATGTCGTTATATTGAAGTTAATGATACAAGCCATCAGATGTAATTACATTCTGCATTAGGCTTGCTGTTTATGTATTGTGTAGCCCATAATATGTAAATACCATAATTATTTATCCGTCCCTGTAGTGCATAACTCACTCGCTCATGGGTTGACTCTGATTGTGGCAGTCAAGAGATTCCTCTTCAAACGTATTTTCTATACCGTTTCCAAATTTAATGCACAAGCCTCATTTCAATTGAGTCTAACACTGGTTCATTAAGTTCATGATTTATGTAACAAGTCTTTGTTTTTTTTTTGTTTTTTAAATCCTTATTCTCCCTCTAGAATCTCCTAATTTAGTTGAAAATGTATGAGACTATTACTTCTGGCCACAGTGTTGTAACAACATCATTAATAAAGATGACTTTTCCATAGCAATTTGTTAAACTGCAAAGCTTTGTTTTGATAAACAAAAATAAGCATTTAAACCAATATGCAAACTAACAGAAAATAATAAATATATACATTTTATGTTTTTCCCTCTTGCTTTCTTATTAAAAAGTTGGCTTGTTTTTCTAAATTCATAGAATTTTTAATTAGTCATGCTGACTCTTGTTACGATCATCATCTGATTGTCAGACCAACATTACGACTGTGGGAATGATATTGCTTTTATATTCGTAAATAAACAGTGTGACATTTGACCTGCTAGACAAGCAGATTGAATGCGACCCAAACATCACTACATATATTTTTTTTATTAAATATGTAAAAAACTGCCCAGGTGTGCAACAGTTCAACTATATATATTTAATTTACCAAAGCTCTGGTTGTTTGTTAACGGTTTGTGATTCTGTCAGCACACATGAGAAGTGAGAATTAATAATTCACTGCACACTTTAGAACAGAAGAACTCAAGTTTAGAGGCCAAGGTAGCCACATTAAAACCAAATATGTGAAGGGCCTTTTTAGGATCATTTTAGCACTTTTTCTGACTTAAAAATTATTTTTATTACTAACTTTTGCCTACTGTTCTATTTAAAAAAATATATATTCTGAACTTGGTAATAAAAAGTGTGAAAAAACATGGATTAACACCTCGAAAAAATGCATTTATACTCATTTATATTAAACTCTGAGCAGATATGTTTAGTGTCATTAAATATAGGCCAATATTATATTTTAATATTTAATAATTAATTAAGCCTATAATATTATGCAAATCGATAAATTATATATGTTGTTGTTATTTTTTTTACCACTACTACTACTATTACTACTATTACTACTTGTAATGGTGTAGTATTAGAACTACAGCACATATTAGTAAGTTGTTCTTACCACTCAATGTGGCTCAGCGATTGCACAAACAAATCTTTTATCACATTCAGAAGATAAGAAAAAAAATCATATCAACCATTACACAGTGTGAGTAAAATGTGGAGCATCGCAAGCTTTTAGATTTTTAATGGGTGCATGTGCAAACTCTGTGTTACTAGACCAATTTTTTTTCGTTACAATGTTGATATGTTTGTGTTTTATGTTGTTGGATCATCTAAGATTTAGACAAAAATTGGACAAGTAGAACAGTGCCACACCATGACACGGAGTGTAAAATTCTGGGTAACACTTTATTTTGATGGTCTATTTGAATATTATTAGACTGTCTGCTTAATATCTCTTGATACTGCTCCTTCAACAGACATTTAACTGACTATAAGAAACTTAGCAAGTACATGTCAACTTACACCAACCTCTACCCCAGCCCTAACCCCAACCTAACATTCTACTTATAATCTAGTTTCTCAATCCAGGTGGCGCATCAGACCAGGGGCTCATATCCTGTTTCCAAAATGCATCACAAACTGCTTAAGAAACTGTTCTACTGTGATAATTGGTGATGAAAATAAATGATGTTCAATAAGATGTACTTGTGTTTACTAACTGTGTATATACATGAATTTTGAACTGTAGGCCTACATAAGCTCCAAACTGTGATTTTTGATTACCTTAATCCGAGTGAAGTCATAACTGAAGTCATAACTGAACTAAACAGAAATTTAATTAAGACGTGGAGTATGCATATATTAGTGACATTATTGAAGTAAACTCCGCAATCAAACTATTACCATCATGTAGGACTTTTTGCCATATTTTCTGACAAGATCCACACACAGTAAAGGACCACACACACACACAAACACATTGTGAAATGCGGAAGTTTTTTTCTTTCCATTTGGCGTGCGTTATTAAATTCCATAACACTCTCACTAGTACTTACTCCTTATTTGCGTCTAATACCCCAGTTTGTCATGGGGGCATGCATGAAATGTTCATGAGTGTAAGTTAAACTGCCGAACAGTTAAAGTCACCCAAAATTACAGTGAACTCTTACATGAAAGCATTTCACGTAAACACCTTAATTATATTATTGTCTATTAAGGCAAATAACTAGATTACAGATGTCCATGTAAGCGTAGTCAGCATGTCTTCAAAGTAAGTGAAAGATCCAGAAGGGCATCTTGCTGATTTGATTCAGAAGGGCACTTTTTTGTCCGACGGCTCACCGGTTTGACTTTCATTCACTGTCATTCATTTTAAAAAGCACCCGCTCCATTTTATTTCTTTATATTTTACTGGAACGCATAAACTCTAAAGGTGCCTGATAGTTAGATGTGGAGCTAACATTAGTCAGATTCACACTAGTGAACTGCATCCATGTTAGCACGTTACGCTTGATGTGGTAATTTCACAGTAGGAATACACACAGGTTCGAAGACTCATTGTCGCCCCCTACAGTGTAATTCAACCAGGTATATATTTGCGCTAAAATATCAAGCTGAAAGTCATCATAGCTTTTTGTAGAATAGACCCAGCTCCCAACCCAACTTTGAGAATAGACTAACGGCGATATTTTTTTATCGCCTGATAAGAGTCTCGCATTAATGCAGCACGTTATTGCCGATAATGGCCCACCACTAATAATTTGCATTTATATGTGTATCTTTTGCCTTGCCTGCCACCCCAAGAGCCTGGCGGTGTTCAGATAGATGTCATCCAGGGAATAAACTGTAACCTGTATCAACAAAAAACAAAAAGAAGAGTTTTGACCTACAATTGCTACATTACAATAAATGCCTTTTTCTTGCATTACAGATAATACAGTCATACTGTTGTAATATCAAATGTAACACCAAATCTTTGTATGACCTGTAAATGAATCAAAATATTGTGCTCACATAAAAAAGTATGCAATATTTGACTATAAATCACCAAATGGTCTATGAGCTATTGTGTGTGTTTGTACAGCAAGCCTTAGACAAATAATATAAACAAATAGATTCACAGAGCCTAAACAATTATTTGGATTGAACATCGATTGATTCAAATTCAGTTATTTTTTTTGCAAAACACACACTATATGAAATTAGCTAGTGCCAGTTACTAGGGTAATAATTTAACTGCAGAAAAAAGTGCTGCAGCTCAAGACATATTAGTCTGCGTTAGTGGTGGACATTTTTCCAAACCAATCATCTTCAAAGAGCAGAGCTGTTGTATATTTAGCATTTATATGTGACATGTTATTTAAGGCTAATAGATGCCTGCCACCCCAAAGGGCCTGGCGGTGTTCAGATAGATGTCATCCAGGGAATAAACCCTAACCTGTATCAACAAACAAAAGAGTTTTGACCTACAGTTGCTACATTACAATAAATGTCTTTTTTTGCATTACAGCTAATAATATAGTCATAGTAATAATATAAAATGTAACAACAAATCTTTATATGGCCTTAAAATGAATCAATATAGTGTGCTCGCATAAAAAAGTATGCAATATTTGACTATAAATCACCAAATGGTCAGTATATGAGCTTTTGCGTGCATTTGTACAGCAAGCCTTAGACACATAATATAAATAATTTTATTCACAGAGATTAAACTATGATTTAGATTGAACATCTATTGATTCAAATTCAGTTATTATGTGTGCAAAACACACACTTTAAGAAATTAACTTGGTGCCACTTACTATTTTTATAATTTAACTGCAGAAAAAAGTGCTGCAGCTCAAGACATGTTAGTCTGCGTTAGTGATGGACATTTTTCCAAACCAATCATCTTCAAAGAGCAGAGCTGTTGTATAATTAGCATTTTTATGTGACATGTTATTTAAGGCTAATAGATGCCTGCCACCCCAAAGGGCCTGGCGGTGTTCAGAAAGATGTCATCCAGGGAATAAACTGTAACCTGTATCAACAAACAAAAGAAAAGAGTTTTGACCTACAGTTGCTACATTACAATAAATGCCTTTTTCTTGCATTACAGAAAGATGCCTCTGTTTCATCTGACCCGGTGCCTTACTGCAATCGCTTAAAACGATTTGTCTGTCTGTTGGCGAGAGTGATAAAGAGAGCTTCAGGGCTTCAGAGTGGATGTGTCATCTCCCTCCTCTGTCTTTATTTTCCCAGAGAAAGACAGAGAGGGAGAGAGAAATAAAGGTTAAGTGACAGGGCCAGTCTGCATAGACACTGACTGAAAAAAGAAAATAATAATCAGAGAAAAAGTGGAAAAAAACAGAAGTCATTTGGAATTCTTTGACCAGGACACAAGGCCGCTGTTACGTGTGTGTGTTGAGGCTGGATAAGCATGAGATAGATGACATGGTGAAGTGTGTGTGACAGGTTGGGAGGTTTGTGTCTGTCCGCGCATGTGTGTGCAGGAGAGTGAGACTTTTGTTTGAGCGGGTGCCGATCCCATCCATCTCACTTAGCGAGCGCGCATTCACATGTCAGCGTCAGCGGCATGGCAGTCTGCCCCAGAGGCCTTTGTGAGAATCTGATAAACACATCCGGTTGGGACTCGCGCGCCCACGTGTGTGCATCTGTCTGGCCTGCCAAAGTCATCAGGGCCACCAGGAAATAGCATTCAAATGGCATCAGATGAAACGTCTGCTCATGGGTCTCTGGAATATTCATTTATTAGTCAGGGTTAAAATGATAAAAAAAGGCATCTGCATGATCGCAGTATTTGCTTATGCAGAAATATGTGGCATCCCAAGCATTTATTTCACATTTGGCTTGGTTAATCTATAATTATAAGATCTTTGTTTTGTCTACCATCATAGAGATGTTGGGCTGCTCGATTATCACATTATAAAAGGTGCAATTTATTTAAATATACAGTTGAAGTCAGAATTATTAACCCTGCTGAATTATTAGCCTTCCTTTATATGTTTTAAGTTAGGGTAACTATAGGCAAATTATTGTATAATGGTAGTTTGTTCTGTAAACAATCGGAAAGAAAAATACTGTTTGGGGGGGGGGGGTCAATAATAATATTGACCTTAAAATGGTTGTTCTGTACTCTAAACTTTGCCTGGCTCCACTAAGCATGCAAGAAAAATTTGACAGTAAAAAAAAAAAAATTTAAATTGGACACCTCTAAAATTGAGGAGCCCAAAGCCTCATCTTCCGTTCAAAAGAAAACAACAAAAACAAAGATGACTGGCCAAAAAAAATGTAAAGTCAAATTTATTTGACATTTAAATTTAAAGGAGACATAAGTAAAGCCAAAATAACAAACAAAAAATCAACAACTAACTAAGTTTTAAACCTTCTTACCGGCACATAAATTAAAACAAATTAAACAACATTCACTTACCTCTCTACTAACCACAAAACATGTAACACCACATAAAACAAAAAGGTACGTGGGTCTCTGTACATTGGTCTCAGTAGTTTAACAGTCAACACGAATAAACAAAACAAGCCGGGAGAGTGGAGACTTTCAGAACGATCATTTAGTCCAGTTTAAATGGACTTCACCAACACGGTGGCAAGCTTCCACGTGTCAACACCCGATTCACCACACATGTGCGCTTTCATAATTAAACCTGTCAGAAAAACTGTGGAGAGAGGTGAAAAAGAAACACATGCAACAACACAAAGAAAAACTTACTGAATTCAAATTAAATTAACTTTTCTTTTATATTATTCTTAAAAAACATAACAACGTTATATTTACTGTTAATATTTATTAATAATGTTAATAATTATTTTTTTAACTGCTTTTATTTTAGCTAAAAAATAAAGGAAACAAGACTTCCTCCAGAAGAAAAATATTATAGGAAAATACTGTGAAAAATTATTTGCGCAGTTTAACATTATTTGGGAAATATCTGAAAAAAAATACAGAATTTTGACTTCAGCTGTATTTGTGTTTTTAATGTTGATCTTTAAAGAAATCACATGTTTGTGATCACATTATGAATCACATTCATTTATTTTGAGCTTTTTACAGTACTTATTTCATTGCATTATATATGGAGTTATATATTGAAAATAGCAGAGGGCCTAAGACAGATCCTAGTGGCACTCCATACTTTAATGCTTAGATAATTCCCTATTTAAATGAAATGTATAACATTGCTTGAGAATATTGTTTGCATGTTATTTACTTGCCTCTTTCTGTAGATTTCTGGAAGATATTTGTTATAAACTTCACAAAGTTGCAGACAGCCAATGAAAATGGAGCATGCTAGGTAAAAAACATTTTTGCAGATTTTGTAATCGATATGCATTAAAGGATCAGAAAAGAAACTCAAGGAGGTCCACACATGTGCTCTGTGAAACTTAGTTACTCTCTTCAAATAGTGCAGAGGCTGTTGTCTGATTCCATAACTTTTATATTCTGACACATTTTTTCCTTGTTTGTGTGTTTATTTTGTGTTTCCTTTATATCTGAGGTAAATCTCTCTTTCTCTCTCTCCCTCTCTCTCTTTCTGCAGTGTGGGGTTTTGGTAAAGTGTTCACGGTCTCAGGCGGTGTAGAGGTGTTTCATTTTCTCTGGATAATGGTCCCAGAGCAGTATGGCTCCAGCTGTAACACATGTGCATGAACACACACATACACAAGCTCAAATGACCAGGAAAACAATTAGCTTAAATGGAACCAGCGTTAAAATTATGCAGCGGTGTATCAAAGTGTTGAGAGAAAGGAAGCTGGTGGAAAGGTTTCTCTATATTATGTCAAAGCACAGTGTTTACAGCAAACAGACCAGCATGGTAAACGCATAACAATCTCTGCATACCAATTTGTTTTTCTTTGACATGTTTTGGTTTCAAATGCACATTTCGAGCCTGCCAGGAGCTTTTAAAAAGTCAGTGAGGCTTGCCTATATATACACTGTAAAAATGCTTGGTTCCACACAATTCCATTATGTTGTCCCAGCATAAATCAATTTAGTTAACTTAATCGTTTTTACAAATTTAAGTGGATTGAACATAATTAAGTTGTCTCCTCAAAAAACTCAAGAATTATGTTGATTCAGCTAATTTTAAATATGTTCGAACAAGAAGTTTGAACAAGCAGCAATTTTGTACACTGAGAACAATTTATCAATTTATTTGGGCTGAATTTAAACAAACAAATTAAGTTCAACGTTACTAAATTTAAATAGTTTGTTTAAATTCAACACAAATTGTGTTATGTGGACATAACTTTTCCAGTGTGTGACGTTACAGTAAAATCAGCAGATTTGGTGGCATTGCTTTTATTTGTTAAATGTATTATGAATCGTATAGCTTTTTGCAATGCGGTTTTGAATTACAAACCAGGAAGGAACAAACAGAGTTTATTATGGAGTTTTACATTTAAGTTTTATCTATCTGATTTATGGCTTCCATAATCAAGGAAAATAAATCATAATAACTTTTAATATATAAAATAATTCCAAATATGCCTTTTTTTCCTAAAAAAAAAAAAACAGTAGTATAGCGTTTCTTATTTTGACTGGAATAAAAGCATTTTTTTTTATCATTTTAAAGTCAATATTATATTTTATATATAAAATAAATCAGTTATGAAATTAGCTATTAAAACTATTAAGTACAGAAATATGTTGCATAAAACTTCTCTCCATTAAACAGAAATTGGGGAAAAATATAAAATAATAATTAAAATTTAACAGGAGGGCTATTAATTCTGACATCAACTGTATGTATCTAACCCAAGGTTGTCATTGTGTCAAGTATTTTGTTTTACTTATTTATTGACTGTTTTAATCATGTCCTCATGTCAACTATTTTTTCCTGTTCGGCAAGCACCTTTTTACGATGCTTTCATTAGCTTTGTTTCCATCCAAAAATGCTAATTAAATGTATGCACAAAACAGGATTATCGCATAAAAGAAATCCGAATAAAGCAGCATTTCCATCCAATTAGTCAAAGAGAACAAAATCGTCACTTCCTGATTAACTAGCACCAAATATCAACAGTAAAAACTGAATTTTCTGCGGTGGGAGAAGCTGTGTGAATCTCTTCTTTATTTAATAACTTGCCGAAATGCAATTAACTCGAGGTGGCATTTAAAGGCATGAGATGCGGAGCACATATGCTCTTAATAGTTCTGCAGGTACTACAGTAATACTGAAATAGTTAAGGCGTTTTAGAATGACCAAAGCAACATTTCTGACAACTTGTGCTCAGCCTGCTGGTTTATCCACATTTTCATCATCACGTGATCTCTTAAAACAAAATCACATTACTTTTTTTTTTTTTAATGCGCATACTGGGATTTGTTTGCTAAAAGTGTTTCCATCGTAATTTATACAGATCTTTTAATATGGAATAAAAAGTTTATTGCATACGTTTTTTTTATGTGCATTTTAAAACTTAAGCGCATCTTTGCAATTCCATCAACCGTTTTTTTTTATGCACATCTCCAAAATGCACATCAAAATAGGTGGATGGAAACAGCTACTGATCTCACCTTTTCTTCCTTTTACCAAAGCGGCTCCAGATGTGCCAAATCTCATCCTGAATTATCAGTAATTCCACTCTTTCCTCTGCTAATCACAAGGTGAGATTGAGTCAAATAGATTTGGCTTTAATTGATCTGACGGTAAATTTCTGATCTGTCATGCCCAATTATTCCTTATTAATTTCCATTTCCAATGACTCTGTGCTGCGCAGCCTTCTCAGCAGCTGGTGTCAGAGTGAAATTGGATGGATTTAGAGATTTTCGGTCTTGTTATTCATCCCCTTATCAATATGTCATCAGGAGATTGGACACATCAGAATGACTTGAGGGAGAGAAATCATCTACTGCCATGTTTGCTTCGCATCAAACTGTGAGATTGGCACAAACAGAGTTCATCGTGGGCTGTTCTGAGTACTGGGAGCCATTGTGTAGTTCTACAGTGGATTTCATGACAACAACTCCCCTTTGTGATTGTTTATGCCAGTGCAATTGAGGTCAGCACAAACACTCTAATCAAAGCGATGGTTGTGATGCAATGGAAGATTAGCCATGATTGTTTTTCTGTACATAATTGTGCGTTTAGATGGTATCGTTTTTAATACTGCAGTGTAAAATCAACAGCGGCTCTGTTGCTAAACTGTGGTTTCAGCTTGTGGTATGTGGGGAATTAACACTTTTGAATAAATCATATACCCTGAGAGCAAAGGGAAGTATACGAGTGTGCTTAAGCACATCTTGTTTACTAGCCGTTAAGTATCTTAAAAGTCTCAGACACATTTTAAAGATTCAATGGCATTTTACTTTGGCATTTAACTTTTGCAGTTCCTGTAATTAAATCTGTGGAAGCAGAGCTTGGTATCAAAACACATTTTGAGCTTCATAGAAATAGCATTTGATTACAGGAAAAAGCCTCACAGCTATATTAATGTATATTACTATATTACTTGTACTGTTTATAAATTACCCTTTAATTCAGGCATTACCTGACATCTCAAATTGTATTTTACTAATTATTAAGAGTAGTGAGTAACTGATCACAAATCGTACGTTCGGATCAGACTACGTTTTTTGAGTCAGGGATCGGACAATTTTTCAGATCAGCAAAGAAGTGAGGACACAAATGTTTTTTGCTTTCTATTTATACAAAAATAGTCACTCAAAAAACAGTGGTTACAACATAACATATATTTATTTTCAATGATGAAACAATTCACAATAGATGGATTATTTTTGAAAACCCATTCAGTGACATAATTTTCATGGTTGTTTGTTGCCACCCATTGGTTACACAATGTAATTGCTACAACTTTCACCAGTGTCAAGTTCCATTAAATGGTGATTTTAATCTTCATCATAAACATCAGTGTTTATATTTGAATTATAAACTGTTATCCCAGTACTTCTGTGTTAGCTGACTAGAAGACTATTACATGGACTATATATACACAACACATTCACACACACATTGCTGAGTCTTGTTGTTTCTGTGAACATGATCTGTTTTGTTTATCGTTCGTGTTTTTTCGCCTGTCTATTCGCCTGTTTCTGACCACATATTTTGACCACAAATTTTAATCAGGCACTTCACACTCACCAGTTCCAGTCCACTCCTGATTACTTGCACACAGCAGTTGGTCGTGAAGACTGTATACATAGACTATATATACACCCCACATTCACACACATTAATAAATCTTGTTTTTCTGTGAACAAAAAGCGTTAATAATAAGTCTTGCCCTCCTGTGTTTTTGACCTGTGTTTTGTTTATCGTGCGTGTTGTTTTGCCACCTGTCCTGACCATTTGCCTGTGTCTGACTATGCTTTTTGGATTACCCTCATGATCCAATTTGACCTCATATTCCATCAGGCACCTCACACACACCAGTTCTGGATTACCCCTGATTAATTGTGCACATGTGTAGGTCATGAAGACTGATTACATGGACTATATATACACCTTACTTTCACACACACATTGCGGAGTCTTGTTTTCTGTGATCATTTCTAAGCGTTATCCTTGCCTTGCCTTTTTCCTTGTTTTTGACCTGTGTTTTGTATATAATTTTTGTTTTGCCGCCTCTCCTGGCCATTCGCCTGTTTCTGACTTTGCTCTTTGGATCACCCTCATGCTCCAGTTTGACCACATATCCCTTTAGGCACCTCACACACCAGTTCTAGACCACCTCTGATTACTTGCACACAGCTGTAGGTCATGAAGACTGATTACATGGACTATATATACACCTCACATTCACACACACATTGCTAAGTCTTGTGTTTCTGTAATAATTTTTAAATCCCTGTCTTGTCTTTCTGTGTTTTTTTTTTGTTTTTTTTACCTATGTTTGGTTTGTTGTTCATGTTGTTTTGCTGCCTATCCTAGCCATTCACCTGTCTCTGACTATGCTCTTTGGATTACCCTCATGCTCCAATTTGACCCCATATCCCATCAGGCACTTTACACACACACCAGTTCCAGACCACCCCTGATTACTTGCACACAACAGTAGCTCATGAAGACTGATTACATGGAGTATACTGTATATACACCTCACATTCACACACACACACATTGCTGAGTCTTGTTTTTTCTGTGAACATTTCTGAGCGTTATCCTTGTCTTGCCTTCTCGTGATTTTGACCTGTGTTTTGTTTATCGTTTGTGCTGTTTTACCGCATGTCCTGACCATTCGCCTGTTTCTGTATATGCTCGTTGAATTACTCACATGCTCCTGTTTGACCACATATCCCATCAGGCACCTTACACACACACACCAGATCTGGATCACCCCTAACTACATGCACACAACTGTAGCTCATGGAGACTGATTATATGTTCTATATATACACATTACCTTCACACACACATTGCTAAGTCTTGTTTTTCTGTTATCATTTCCAAGCATTATTCTTTTCTTGCCTTCCCGGGTTTTTGACCTGTGTTTTGTTTATCGTTTGTGTTGTTTTGCCTGTGAATTCAAAACAATGTCCTGACCATTCACCTGTTGCTGACTATGCTCTTTGGATTACCCTCATGCTCCAGTTTGACCACATATCATATCAGGCACTTCACACAAACCAGTTCCAGACCACGTCTAATTACTTGCACACAGCTGTAGATCATGAAGTCTGATTACATGGACTTTATAAACACCTCACATTCACACACACATTGTTGAGTCTTGTTTTTCTGTGAACATTTCCAAGCCTTGTCCTTGTCCTGCCTTTTCCATTTTTTTACCTCTGTTTTGTTTAAAGTTCATGCTGTTTTGCTGCCTGTCCTGACTATTTACCTGTTTCTGACTATGCTCTTTAGATTACCTCATACTCCAGTTTTCACCTGTTTGACTGTTGCCTGCCTGACTATTCCCTAAAAAAAACTGCACGTGGATCCACACCTCCGTTGTCCCTGACCCGTATGTTACAGTATAATTTTTTTTTGTTTGTTTAGCAATCATTTACCCTAAAATGTGTCTGTTCATGGTCTGTATGTGTTTACCACTTTGATGATCACATGATACTTTCACTGACAAGAATAAAAATTTTCTTTTTTTCATTTCCTATTTTGTGATTTGAAGAATAGGACTTATGACAAGAATAATGACAAGAACTGACCAGAATAAAAATGTTCTTTTTTTTTTTTCCTATTTTGTGATTTGAAGAAAAAGGACTTATGTCATGGGAATTACAGACGTTTTAGTTTCTGGTGAACTAGCCATTTAATTCCTGTCAGATTGTAAAAAAGTCTTACACCAAGATTCAATGCAAGGTCAACCACCCAGATTAGAGCTATCAGCTGTAAGAAAGGTCTTGCCATTTTTATGCAATATTCATCAGGCGGTCAGTGAACTGTCTGTGGGTGAGCTGTCTGAAACCCAGAGCTGAACCCAGTCATTAAAGTTTAAACGAATTACACGAGGATGTGAGTCCTCACTGAATTCACACATGCAAACCACTGACTTCATACCAATTAGTTGTAACTCGTGTTTGTGTCTACATCTCTGCACTCGCAAGGTTGATTTACACATTGTGCATTATCCATAACCACACATACCAACTGTAAGCATGTGAGGCTGTGTTTACAGTTGGTACGTGTGTTAGCATGGCACAACTCATTAAAAGAGCATTAGCGCTTGTATTTGTCCAGTGCTGTCATATGGGTTCGGCAGGCCTGCGTTCAGGGGAAGCAGATGGCAGGAGGGTTAGTGAGATCTGAACACTCCAAATCTCATTAAGTCCCATTTCATCCCTCTGCAGTTTACTCTCGTGAACACTCAGACGGAAGCCTCGGAAATGCCAGAGTGCATTTATATCAAACGTTAGACTGAGATTTGTGTCCGTTGGCAGGGGAGAGTGGCACAGGAGAAAAGCAAGAGGCCACATCTGGTCTTAAACTAGTGGTTTTCTATCCAGGTTTGTCAAATAAATGCTGTTTATTATGCAAATGCCAAACAACATTTTGTGTGTGAGGGTTTATCTGCATAAAGGCCCCAATACACTCTGGACAAAGTTCATTTTCATTTAGGGACAAAAAAAGATGTTGGAGCAGTATAGTGTTAGAAAACAGCATTTTCTCCTAATAATGAAATGAACACACAAAAGACAGCAGAGAGAAAACAGCAACCTAAAAAGCATTTACTTATTCACAAGTGCTCCCAAACATTTATGAGTTTTTTGCTGCTGCTTAAAGACATAGTTTACTCAAAAATGAAAATTCTGTCATCATTTCCACACCCTCTACTTGACTCATATTTTTTGTTGAACACAGTAGAATATATTTTGAAGAATGTGGGAAACCACTAGCTATTTATGTTTAAAGTAAATGTTTTCTTTTTATTGAGCTGTTACTATTTAAAGTTAGGTAGCTGTAAATCCCCAGAGGTGAGTGCTGGCTAACAGGTTAATGGTTGGCAGTTTTTGTCGCAAATTTATAAATTACTTTTAAATTACAATTGCTCATGTCATTTACATAGGTTGTGGTGTGGACACGATGGTACTAGTGGGCCCAAAGTGTGCCAAGAAAATATCCCCCACACCATTATACCACCATCACCAGTCTGAACCGTTGATACAAGGCAGGATGGATCCATGCTTTCATGTTGTTGAGGCCAAATTCTAACCCTACCATCCGAATGTCGCAGCAGAAATCGAGACTCATCAGACCAGGCAATGTTTTTCCAAGCTTCTATTATTCAATTTTGGTGAGCCTATTTGAATTGTAGCCTCAGTTTTCTGTTCTTAGCTGACAGGAGTGGCACCCGGCGTGGTCTTCTGCTGCTGTAGCCCATCTGCCTTAAGGTTTGATGTGCTGTGCGTTCAGAGATGCTCTTCTGCCTACCTTGGTTGCAACAAGTGGTTATTTGAGTTACTCTTGCATTTCTATCAGCTGGAACCAGTCTGGCCATTCTCCTCTGACGTCTGATATCAACAAGACATGTGTGCCCACAGAACTGCCACTCACTGATATTTTCTCTTTTTCAGACCATTCTCTGTAAACCCTAGAGGTGGTTGTGCATGAAAATCTCAGTAGATCAGCAGTTTCTGAAATACTACAACCACGCCACATTCAAAGTCACTCAAATCCCCTTTCTTACCCATTCTGATGCTCGGTTTGACCATCTCTACATGCCTAAATGCATTGTGTTGCTGCCATGTGATTGGCTAATTAAGAATTTGCATTAATGAGCAGTTGCACAGGTGTACCTAATAAATGGCCGGTGAGTGTATATTTTTCTGTGTTCATCCTGTCATGCAAAACCAGCAACCTCATCTACCAGATAGCTTTTCGAATTTCTGGAACCTCCTCTGCATTCTCATTTATAAACATATACAAATACAAATATAAACTCTAAAACTATAGAACTGCTTTACGGTGAGTAAATAAGTACATTTTCATTTTTGGGTGAACTGTTAAAAAGCATACAGTATAATCATAGTAATTTGTTTGCTTGAGTAGTTTTGTAATTTGACACTTCAGTCAAAAAAGATTTACATTTATTTATAGCACTTTATTCAGTGGATTGATATAATGAAGGCAACTTCACTGTATTAAATGTTTAGTTTATCCAAAAATATTAATTCTGCTATTAATTACTCATTCTCATGTCATTCCAATCCTAAATGTTCAAAAGAACAAAACATATTTTCATAACTTTCCAGGTTTAACTGTAATCATACAAAGTTCCAAGAACAATGTTGTGCACCAAAGAAAATATGTATAAACTACTTTCTTCACCAATGTCTTCTCTTTCTCATCAGGTTGTCATGATGCACGTATACACGATAGTACAAGGTATTCCCATTAGGTGTTCCCAGCAGTGCGACACACATAATTACCCATAACAAAGCACACCCTGAACTAAGGAAGAAGACAAGACATTAGAGCAGGGGTCATCAACCTTTTTGAAACTGAGAGCTACTTCTTGGGTACTGATTAATGTGAAGGGCTACTAGTTTGGTACACACTCCTTAAATAACAAACTTGCTCAATTTACTTTTAATTATATGTTATTAATAATTATATTAATGATATTCATCTATGTGAAGACACTGATCATGTTAATGATTTCTCACAATAGTTGTCAACAATGATTTAACAAGGTAGGAAACAGAAATATCAAATATGCAACACTTTATTTCAAATCTGCAGCATTTTTTACATCGCCGCCACTTTTCTAACCATTGTAGTTGCCCCGAGTTGGACATCGGAGAGAGTGGAGATTATACTCGTTCTATGTCTTTAAGCACAGTTTTGTTTTTCTGTCTAAAAATGTCTTGTTTTTTAATAAAAATGTGTAGCTCTAAATGAGGCTTCAGCTGCTTTTGGGGGATTTCACCGGTCTCGTGAAAAAGACTGCTGTTTTTACAAACTTTCTTTTCAAGAGTTCACACTTAGCTGATAATTGATTATAAAGCTTGTTTGGCATGCTTTCCAGGGAGAGAGCCCTGAGCTCATAAGATCCTTGAGCCCGGGGCTCCCTCCCGTTTGTAAGGCGAGAGGGGAGTTTGAGCTCAGGTAAATCTCCCCTGCTGTAGTACTCCCCTGCTGTAGTGGCTAATGAACAGATAGTGATTGTTCTTAAGAGATAAACTTACTAGGAGCATGTCTATGGTGTCGATTTGGATTAGTCAATTAACTTAAGTTGCTTGTTTTTGGACGGTGGGAGGAAACCGGGGAACCCGGTGGAAACACAAGTGAGCATGGGGAGAATGTGTAAACTCCACACAGAAAAGTTGGCTGGCTTGGTAAGGACTAGAACCAGTAACGTTCTTGCTGTGAAGCAACAGTGCTAACCACTGGGCCACCTTGCCACCCATCTAGGAAAGGAGGAGGAGTAGGGGTGGAAGGGGGGATTCTTCAAAACGAAGATGGCTGCTATATGGAACTTAGAGTATTTATAGTGGCTTAGGAATTGTCTGATTGGTGAATCATAAATTTAATGATGTGGGACTGGCTGCAAGCAATTATAAGCACGTGATCCTCTTGAAATTAGTTTATAAATAAATTTAACTTAATTCGCTGACTTTTTCCACTTATAGTGCTCTGCCCGGTAGGTAGTTAGTATGGTAACGTTAGCTTGCGTGACCCATTCTGAAATGTCTCTTAACCTTGTGCCGCTTTGCCTTTGTCAAATGAAGTAAAAAAAGAACTCTTCTTCCTTTTTTTAAAAGGAAAACTTAAAAATGTAAAAAGAAAAACTTGTTTTAAATGTTTTTTTTACATCATAACTTGATGTCATTTTAAAATTTACATCAATGCAAGTGTGATTTAAAAAGAATAGCTACAAAAAATATTAGATGGCCATTTTAGTGACCCCTGCATTAGAGAAACAAAGATGCTTTTGCAGGGTTTTTCTGTTGCACAAAAGTGTTCTTGGAGCTGTGTATAATTACAGTTGAATTGCTGAAATGTTTTGGATTTACATAGAGTGTTTTGACAATGTTTTTGGTTCCTTTTCTGGACTTTGAACATCTTGGGACCATTGTTGTCTATGGAGGATGAGCTCTCTGATTTCATCTAAAATATCAGAGTTTGTGTTCCGAAGATGAACGAAGGTTTCAGGGGATGAAAACAGGATAAGGGTGAGTAATTAAAAAAATGCAGTTGTCCATGTGAAATTGAATTAGATCTTCAATTTCTACTACAAATCATCTCTTCAATATATAATATTTTTATGTTTTTAGTTTATTATTCAAAATATGTATATCTGATTTATAACATTGTGCATCATCAACTGTCAGTTCACATGGCAGATGCTAGAGAAGTTGTCAACTCTCTTTTTTCCTCTATCAGATGGTGTTGTTGAAACTGCTAGGGAGGTACAGTATACGGTTACTTTGATACGATTGCCTTGCAGGGCTATTCACTCCTGGTAGGAAATGACCAACACCTAACTGGTAATGAGTGAGATAGAGCAATTGAGTGATACCTGAGGTGTTTGCTATCAACAATAAGGTTAAGGAGAATTGAACACTCTGATGCATAAATTATTAAATCAGAAAGTGGCAGTACTGCATTTCTCTTTTAATATTTTATTTCAGCACAAGAGTATAATTGGTAACACTTTATTTTGATGGTCCATTTGAGTATTAGTAGACTGTCTGCTTCTGCTATCTGTTGATATAGACATTCAACAGACATTTAACTGACAATAAGAATCTTTGCAAGTACATGTCCACTTACTCTAATTCTATACCTAACCCCAATCTAACAGTCTACTTATAATCGAATGAGAATTAGTTGGCATGTAGATGCAATGTAACTTAAATTCAACAAACGGACCATCAAAATAAAGTGTGACCTTATAATCATTCTTGGCTTTTTTCTTTTGTTTTTTTTTTTCAACGTTTTAAGTTTGGCTACTGTTGTTGTGCATGCATGTAGTCTTTTAAAGAGATATTGCACAGTAGTTCACCCAAAACTAAAATTATGTCATCATTTACTCTTATTTTGCTTGTTCCAAACCAGTTTGACTTTCTTCTGTTTCTTCTGTTCTTCTATTTATTTATTTTTTCCAAAATGGAAGTCAATGGTTACATAAATAAATAAATAAATAAATAAAGGTTTAAAAGCACCTGAGGGTGAGTAAATAATGGATACATTTTATTTGTCTCTTTAATGTTGGTGTTTCAGTAAATTGCAATGTAATAAAATAAATGATGACCTTTCAATTTGCTGTCTTAAAAGTAGTATTGTTTTATATATATATATATATAATTATTTTATATATGTAAATAGTTATAAATAATGTACATATATCTAATTTTTAGGGTTGTCAAGTAATCAACATTTTTGCACATTAAGTTTGGTTGAAAAAGACCCCTAAAAATGTAAAGCCATTATTGCACTGAATAAGAAAAGCATGAAATACACATTACAAAAAGTACTCTTTAAAAGATACTGAACATAAAAGACATACTGAAATGAAAAACTATGCTAGCTTGGATGTAATATTTCATCCTTAGTGATAAAATACTCTGTATACTTGTGTCAGAGGGATAATACGACATTGGTCACGGCTTGCTTGTAATTGAAACAGCATGCTTTTACTTTCATCCTGCTTGTAATGGGATGCATCCTAATTACTGCACTAAACAAGGTGTCACAACAAACACAATATGTTGTTTTACTTATTTATTATTTTGTAAAAAAAAAAAAAAA
>CAIGQZ010000427.1:21854597-21864636 GCA_903798205.1 Danio tinwini
TGTTTCTGGTTTTGTCATTTGAATTGTCCCTTTGTCTTGTGCTTGTTCATCTACTGTTTTGAATAAAAAGCTGCAAATGGGTCAGCACAACAATTAACCTTAAAACTAAGCTAAGCTAAAATGTGCTTTTTATACTGATTACAAAATGACTAATCGTAAAAGTATTATTTGCAATTGCAAATTATTATTTACAATAATTATTTCAAATATATATGTTTTATTTTATTTTATTTGTTTTTATTTTATTTTATTGTTTGCCTGAGGGGTGGCGCAGTGGAGCAGTGGATAGCGCTGTCCATAAATTGTCCGTAGTGTATAGTATATGTCTGAATGAGAGTGTATGGGCGTTTCCCAGTGATGGGTTGCAACTGGAAGGGCATCTGCTGCGTAAAACGTACGCTGGATAAGTTGGCAGTTCATTCCGCTGTGCCGACCTCTGATTAATAAAGGGACTAAGCCGGAAAGAAAATGAATAAATGAATGTTTCCAATTGACTGAAATGGTGGTTTCAGCACCATGGACAGAGACATACATTCTAGGAATGACAACGGTTGAAATTACCATTTCAAATAAAATCTGGCATTTTGTACATTTTATGCTTCAAATATTTGTCAAAAACATATGAAAATTGTTCTTTTCATGGATAATACATTTTTCTTTAAATTGTTTTATGTTTTTTATGTTTGTTTGGTCTCTCATTTGTTTGTTTTGTCTTTCTGAAGTTTAGTTTCTGAAACTGTTGATCATGCTTCTACTACTTTTGTTTGAACTATGTATTGTTCATTAATGTTATAATTATACTGTTTATTTGTCCTTACCATCTATTGTTTGTTTGTTTTTTGTTTGCTAAGTTCATACTAATTGTTGCTGGTATACAGTATTTCTTCGATCCATTGTTTGTTTGTTCATTTTGTGGTTCATCCATTCTAACATTTGTCTTTTAATTTGCTCAATCAATCAACAGCTTTTTTTGCTCTTCATACTGTAGTTCTATCAATTCATTAACTTGATTGATCTATCAGTTTGTTTTTATATATTGTTAAATATGACTGCTCGTTTCCAGTATTCGTTATAGTCTAGTCAGCTCAGTAAAAACACCATAAACAAAAAGATTCGGGTAATTACACATTTTACTCT
Source organism: Danio tinwini (assembly GCA_903798205.1). Taxonomy (NCBI): domain Eukaryota; kingdom Metazoa; phylum Chordata; class Actinopteri; order Cypriniformes; family Danionidae; genus Danio; species Danio tinwini. Next base: position 21,855,735 of record CAIGQZ010000427.1, read on the forward strand.
TGACATTTTGCCCTTGGCTGAGTCATTTAACCCTCATTTCCCCCTGAGGTACTTCAGCACCACTTAAGTGGGAATAATCACAGCGGAATAGAAGAACCACCAAGTCCCTGACTCAAATTGTTCCAGATTTACATTAAATATAGTAACAGATTACCTGATTATAAACTAACAGTAACCTAGTTAGTACAATGCTTTCAATCTCACAGCATGGGATACCCCGGAGGCCTTACTTTGCATGTTGAACTCCCCCCTTCCACAATGCTTTATGATGACTGCAGCACAGCTGGAGTTTGATTTAGAAAGAGAGGTGCCATGCATCATATCGTAACATAATGCCACAGTGACTCACACCGCTTGTCTGCTCGAGGAAATACAGAGAGATGGCAATTGTAGAGGATATGCTTACAAATAGGCCACTGCTGCAGTAAACATTTGCTATCCTGTCCATTAAAGCAACCGGGTTCTGTTTAGCTCAAGTATCTCAGATAATGAGTCTAGATTGGGCCTCAGAGCAAGCGAACCGGCTGTATCTGTGTGTACTGTGGCTGTGCAAGCGATACGGCTGTATATCTGCAGGAGGTCTGTGATGAATCAGAGTCAGTCTGTGTGCGGAAGGCATTGCCGACATTCATTTTGTGTGCAACAAGAAGCGCCACAGTCTAGCTGCTGGAACATGCCCACTTCACAATCCATTAAATCACCCCAGCCTTTCTGAGGAAATGGCAAATGAGAAAAGTACAAAAAAAGAAGGAGAAATATGATTACTTTGGCTGGTGACAGACAACGCTGACTGACAAATGGCTTCTCAAAGTGAAGGTGGATTGGCTACTTATTGATTGGCATTTACAGTGTAATGCAGGAAACTGGGGGAAGAAAAATAAATGAAAACAAGCAGACGGACGTATAATAGATGAATGTTTGAATGAGAGAGAAGGATGGTATAGTGAAGTGGTTGCTTATTGGCCTTCTTCCACTGAGTGGTACGGTACGATACAGTTCGGTACACTTTTATGGCAGTTTCCACTGTCAAAAGGTACCGTGACACTTTTTGGGGACCCTTTGCAAAGGGTACCTAGCACAACAAAAGAGTACCAAAACGTGGAGCAAGATGCACAACTGAATGCTATTGGTTTACAAAGATACATCACAAGCTCGTACAACAAGCCAGGAAAATGAAAACAAAGAAACCGCCATTTATTTTTTTTACGTTTTGAACTTTTTATAGATTTTTCTTATTTTAAATAATGCCGATGAATGTCAAATACAGACCATTAACATAAAAAACAGAACAATACAAAATAAATAAATACAATAAATAAATGGCATCATATAAATTGCGTAAGTAAACCAAATAAAAACACACACAAGGAAAAAAAAAGAAAAGAAAAAAGGGGGGGGGGGGTTGCTAATATAATAACCTTAATTATTTTGTCTCGTTACATGTTTGCTAACATTGTGGGTCACAGAAATCTAGATATTTTCCCCATTTATCAAAATAAATTTCAATCCTTCCATGTAAACTGTACGAGAGTTTTTCAAAAGCTGCAACTCGTCCTAATTTTGAGATCCACTTGAAGATCGAAGGTCTACTGGAAGATTTCCAGTTTTTAGAAACCGCCATTTTTAAATACGCATCCGAGACATTACACCATAATAATATATACATATAATAATGAGCCATGGTCGACCCAAGCTCAAACAAACCTTGTCATCAGCTTATGAACAGCAACAATGCCAAGAAGAAGAGTAGAATCTACCCTGTGCCCTGTAGTTTTTTACAAGGTCGTCTAAAGCGTGAGCGGTTTCGCTTTCTCACGTGCAGTTGCTGCGCATATATATCTGAAATGACAAACTTCTTGAGCTGATGATTATAACATGCGTGTGATTATTGCTGCTTAATTGCTCTTTTAAGAGTATATGCCAGTATGTCATGGCAGTGGACTATTCAACACATGCAGTGTATGGAAAACAATGTAAATATGGACTTTAGTCTCTTTTCCTCTCCCATTTTCAATATAAGAGTCCCACATATATAGACTGTAAAACCCAATAAGTTAAGGTAACTCAAACCATTTGAGGAAACTGATTGCATCAAACCATTTAAGTTCAAAAACTAGTCCTAATGAGTACTGTGAACTTAACTCATTTGAGCAAACAAAGCAATTTGAGCACAGTAAAACCCAATAAATGAAGAGAACTCAAACCAACTGAGTACTGTAAATACATTAAGACAACTCAAACCATAAATTGCTACAAATTATTTGAGTAAAACTAATCTATATGAGTACTGTGAACTTACTCATTTTAAGTTAAAGTAATGAGGTATTTAATTAACTCATTGCCTTCAACAATGAGTGTACACTGTAAAACAATATTGGGTTTCACACAATTCCTTCATGTTGCCCCAACACAAAATGATTAAGTTAACTTAATCTTTTTTACAAATTTAAATGGATTGAACAAAAAACAAAGTCGTCCTCCCAAAAAAATCTTAATAATAGTGTTTGTTCAGCTCATATTACATTATATATTATATTAGTTTTAAGATGCAGAAAAAGTATATATATATATATATATATATATCAACATCTCAACTCCAACATCTCAGTTGGAGTGTACTCAGTCTAAAATAAAGTCAGGATTTGATAGAACATCTCAGTTTTCAACCTGGTGACCAGGTTTTGGTCCCTGTTCCATCCTCTGCACTCCATGCTAGATTTGCTGGCCCCTATTGTGTTGAAAAAAGTTGAGTGTGACCAAGTATGTCATTTCTACTGCAGACTGCATGATAAAATGATTGCTATATTTGCCTTAATTATTTGAATAGCACTTTTAAACACAAAGCCAGTATGACAGATTCTGAGAACAAACGTAACAGATGATTTTATGAGAAATAAGAGCTGTTTACTCTTTTAGCAGTATGTGATGAGGACTCTGATGTGAAAGAACATGTTTATGTTCTTGACGTGAAATTTTGAAACAATTCTTTTGCCTAAACACACACAATGTTCTGTCCTTAACACTGTTGGCGTCATCACTCTTTGCGATTTATGCTTATTCATTACTTTCAGTAATGATTTTAAAAGCTTTAAAAGCCTGTACTGAAGTTCAAAGTATCCAGCATGCAGCATCTGCCATGATGTATTTGTGCAAATGTCTGTTCCAGACATGGGAAACAGTGATCGGTTATTATGTCTACTGTACACTATGCAGTCAGAGATAGAAGCATGCTCTTACATATTATTTTCTGAGCCATTATCTAAAGGCACTGCCTGCCATTTGCTGAGCAGCAGAGAAAAAAAAAAACATGAGCATGTTGAGCTATTCATTACCAAAATTGATTTATTTACGTCCCGAGAGGATTCCTGTGGCCTGCTCTTCTCCATATAGATCTGATCTGGAGGACTGAGATAGCAGCTACATAAATATTGAACAGAATATTAATGCGTTCATTACTGGACTGCTCCGAATTGGGGTTTCAAGAGTTTAGATGGAAGGCTGGCCCACTCAGAGCCATCAGCCGACCCTCAAAGGCATTTGGGTCATAAAACGATGAGGCCACAGCTGCCAGACACAGAAAAACAGTGCGTTTATATTGCTGACAGTGACGAATGTGTCAGTGCCTGTAAAGTGAAGCTGACTAATAAATTTGGATGAAATTAAAGACCCAATAAAATCAAAATTTTCATTTTTTATGGCTTTCAGTCCATCCATGGGTTAGAGAAAACACAGTTTACTTTTATTACAGTTTACTAGTTTACACAGTTCACTGTGTTATGTTATGTTATGCTATGTTATGTTATGTTATGTTGCATTATGTTATATGTTTTACGTTATGTTACGTTTCGTTACATTATGTTGGGTTATGTTACATTACGTTATGTTATGTTCCAAGGTCTGTTGAAATTCTTGATTCTGATTGGCTGGAAGGTGTGTTTGTTTGCTTTGTAAAGCATTTGCTCTATGGTCCATTGGTACTGTCTCATATGTCATTAATTCTATAGTTATATCATCTGTGTTCTGTCTATTTTCATTTGTTCGTTTTGATCCATTCCATATATCATGGCTATATATGATTTCACGCGGCCGGCATTTTAAAAGCAAAATCAAGGCTGGGGTGGGAAGAAACCTGGAAGTATCACCTGAAGTCACACAGGAATGTTGTGTACCTGGCTGTATATCTTATCAGTGAAGAGAAAGTGACACAAATTTATCATTTCACCTCCTTCCGAGTGACCCAAAGGTCCATTCTGAATGGATAGTGAAAATAAAAAGGGATGTTAGACCTCATTTTCAGCTTAGTTAGGGGAAACAGCACTAGTTAGCTAACTTTTTTTTTCTCACACATATTTTAGATGCAATTTATCAAACTTAAGTTAATGAACTGATTCTTTCACTATATCAGACTTGTCACGATACTGAGATTTAGCACCAATTATCAGTTCACCACACTTCATTGATGTTTACCGAGTGCAAACACAGACGAGTGATCTTTGCAGCTTTAAAACACTCCAGTGTCCCTGTATCTGTGTTTGCACTTGTTGAGGAGTAGTGAACTGATGACCTTCACGGCCAATCACAGTCATTTCTGTTGAGCACTGGTGAGTACTATAGCAAATTAGTGGTGTTTAAGAACGATCTTAACAGCTCTTAAATGTTAGCGGGAAACAAACGTTTTAAAAATTTCAGTACAGGGACAACACTATTACAGACAACACGAGGGTGTGCTTCAGGACTGCATTGTGACTTCAGGGAAGCGTCCTTATGGTGTTTACCTGGTTCCATGAACTTAAGCCTGGAAGGACACTTAAGTGTATTATTCTTAAAGAGATTGTGCTTAATAAGTTTGATGCTTAATAACTTTTAATTGTTTTAACAATGCTTTGAAACTTAACTGAATGACATTAAAGTGACATTAACACCATCTCTGCACTTTGAAATTGCGGCAACAGCTGGAGGTTTGTAGTCCACAGCATGTTGTTACAATGTTTACAGTGCTGCTGATTCTATACTTCCAGGTTTCGTCCCACCACAAGCCTCGCTTTCGTTCTTTGAAATGGCAGCCGCAAGAATTGAGCGTATAGGGCAGGGGTGTCCGAACTCGGTCCTGGAGAGCTGGTGTCCTGCAAATTTTAGCTCCAATTGCCTCAACACACCTGCAAGGATGTTTTTAGAAAGCTTTGTAAGAGCTTGATTAGAATTCTCCTAATACTACAATAATACACTTACATCCAAGAAGTGTTTTCTGAAAACAAGCCTTATTTTCTTGCTGTTTGTTTTGTACTAATTAAACTTGCTAATTGTATTTGTACTAATTGTATTTGTACAAATGTAAAGGTGTAGTATGTAAGTTTGACACCCAGTGGTTGAACTAGGTATTGCATTCCTGAATCAAAACAAACATAAGCGCAGGTTGCCAGATTGAGGACCAAGAGGAGCGAGTCTGACTAAATCATGTTCTATATAAAACTAACGGCACGTGATTAAAGGAATATTCTTCATACTAAATGGAGTTTTTGTTCTAACCAACACCTCAAGTTGATATATTAGAAACCTCACGTGCTTTATTCAGTGCTAAATACTAAGATTTGTGAGATTGAATGCCATTTTACATGACATTTATTGCCATATACTGAAAACAACAGGAGATAGTTCACCTCAGATCTTGAAAATACAATAAACCTTATGAAATTGAACTTTAGAACTGTAACTTAAAACCAACACATATGAGTGATTCAGCATCTACATTTAACAATGTTTAAGAGGTTTAATATGTATTAATTAGATAATAAACCTTTCCATTTTGCCAGTGAGTGCATAATCTGTTCTTCTGTATGGCTGTATTAAAATCTCTGTTGTGTTTCGTCTGGTGCAAACAGCCAAACTGCTTATCACTGCAAATCTTGTCACATAACGTGTTGTTAGGACACATAGTTACAATGTAATTGCTCACCTAATGTTTACGCTCGTAATATTTATATTATTTGCTAATTAATAACCTCATGTGATACTCTGGATCTGTGTCTCATTTTGGAGTCTGCTACTGTCCACCGATGGCTGCATTTCAGCGATGGGCGCATGCTTTGAGAGCCTTCCTGACTGAATGAATGAAATATGTGGTTTTGCAACAAGGCAACCCGGGGTGCTAAAATATAATTGGCTAAGGTGGCATTGGGCGGGTTAAAAGAACCAAACATAGACAGCAATCGGGCACGGAAAACACATTTTCAAAACAGAATAACTGACTTCTGCATTGTTTTTCAGATAAAGAAGAATGCTCACTTGTTTCTTAAATATCTGCAAACATATTATGAGAGTCAAGAGAGTCAAAAACTTACATACAGCACCTTTAAAAAACTGTTTCAATTTATTTAACTACGTTAAATACTCAAGGACATTATTTTAAAGTAATATACAACCTTTATTTAGTTTATATATTTCACTTGCAAACAAGGAAGGCCTTCCCAAATTCACAACTTCAACTTCAGTGGGTGTTTGAACATATATATTTTCCCAATTCCATGGCAGCATCGAGCATCAAAAGAAATCATTCCCACATTTGAATCTTTGGCTTTGGCAGTCAGAACAGTTCCCCTGTGTAGATGTTACAGCAGCGTCTGTACCTGACACCTGAAAAGACTGCTGTCATATTAGATAAAGACTAAAGCATTGTAGCTGCATAACACTGAACTGATACTGACAGGTTAAAGTGAGTATTTGTTGGGGAAAAACTCTGGTGAGTGTCAGGAAAAAGAGGTCAGCAGTTTCAGACAGGGTAGGAGGGAGAGAAGGAGGGAGATAAAGACCTTGGCAATTATCCTGGATTCAAATCTGTAATTAATGTTAGTTTATCTTCCTTTCAGTTTAGGAGGAAGGTAGCGAAATACAGATTGTAGATCTCTTTTTGTTAATTGTAATCTCAGCTGAATTTTGCCTTGTGGAAAACACTGAAGTGCAGGAAAAATCAATGCCACCCGACCGCTATATGATTCAAAAAGCCACTTAATAAAGTAACTTTATGTGCTGTTTTCGTTTTTTGCCTCATGAGACAGAGCAGTTTTTGGCCAGTTCTAGCAATTCATGAAGTTTTTGCTGTTGTTAATTGAAACCCTAATTCAAAATGGCAGAGAAAAGAACATCATTCAGCTTGATTTACTGTATGATTTAGATGAAGAGTCATTTCTTGTGAGTTGGGTACTCTTGAACAATCACCACAATAACCTCATGAAATGAAACCAGATGTGCATTGTCTTCATTAGTGCTTAATTTGATTTTTTTCAAGTCAGTGACACAGGGTTTTTATTTGTTATTTAAAGAGTGTTATGTACCAATGCATGTCCATAATGCACGAACACATTGCTTATTACACACACAGGGATGCACAGCAGAACACAACTATCTTCTATCTAAATTAAATTGATGATGTCTTTTTTTCTCTAATGCTGTCTTTATGGTTTCCAAAATAGGAGTTAACTTTATGAACCTAAACAGTGACTTTATGAGACTAATCGGTACAATTATCAGTTGAATACTGTGATATTGATGCTAAAAATGTAGATTTTCCTTGACAGGACAGAAAAACGATAATAGCCCCTTTCACATAGTGATACTGGTAAATATTCGGAAAAATTTCTGGAATGACTTTACCGGTAAATTTTTAAAAACGCTGTTCACACAGACAAGGACATTACGGAATGTTTCTGGAAAAGACCATTCACGCATCAATTCCAAAATACCAGTAAATTCTGACATCATTAACCAGAAATGACCAATGGCTGCGCTTGTATTTGTAAACATTTGACTACATTACAAACTCTGTGGATGGATAAGTATTGTGAAAAACTTCGATGAAAACATATAGAGAAACACTTTCGCATGTACATGTGCACATGTGTGTTCTGGCACTCAGCGGCTGCTTCATGTGCAAGCGCGACGCGACATGCAACTGAAGGAAGCAGAGCTTGACAGTAAACAAACAACGTCTTATCATAAGCATCTTATCGATAATTATTTAAACAGTTGGCATAAAGAAGAAACATAGAAACATTGTCTGACTAACATCCAGCAGCTAAATGTGTCTGGAAAAATATTCAAAGGCTTTTATTTCCATAAACAGCGCGGATGTGAATTCGTCTGAATGTTCTGATTGGCCAAAGTAGACATCTTTCTGGCAATCTTCCTTCTGCGTTCACACAGTGCAGCATTCAGGCAAATTACCGGTAATCTTACAACTTCTCTTTCCGGAAAATAGCTGGAACGAATTTACCGGTATTTTCAAAACGGGCCTGTTCACACATACAGACCTTTCCGGAAAATTGCCAGTAATTTTCCGGAAAGGTCTGTATGTGTGAAATGGGCTAATGTGTTACAATAAGATCTAATTTGTTAACATTAATTAATGCATTATGACAAACAGTCTGGCAAAATTAAAATTAATTAAAAATTAACTAAAATTCTGGCAACCACAGCTGCTGTTTTCTTTTTTTTTACTTTGAATTTTACAATTTTGATGTGACATGACCAGAGTGTTTTCTTGAAAATTGGTATGAACAATTTTTTTATTATTAAAAAAAACTAGGCTAGTAAAAAAAATTGGCTTGGCTTGTAACTTTGTAAAACTATTTGCCATAGTAGAAAAACAAAAAACAAATATGGGAGACAATATGTAGTCATCAACTGGCTCTCCGGGCATGCTTTCTGTTTTGCATAAAGCAGAGATGCCCAATCTAGGGCCTGTGCATGGGCCAAAGTTGACATTGGTAATCTTTGATTTTGCCTGCCAACCAATCAGTGAAGAGTTGGACAAATAATGGGGCAGGTTGGGGCGAATCCCTCCAACAGATCGTCCTTTCTAATTTTACATGACCTTTTGTTTGTTTGATTAATTGCAGAGCTAAAAAAT
>CAIGQZ010000427.1:21867636-21883241 GCA_903798205.1 Danio tinwini
ATATTATCTAATTTGAGTTTTGTTAAGAAATAATTAGCTTGTCTGCTTCTCTTGGTGTCTGCAAACTTTTGTTTCTTTTTCTTTATTTTACAAATATTATTGATTATACTCCATATTTTATTTTGCTATTATAAGCAACACGTAAACTGGCAAATCATACTGTAATAGTCACATTTCTTCAGGAGCCATGGCTGCATTCAAAATGGCATACATTTTTTTAAGTGCACTCAAAAGGGAGCATATTTCTCAGTAAGTTAAAACTGAATTGCAATAAAACAACTGAGAGAAAATAACATGAAATGTGAACAAGAGAACTTTAAAGGTGCAATGCAGGTAGGTACCTTCTCAGGTAGGTAATTGTCTTCAGAAACATTTTTTGTTATGCTGGTTGAATGTCTCTTCACATTCCAATAGTAATGATTAGAGTAAATGATCTTAATGTATTTATATGTGGTTTTATATTCTGGGTGAGGCATTAGACAAAAAAAATGTTTATTCAATAAAAAATTGTCAGGCAGGCAATTCCCATAATTCTGATAAGTAGCCCAAACTGTCTGTTAACTAATGTAGATTTGTACATCTGCGCGTCTGTTTACGCAGATCTGCCATTTGCGCATGCACGCACACCACATTCACATGCCCATGAGAGTGACAGCGGTAAAAACAAATGTTGAATCAAAACTTTTTAAAATCCTGAATCAATGTAGGAGTTACTTTTGCGCGCTGGAGGAAGGATGACACCATGGCTATAGTATTTCTTTTAGACAGGTTATGTTATGTTTAATCTCCACTGAAATCTTCTGGTGAAAGCTTGATGTGACTATTTTAAGTTTCATAACGGATCTTTTACAGCATCGATAATGTTGATTTTTATTTTAGTTTAACAACAAAACATAAGTAAATAGCCTGATCACCTGACAGATCACCTACTGCACCTTTAAGAAAACTTTTTTTAAATCATTCAAATTGGATGTTGAAGTGTTTGAAAGGAATTGGGCATAGGAGGAATAATAGCCAGGAACTGTACCAGTACAACTCAAGAGGTGTGGTTACAAACCACACAAGTTTGTGACACTGTTTGCAAATGTTCACGAAAACAGTGGATTTGAGAAAGAGACATTTTGACAAACTATGTTAGTAACAATAGAACATCTGACCTTATTTGCTAAGAATGATTTTGGGAAATGCATCCATCATATACTGTACCAGCACACCTGTGATTTACTTATGGCATGTGTCAATGCATTATTATTACTCAATAATTTTTTAAATATCAGAAGTTCTTTCATTTTTAATACAAGATATGAAATTGTTATCTAAATCATGCACCCCTGTATGGCTCTATATCAGCATGTCTGTGGTTTACTTTTGGCATGTCCCAAAGCATACTGTAGCTACTGTATGAGTATAACATAACTCATTTATAGTGAACATGATCATTTCCTCATTTTTAATTACAAAATTACAATTAAAAAATGCCATCTTAATAATGCTGCATCAATAAATACCTAAAAAGGCTTCTTTTTGCATACTTCAATTTCCACTTTTTTGACCCTGATCATGTTTCCCCCCCCCCCACAAAATTCAATCCTGCCTTCCATTGACATTAGAGTAGGCTGGACATCCAGTCTTGTTCTCGCTGTGTGCAGAGACAGACTATTGAGATCAGTGAGATAATCAGAGATATGTACACTATAGTAAGTCAAAAGTGTCTCTTCTGAACATGAAATGTGAAGGCTGTGAAATGAAAGGCGGTATATATCGCCCCACTGACCACTCAGCAATGACAGATGCACAGAATTGTATGTCATTGCTTAATGAATTCTGTACAGTATTGAAACTGCCACACGTTCAGGTGTGCCCACTTTCTCCATCCCGCTGTGAGACGTCTCTCAAGAGGACAGATGGTGTGAGTCCCCAGGCATTACAGTGGATCCGTGGGTCTAACGAGGATTCTTTAAAACAATGGAGCACCATCTGGGAGCAGTAAGGGGGACTTGTTAGCTGGCTAAGGACCCTGTACTGTGTCATCCTGCCTCCCGTCAATGAAGTTAATGACCACACACTGCGTATCTGAGAAACACCACCATGTTTTTTATTAGATTTTGCTAAAGCAGCCACAGGGGCTCTGACTGAAGCTGTTTTGTGTCCTCTGCACAGACAGATTGGAGGTTTGATTGTCTATCAAAAGAGATCTTTGATGTGAAAAAATAATCGCACTGTAGAAGACGATCTATTCCCTCGCTGAACTATTCATAGAAAGTTCATGTGGTAAAAAGCAGATGATCATAATTAGATAAAGGCTGCAATTGTATTTATTTATTCTTAGAGCGCTGGCTTTTAAATTGCGGATCAATGCGGAGCCAAGCGCCTCTCAGAGGTTATGCAGTACTTTATTGGAAAATTAAATGAGAAAAATGGCAAAGAAATGGATGACCTACTTCTTTTAGTAATTCAGGATGTGCTGAATGGCTCCGGTTATCAGTTTAGAAAGACGAAGAAGGGAAAAAAAGGAGGGGGGATCTTAATTGAAATGGTGTTGTGTGCCATTCATTTGTATGGGGAAGTATGAATAGCTGTCATTGAGTCAGACGGAGAGAGTTAAAGCGAGATAAAAAAGTGAGACAGCCAGAGCGCTCTGGATGTTAACAGGTCCTTGAAGTGAGGTGACAAAGACCAGACACTGAATCCATCCCCAAATGACTCTGAAATGAAATTTTCGATTGAGTGATTGATAGAATGAATATATCAGGTCAGATGATGTGACACATTTACATATGCATTTAAAGCTGCAGACACTGCTGTCCAGTATAAAAGCAGGAATGCACAAGAAATTTATTTAGCAGCATTAAATATTTAAATACATACCTAACAAAAGTCTTGTTGCCTATCCAAGTTTTAGGAACAACAGATAATAACTTGATTTCTAGTTGATCATTTGATATCAGAAGTGGCTTATATGAAGGTAAAGGGATCTAGATTACACTTATGTTACCAAAATAAAAATACTATCATGCCTTGATTGTTTATTATTATTTTGGACAGTAAAGTCCACTTTAGGTCTGACTTCATTTAGACAAAAGTGTTGTCACTTAACAGAAATAATGTACAGTATATTGTAGATTATAGAGTCATGGTGCAGTGGGAAAAAAATGAATATTGTGTATGACTCCCATGGACGACTGCATCTATACATCTCTGCAATAACTCAAATAACTTATTAATAAAGTCATCTGGAATGGCAAAGACAGCATTCTTGCAAGACTCCCAGAGTTCATCAGGATTATTTGGATTCATCTTTAATGCCTCCTTCATCATCTTACCCCAGACGTGCTCAATAATGTTCATGTCTGGTGACTGGGCTGACCAATCCTAGAGCACCTTGACCTTTTTTGCTTTTAGGAATTTTGATGTGGAGGCTGAAGTATGATGAGCACTGTTGATGGTGCCATCCACTCTGCAGATCTCTCACACGCCCCTATACTGAATGTTACCCCAAACCATGATTTTCCTTCACCCAACTTGACTGATTTATGTGAAAATCTTGGTTCCATGTGGGTTCCAATAGATCTTCTGCAGTATTTGTGATGATAGTGATGCAGTTCAACAGAAATCTACCTTCTGACACGTTTCCAAATGATCAACTAGAAGTCAAGTTATTATTTGTCGCTCTTACAACTGGGATTGACGACAAGACTTTTGACAAGTTTTAGAAAATTCTAGTAATAGTTCTGCACAAAAATCATAGTTCTTCAGCCTGTTTTGCACTATAAGATTATCCCACTGTTATCCCACTATCCCACGTATAAAGTCACTTAAATCAATGTTCTTCTCCATTCTAATGCTCAGTTTTAGCATTATGCTTGTCTTTACCGTCTGTGCATTCAAAATAACATACTGTCTGAGTAGGTGTTATTTGACATTTACATTGCCCCACGGGACATTAAAGCGTCCATAAAATGTGCACTTAAGTATCTCAACAGAAGTACAGTAGGTCATCTGGGTACTTCGCTACTGTTTGTACTACTTGGCTCACATGCTGTTTTTACATACAGTATAGACGATTTTGAGGTATGTTAACAAAAGCAATGGTTCCAACTTATTTCCTGTTTTACATTTTTAGTTTCTATAGCTTTCGAGAATCCAAAAAGAGCCACATATTGATAAATAATGTTATTATAGCTGTTTTAACATTAAGTTATGATTGAATTGCCTCTTTTTACAGTTATGAAATAGTTTAATAACAAGCAGAAATTATTCATGGGCCAATGACGTCACCAAATTGAAATGGTCTATATTAGATAATCATGCCATTTTCAACACACCACCTGTATGCATGTGTAAATGCATTAGAGTGCTCCCATGGGATTGACCGATTAGATATTTAGTCGCCTTGGAATTATAAGGTTCTACAGTATCTTTGTTCTATATGATTTTGAGATATTGAGCTTCAAAGTGTTTGTATTCCATATAGCAAACAATGTGTGTAACAGTTTTCTTTCATACATTAACATGACAGAGACCCAATCAGTCTGCATATTAATTTAATAAAATAAATTAAAATTAGTGTTGTAACAATATGTTGATGTTTGAGAAGGTTAAATTTTGGCTGTGATAAATATTTTGTCCAGTGCAGCAGTTATTGTATGTAATTATTATGGTCATATTTATTGAATTTATATGCTTTATATAAATGGTTGAATTATACTTATTGCATTGTATGCCCCATTAATTAAATTAAGTATTTGCCCTTCAAGGATTAATATAAAATCTTTATATCAAATATCAAAAAGACTTTAAAATGAGACAATGAGCAAATGAGTTTAATAAACGCATAAAAATGTTTCATTGACTATATATACACAAACATGTTTCAGATTTAATATATTACATTTTTTTAACAGTGTAAAATGTAACATTTCATCTCAATGTCAAAAAAATGTTCTAGATCATCACATTTACACACATTTTTTTCAGTTTCAGTTTTCTTCAAAATTTTGTGTGGTGCAGCATTATTTTGTCGGCTCTGAATTTGTGTTTCTTTCTGGTCTGTCCCGCTGTCAACGAAGCAATACGGCGGAATGACAAAGCAAGCTGATCCTGATTGGTCCTCGTGTGTGCATTCAAAATGCTAATTAGCTCACAGAAAGAACCTGATAGAAGAGTTCGACTTTGTAGATAAAAGCTTTTTGTTTTTTAAATAAAAATTCTTAAAACATTAACAACTTTTAAAAAACCATCACATAATGTAAATAAATTGTCATTTATTAAGAATATGTCAATAACTCAATTTTGACAAAAAATGTCAGATAAAACCTTATAATTCTAAGGTCACGATATGTGTAGTGAGAATCAGAACAGATTTACCTATAAGTAATAAGTGGCATAATACCTACCAAAGAGCAATGAGTAATTTGTATTTCTTGTGGTTTTCATTGACCACTATAAATAATGGGCTCAGCTATAAATAATGACAACTACTGCTTCAACTCATGCTTTGTCAACATAAAATGTTAATTACAATTTTATTGTATAATGCTTTAGTGATGTTTATATAAATGTTTTATGTTTTTTAAATATACATTTTAATATATAAAATAAAATTTTTTTGCCCATCACCAGAAGAACTTGTTGTGTTGCTGAAAGTTTACCATTTAACTGAGAACACATTACAGGCCTGCAGCCAGGGGGGTTCGGGTGATTCGAAAGACCCCCCCACCACCAATTGCAAAGGTCCAGAATTTGTCCTATAAGCTCATTTGTCCTATTTTGAATGCTACACCTTTAAAATTTGGGGAAATAACCCATTTAAGACCAAGCCGAATTCTCTGTTGACCGTCACATATCGATGTGACCAGCTATAGTTTTGTCCAACGCAAACTATTATTTTTCATTAATCCAACATCCAGATGTGCTAGAAGACATACAACTGATGTAAGAGAAGTCATCTTTTTGCTATTGTATTGTTTTTAAATAGAGAAATCACTTTACAAGTAACTTTTATTCAAAATGTTTGACCTTATTCTTGAAACAAAAACTGACCGATTAAAAAGGTGTGAAGCATTAAAAGCAGACCATATTAAAATAAATTTAAATCCTAATTTGGCTGTTGTTGTTATCCATGAATTTTCCATCAAATATACCTTTTTACAAGAGAGACTAGAAAAATTCTGAAGTTCTTTTATTATTATTTATTTATTTATTTATTTATTTATTTATTTATTTATTTATTTATTATTATTATTATTATTATTATTATTATTATTATTATTATTATTATTATTTAAATAGCCAACTTCTGACTGAGGAAAGTTGAATGTGCTGCCCAGTTTGTTGTTTGCCTAATTAATGACAATAGGCTACAGTTAAAATATTTACGTTTCCTCGTGAGATCAGGCTGGATTGTGATGACCATTTGACAAGCTAACTCAGCTAAAAATAGTGCTTAAAATGTCACTAAAATGCAGTATTTTAATTTCATGATTAAATAAAAAATGATGCGAATAACTGCAAAAAGGTTCACATTTTGAGAAAAAAAGAACCACTCCTTTCACAAGGCTGGCTACAGGTCTGCATTTATATAATTTAATAAAAAATAAGGTGTAATAAAATCTAAATGTGCATGAGATTTAGATACGTGACCTCATAGAACAGTAAAATGTACATCAGATGAACACTCAATGGAAGTAGTTGGTCATATTGTTTTTTTATCTGCGTAATGTTTTTTTTTTTACTACAATGAATTCATGGATGTTACTCATATCATAAACTTTTGTTTGTCTATGCAGGACAAGAGCTTTGTCAGTTGGGAGAATGTTGAAATTTGAACCTGCATGTCTTATATTAGCATTACAGCTCATGTTTCTGAAGCACATCTGAGAACTCTACTTTTTTTTTGGAGTTTAATTAAATAGGACTTTATGAAAGCTGATGAAAAAGTGAAAACTGTGAAGCATTGAAATACATATCTGCAAGAATGAAAGAAAGGCACAAGCACAAACTGTTTCTGTTTGCCAGACAAATGCTGCCTGTGATTGCGGTTTTCAAACACTGTGTACATTCACCGCACTGTAGCACACTGCGTGGAAAACACTCTCATAAGGCAATCTGAAGCCCAGCATTTGATGACTGTTCCACAGAAGCCATTTGAACACAGGAAGTGGTTTACGGCTGATCAGACTACAAAGCTTTAAAGGATACGTTTGCCCGAGCTGCGTGTTGTTAAAATGTCAGTAGTGTTTGTAAATGAACAAAGTCTAGTCTTTTCCTTGCATCTAGATGTCCCAGTTATTTGTCAGCAAAAGTCCACAAGATGATGCAATTTTTATGAGCATCATTGTGCAGCTGCAAGGTTTTGGTTAAAGCTACCATTCAGATAAAACTTTTTTTTACCCATCCAAATAGTTCACCTAGAATCACCACACTGTAAAAGTGATTAGTTGAGTTAAGTTAGATTTACTTAAAAAGTAAGACTACTATGTAATTGTCACGATTGCCAACGATCTAGCCCTGACAGATCGCTGGAGAACATTCACTATCACCCGAACTACAATTCTGCCACTGAACTGCACTACATTTCCCATCAGGAACCTCACACACACACCAGTTTCGGTGTTCTGTCGATTTGTCCTACCTTGTCAGATTGTCCTACCTCCCATTCAAAGAGTAGGTAACACATTTTGATGACATAATATGCTACCCATCAAATTTTGCTACCAGTGTATATTTTAATGTGGAGTAGTGTGATATGAAGCTGTAATATTGCCCTAACCTACCTAATCTCTAACCCAAACCTCAGAACCATTCATATACAGTGTTGGTAGTTTAATCTGATCGGTAGGATAAAATGTCAGGACACTGGATCACCTCTGATTAGTTGCACACAGCAGTAGCTCATGAAGATTAGTTGGACTATATATACACCTCACATTCTCACACACATTGCTGAGTCTTGTTTTCTGTAAACTTTACAAAGCATTTCTCTTGTCTAGTCTTGCCGTGCTTTTGACCTTTGACTTGCCTTGTTTATGTTATTTTGCTCCTGCTTTGACCATTGCCTGCCTGCCTCAGAGTTAATAAACTGCATTTGGACACTCACCACTGTTGTACCCTGACTCCTTGTTACAGTAATGTACAAGGAAACATAAGTATTTAAAGTTTTTGTCAGTTTGGTGACTAATTCGTTCTAATTCGTACTAGTTCAGTTGTATGAAAATGTGCGATTTTAAAGGATGCATGGCACCCAACCCCACCCTTAAGCAAATTTGTACTAAAATGTATGAATGTGGAATGAGATTGTACAAATTCATACGAATTAGCCATTAAATCAAAAAGTTCCAAATTGCCATGAAATTGTGTTGATATCCAGTATCATAGGTCCAATATATTTAGCTTTCTGCTAGATCGATGAAAGCCATGCAATACCAGCAATCAGGTTTGTGTATTATTTAGATTACCTGTCTATTCTAATATCATCATGGATGTGAAACAATACATATTTGAGGTAGGATGTTAGCTATACTACCAACTCCATTTACGTGTAATTATTTACTTGGAATTAAGTCTTGGAATTAAAAAAAATACATAAATAAAAAAAAAATCCAGAAAACAACAACATTATAAATGCAGTTTGAAAGCTCAATAAACTATAGTATTGCTGTGGTATTTCAGAATCAAAAATATAGATTTGTGCTGTAGCACCTACAGTAATATATCTAAATTCCAATACACAACCCCCTGTACACAAGGCCCACCTGATAGAAAAGCTGAGACAATCTTCTTCAATCTTATACAGTGCGATAAAGGAGCAGACATATTGATAAACAACAGCAGACGCAATAGATCTGCGGTGACTTGGCGGGGGGAAATTGGGAAGAACTTCCCAGCGTTCAAAGATTGTCCGTCACACAGCAGTCTGAGCTGGCGATAATGGAGAAAATGTGTTTGACATTGTTCAACACGACAGAGCAATCACTTCAGATGCCACTTGATTCCGCTATTCTGCTCTGCACCAGCGGCTTTTTCCTGTAACGTGTGGCATATTTGCTTTTGGAGCTCACGCTTGGGACACGCTGTCATGAATCCCAAATAAAGCACAGAAGAAAAGCCCTACAGACCGGTGACTATTACGCAGACACTTCGGGATGCTATTTGTCTTTGTGCATCGCTCGTGATGTAAGGACAGAGTTCAACACAAATGAGCTAATTAACACGCGCTCTGCTTATTTCCCCAAAGTATAAATGTGGAAATAATGATGACTGTGCGCTATTTGTGGACACCGGTTTTAAATTATTTCCAGTGGGCTTCAAGTTTACATTCAACGTCTAATTTAATAATGTTAAGGTTTAAAAATGTTAACAAATTATTAAATGCATTATTTTATATAAAAAAAGATTACTATGCTTCTAGTTTCTGACACAAAATATTCACAAACCATGAAAACATGATCATCATTTTACCATGATTTATAGAAAACACATTAAAACATAATTCAATGTTAAGAGTTTTAAACCTCAAAAAATTTATCATATGTCTGTCACATTAAATAATATATTGGAATAATATTTCACAAACTTGTAGATGTTTGTTTTTTCTACAAAAAATATAATAAAATAAAATATTAAAGAACTTACCCATTCTAACCCAGCAAGCAATATATCCAATAGACTAAAATCCAATAAATGTCTTAACAATAGTCAAAAAATAGACTTAAAATAGACCACAGGTGTCAAATCCAGTTCCTGGAGGGCCACAGCTCTGCACAGTTTAGCTTTAACCCTAATTAAATACACCTGATCACACTAAGTGAGTCATTCAGTCTTGTTTGAAACCTACAGGTGTGTTGAAGCATGGGTTGGAACTAAACTATGCAGAGCTGCAGCCTTCCAGGAACTGGATTTGACACCTGTGAAATAGACCAATTAGAGAGGTTTCCCATGTCATTCATTCCTGTCTATTTGATGACTATAGTCTATTTTCGGACTGTTGTTAGACATAGATTTTTACTGACAGCCCAAATTTAGCCTTGTTTAACAAAAATGTTTGGACGTCTATTAGACATCTTTTAAACATAATTGCTCACTGGATATGCCACTTATGTAAACTACCTGACAAAAGTATTGTCGTCTATCCAAGTTTTAGGAACATTAAATAATATCTTGACTTCTAGTTAATCATTTGGCATCAGAAATGGCTTATATGAAAGGAAAGTATTATACCTCTAGATTATGCTTATTTTACTAAAATAAAATATGATCATGCATTGATTTTTAATTATTTAATTAGGACAGTAAGGTCCTTTGCTTAGACAAAAGTCTTGTCAAAAGTCATCTGGAGTGGCAAAGAAAGTGTTCTTGCAGGACCCCCAGTGTTCATCAAGGTTCTTTGGATTCATCTTCAATGCCTCCTCCTTCATCTTACCCCAGACATGCTCAATAATGTTCATGTCTGGTGATTGGACTGGCCAATTCTACAGCACCTTGACCTTCTTTACTTTCTGCAATTTTGATGTGGAGGCTGAAGTATGAGGAGCGTTATCCTGCTAAAGAATTTGCCCTCTCCCGTGGTTTGTAATGTGATGGGCAGCACAAATGTCTTGATACCTCAGGTTGTTGATGTTGCCATCCACTCTGCAGATCTCTCACATGCCCCCATACTAAATGTTACCCCAAACCATGATTTTTCCTTCACCAAACTTGACTGATTTCTGTGAGAATCTTGGGTCCATGTGGGTTCCAATAGGTCTTTGGCAGTATTTGTGATGATTAGGATGCAGTTCAACAGATGCTTCATCAGAAAAATTTACCTTCTGATACGTTTCCAAATGATCAATTAGAAGTCAAGTTATTATTTGTTGCTCTTACAACTGGGATCGACGACAAGACTTTGATCTTGTAGTGTATATGAAAACACTTATTATTTTCAATTGATGCAGACATCAAAATGGAATGTTGTCTTTTGTAAACTTGTAATTTATTACGAATAAGGATAGTTTTTACAAAACTTGTGGAGTTGGTGCAGCTTGAGTGGTGCTGTGATTCAAGTAAAACTGAGAAAATGGAGAAATTCATTAATTACTGTATTTGAAATTTAAAGCTGCTAATATAAAAACTGTACTGAATTAGTAATTAAATGAACATTTTAAGGATTTTTAAACCCTACTGTATATGTGCACTAGTTTAGTTGCATACAGTGAGTGTGTGTGCGCGTGTGTTAGACAAGCTCGTTTATCAAAGTTTTTGTCACTGTCAAATAAAAGTAAGAAAAGTACATTTTTCTCTCTATGTGGGTGTGCTGTGCCCTTTCGCTGAGGGAACGGCTCCCCTGCTGTCTCCTCCCCTCCCCTTTTTTTTCTTTTTCTTTATCTTTGTTTTTTCACATCAATGTTCTTCCAGACTTCTAAGAGAAAGAAATTCAGTTATAAAATGTAGCTCAATATACATGTCCATCAATTTTCATGACACACTTTCAGTCAGATTTGAATAAGAATTAGCACGATTGCAGACGATTTTCCTGTACAAAACAAGAATTTTGTTGTAACATGAAAAATTTAAATAGGCTTTAGAGACCTTTAAATTGACTGCTTATAAATGATGTACTGCATGTCATATAAAATATATTAAGACAATTTTTTTTGCCTTTTGTACTTTTTAAGCAGTTTAATGTTGTTTGATAACAATACTTATTCATTCACAATACATTTAATGAAATGAGTCTATTTAACTTGATATAATTAGTGTTATGTTTAGTACTGAGCAGCGGTAAGATTGAGACAGTAAATGCTAAAATATTAACATTTTTACATCTTCCACTTTTCAAAGTCGAAGTCAAAGCATCGGCTTCTCTATTCCGTGAGCAACAAACTTAGTACTAACAAGCAATCTGAAAATATCTCCAAGGATTTTTTTATTGTAGAAATTTTAAATGTGTTATTGATAGCTGTTCCACTGTAACACTGGGTGCACTCTTAGATGAGCAGGATTTAGATGTAAATAAAACAAAGAAACTCAGAAACCAGAAAAAAAAAATACAAGAAGAAAAACAGGAGCAAACACAAGGGCTTAAATACACGGTAAGCTAAAAACATTGGGGTTGGGGGGCAATCAGTAAGTGAAGGGTGGGGGGATGGAGTGGAGTGACGAGGTGCAATCGATAATCAAGGGGGGTGGGGCTGGTGAGGGGGTCTTGCGTAACTTGTGGGGCCCCATGCACCTTATGACCCGTTTCCACTGAGTGGTATGGTACGGTACGGGTCACCTTTATCAGACTTGTGTTTCCACTTTCCAAAAAAATACCAATTTTAACCTTTACAGTCTTCGATATGTTACCAATTACAGAAAAACAACAAACAGCATAGATTTAAGCCTTATTTGGGTTCAAAAACAACATGCAACTTATAGCCTACAGTCAGTGCAAACCTCTCATCTGCATCTTTAATCTTAACCTGTAACCTGTTATTAGAAAGTAATTCCATCATTCCAAGTTCATAATAGTCCAAAAGGTGATGATGAAAGTTAAACATGGCAGTTTGTTCCTTTTGTTTGTTCGGGCTTCTCCTTTGTTTTGTTTTTTTCGCTTCACTCTTGCGTTTGTCCGTTTCTGATAAAATGTCAGAAGCACTTTAATAATAAAGCAAGCATTATTATTATCAGCTTAAGAAGTTTATTATTTAAAATAATGTTATTTTAAATATTCATTATTCAAATATTCGTTATTTCCTCTCTGGGGAATGTTCTCTTGCTTTTAAACGCCCTTGAAAATTAACAACAGGACGCTGCCTATTTTGGTCTTCTTGGCTTTGTGGCGGTTCTTTGTTTTGTTTTTCCTGGCTTGTGTAAGCACTAGTGATGCTTCTCTGTAAACCAATAACATTCAGCTGCTCATTTAGCTCCACATTTTGGTACCCTTTTGTCATGATAGATACACTTTGGAAAGGGTACCCAAGAAATGGTACGGTACAGTTCACTTTTTGGTACCTTTTGACAGTAGAAACGACCACAAAAGCATACTAACCTATAACGTACCACTCAGTGGAAATGGGGCAATATAGGGTGATTTGGTTTCTAGATATTTATAACAAATAATGGTGTTTAATGGTTCATTTAGTGTGGAATCATGGGAGTTGTGGTCTTCATTACATTCTTAGTAATTTCTGTAGAAATCCTGTTTATTTATGAAATAAAGAGGCACCCAGGGTGCATAAACAGTGCCCTAAACCCTTGTTGCCAAAAAAAACAAAAAACATTTGAAAGGTGTCTCTCACGACAAAAAAGAAGTGTTCTGTGTGATAAGGGCCTAAGGCTAAAAGGTGTTGAAGCAAAATGAGACCACTGAAGCAATTGCTTATGAGAGACAAGCGTGATGCAAGATGAAAGCAGAAAAGCTTTTATTATAACACAGTCGACCACTTCCAGTTTTTCATAATTCGTAAGTCACGTTTTTAATTTTAATTTATTTTCCCCCATTTATCTGTGCTTTTGAATTGCATTATGAGACCTTGATCTTTTTTCCAAAAACTTTTTTTGAAACAATGTGACTTTTATTAACATTTTAATAGTTTAAAGTAGTCATATATTGTCTAGGCTGGTGTTGTATATTACAGTACAAAAACCTTGTAATAAACTGCCAGTATGTTTTCTGTTATTTTACAGACTTATTTCTCTGTATATTATTTGTTATATTATTTCAAACTACTAAAAAGTTAAAGTCACTTTGTTAAACTTTAGATTTGAATTCTCAACATCAACAGAAAAGAGCAGAGATCTAGGTTCCATGAGGCAATTCACAACCATACAATGGAAAACTGTCAAATAAATGGAAAGTCACAAAAAACAAACAAACAAAGAAAACAACAAAAAACAACAAAAATTAACATTAATGTTGGTGTGTATGGTGATATTCGCATGGCTACACAGTTCTGTGTCACTAGTTAAATTAGCTTATTTCTCTGGATTTAAACATTGTTCAACATATTCAAGATAAAGCAACTGCATTAGTCAGCAAAATATGTAACACTGTTTTAGAGTTTTTAGATATTTTTAAGTTTGGAAACTAGTTTTATAGCTTTTATATACTTTTGTTTGTGTAAAATCAAATTAATGCCATTCACTAATTGAACAGGGAAAACTTATTTCTAACAGATGTGTTATTAATAGCAGTCCTTGAGCCTTGGCTGTTGCAGGGGGTTCTGGTTAATGAACGGTTGACTCTGCTGGGGAGGTTTAACTGAAACAGATCCAGTAAAAGAGTCTCAGACCAGACACCTGCTCAAACATCTGTGAGCAGTGACCTCTGAATCTCACCTTTACTTAGAATCTGAACAGACAAAGCTCAGCCAACTCACACACAGAGCCAATCGTCTGCATGAACACGCACACAGACTAAAACACAAACAGACTTGAGCACATTTACACAAGCATGCAACTGCCAAGCATTACAGAGCAGAAATGAATCGTTCAGAAAGGATTGCAGCTACCTCTCTGAGCATTTCTATTGTAGAGGAAACATGGAGTTATTCCAGTAGGGCTCTACCTGTGTTGCAGACTTGAGTCAGGCGTCTTTAAATGCCGCGTCACCACTTACACCACACAGCACTTCGCATTTGCTTTTTCCTCAATCTGTAAAAGAGAAAGGATGATTTCTGTGTTCATAGTGGATGGAGAAGTGAATGGATTTTGCGTACTGAATACAGATGAGAAACCCTTTCATCTGTAGAGCCGCTGTGGCCTCTTCATCTTCATCTCGCGTAAAATAGATGTGGACTTTATCTGCGACAACCCAGTGTTTTACAAAAGATTTGACTTGTTTTTGTTGTCTTGGAGAAATGCTAAGTAAAAAGCTTTCTAAGACGTTTGTTTAGTGCCATTCTACTATAAAAAGCCTAATAATTCCAATTGCCTTCTTGAGTTCTTTGCTTTCATGTACTGTATGTCACTGTGCAACTAATTGCCGTGCTAACCAGCTGAACTTTGATTCAGTGGGCCATGCTAATCTGTGCCCTCTCAAATGCTATAGTACCTAGCTAATAATTCAAACACAAATGCAGAAATTTAATCAAAGCATAGACAAAAAGTGCAATGCAAAAAATAGTAATATTAAAAGCATGCCTTATTATGCAGTGTTGTTAATCAGATATATAATTCAGGTCCTTTTAGATATTAAGTGATTAACTTGAAAACAAAACTTGATGTCTTCCCACACGCATATAACCTATATAAACATATATGTTTTAATATAGTTTTTGATATAGGTTTTTAATATATGTGTCATATGTAAAGTTGGCAGTTTTCCTATATAATATGTATGCTGAAAAAAAATCTGTAATTTTACGGTTTATTTCAGGCAGCTGGGGCGCCGGAAAAAAACGTAAAATAACAGCCGCTAAATTACAGACTTATCTGTAATTTAACAACCGTTATTTTACTTTTTTTCCCGGCACCCCAGCTGCCAGAAATAAACCGTAAAATTATGGATTTTTTTATATGTACATATATGTACATACAGTATATGCACATATATGTGTACATATATGTCTACATATATACTTGCATACATGTACCTATGTGTGTGTGTGTGTGTGTGTGTGTGTGTGTGTGTGTGTGTGTGT
>CAIGQZ010000427.1:21898952-21912463 GCA_903798205.1 Danio tinwini
GCTGATATACAGCCATAACGCACTGCAACAAGTGTGATATTGCATTTATACAACAGTTTGACGGCATAATCGTGTGTATAAAAAAGAAAATCAAACACAAGAGTTTAAAAATCCTTTTCTAAGAGGAACTAATTTCTTCTGTCATTCCTTTACATCTGCAGCTGACAACAGAGGAGCAGGAACCATTGCTACTTCACAAATGTCACTTTAGAGCTAGTATTTGAATGTTTCTCAAGCATAATGTCTAAAGTGATGACAAAACAGTTGCTGACATTTTAAGATTATAAGGCTGAACAACATGAAATGCCATCAGTCTATAGAGATTTCCCAGTATTTCTCTGTTGAAATAAGGAGATCACAATAATTAACCTAGAAAAAGCCAAAGCAAAGCAAACACTACCAGATTACTGTTGTGTTTGCGATAAGGAAAAACCCTAAACACATGCAGGTTTTTCTTCTTTCTTTCTTTTTACTGAACTAGTCTGCAGTAACTAAAACAGGAGACTCGTTAGAAACAAACAGATGGCTAACCAAAAACTCAGGGTTATACAAAGAGTGGCAAACACAAAGTACATACATTCCTGATATCCGAGTCCCATCTCACACTTAATACACTATAATTACCATGGTATAAATACAGCACTACAACACACAAAGTAGAGAGATTGACCTATAATGTCACTTACCAGTTTAATAATGATTTGATTGGCTGTAGTTAGAAATGTTGCTGTTTTTCTTTTCTAAGGGCGTATTATGTGGTCTCTGTCGCCATCTTGTGATTAAACAACATCAACCATCTTTGTCTGCTCAATGACAGGATAATGACCGCCAACCCACTGTCTCTCAGAAATTATAAATATTTTAAAATAGCACTATCCTTATAAATAAACTTCATAGTTGCAATCTAAACAACTACATTCTCGACTAAAGAAAACCTCAAAAGTACATTATGTTGTCCAACAGCTGCAGTATTTGTCAAACTGTACAGTTTCCTCTGCTTGTCACTGTATGTGGGTGGAGTAATACACAAGGGTGAAGGGTGAAGAAGCTAGACGAGTGCTGTTATTTGCAGAATATCGGACATCTATAAGCCAATCAGATTCAAGTACCAGACAGAACTGTTGTATAAATGTTAATAATGCATTAGTAAATGTTCAACTATGATAAATAAATGTTGTACAAATATTGTTCATAATTAATTCATGTTAGTAAATACATAAACTAATGAAACCTTATTATAAAGTGTAAACATTCTCAAGTAAAAGTAGCATTACAAAAAATGTAGTGCACGAGTAACAAGTAGCGCTTCTAAAAGTAATCAAGAGTAGTGTGTAGTATTACACTGTGATACAATTATTACACCATAAACCCTCAGGATTAAATATGTAGCCTACATCAGTGCCATTTTTTAAGGGTGTTTCTAAGTGCAAGTTAAATTATTTGCCATTTATAGACTCAATCTAAATTTAAAATGTGAGGTTAATTTAACATGAGAACACATTACATTAATATATGCATGATAGAAAGCAGATTGATACATTTAAATGCAGAGCAAAATCTACGTAACCTTAGGGGCAAATACTAGCTGTAATGATATGCTAACGCTTAAATGCATGTTGAACCCTGACTAACAAGTTATGAATGTGCAGCAGTTCACACCATAAAACAAGCACTGATAGAATGCATGCAATTTTTGTGCATAAAAAACATGACATTCTGTAGTGCATTTAGTTATAGTTTAAAGCTGTTTTATGATTCATGATACAGTAGGCATCCTTTATTGTCTAATTTAGGACCCCCCCCCCATCCCCCTCTCCCCCCTAAGTGCATAGCATTAATTACATTGACATATAAATATATACCTTACCTGATTCAGTGTGATGGCCGAGTCTGTTTCTGTGATGCTAATCCGTGGTTGGATTCCTGACACGACTAACCGTAAATCATCTTCCACAGTTAATAAGCGTGAGCCATAGCCTACTTGCTCTTGATGTACGTACATACAGAAAATGCTGCTTCGCAAAATCAAGTTTGCAGAGCCCTGACGATGTGGTTGAGTCAAACAGTGAGTATGTTTACATGGACCAAAATACTTTGCTACAATTTTAATGTGATTAAGACAATACTCTGATTAAGAGTCTGCCATGTAAACAGCAATTTTTGATTACCTTGATCCAACTAAAGACATAATTAAATTAAACAGAAATGGAATCAAGACATGTGGAGGTGGCATTATTGAAGCAAACACCGCAGTCAAAATATTACCATCATGTAGAACTTTTCGCCGCATTTTGTGACAAAATCCACATAACTGTCAGTAAAGGACTGCAGACACACACATTGTGAAATGCGGAAGTTTTTTTCTTTTCTTTCATCATGCTGTATGAAGTTCCATTAAAACAACACTCCTCCATCAGTCCTTACTCTTTACTCGCGTCCAATACCCCAGTTTGTCATGGGGGCATGAATGAAATGTTCATGAGGAAAAGTGAAACTGCAGTTAAAGTCGAAAAATTTAAAATTACATGAAACTGCAGGAAACTTGGATAGCCCGGTGACACAACATTCAAAAAGCAGTTCACGTAACACATTAATTATATTATTGTCTTATTCAGATTAAGGCAAATAACTAGATTACAGATGTCCATGTAAGCATAGTCAGTATGTCTTTCATTCACCATCATTCATTTTAAAAAGCACCCGCTCCATTTTATTTGTATATATTTTACTCGAACGCATTAACTCTACAGGTGCCTGAAAGTTAGGTGCTCCTCTTTTATTGGTATATACATTTTTCGTAGAGTTAATGATATTTATCAAACATCTTTTGAGAAATTTGTAAAAAAAATAATAATACAATAATCATAAAAATTATTCTTCTGCAGCCGAGTCCCATTGGCTAACGGCATTATTCATTGGTCAGGCATCGGCCAATAAAACCCCTTTACTCCTGCCCCGTCCCTCCCCCACCTCGCACTACTCACGCCTCTGCATCTACGAGTGCACAAATGAGTTTTGCTACAGAGATCGCGCAAGATGTGTAACAAAAGTCAGAGCGCAGGAGATTTGTAGTTGAACTGGCAAATCTGAGAGGTTGTGAGCGCCGACCTGTGGTTGTACAGCGAAGCTGCAATCGAATTTGACATGCACATCTGTGTCTGTCATTTTGTATTTGTGAAAGACATTTTACCAATTCACAACTATTGATCTGCAACTTTGAGTTTTGCTACTGAATTACCTTCATAGATTCTTCTATGGGTAAGCATGCTGTAAACGCAGACATAAAAATGAAGGAATAAACATGATTATTTTGGGGTATAAAAGAGTGACTGAGTTGTCATCAAATGTATAATGCTTTTGATAGATTTAAATAGTGGGTTTATGTTAAGAAAAGCAATATTATCGAGCATTGTGTCTCTCATATTAAAAATTGCATGCTGTTGCTATCATGGCATTGTATTATGGAATGACTCAAGACGATCCTGAAGTGTGAATGTGTTTTAATTTACATCTTTTGTTTATTTCAGTTTTGTCTGCAGTATATTGCCCTGTTTTTAATGTGATTTGATTTGTTTCTCAGGTATGTAAATTATATTCAAATTTATTTTGTTTTGTTAAAATGTTAAAAAGTAGCACAGCAGAAAATGACTGATGCTGCTTCAGTTATGTCTGCAGTGTATTTCCCTGTGTTTCATGTGATTTGATTTGTTTCTCAGAATAAAGAAACACTGAGAATCACTTTTAGGAGGGTGTCATTGCTTTGAGTTGGTGACGATTGCAAAAAACACAACACAGAGGCCAACAATTGTTACATAAGCATATAGAAATCAGCAAACGATGGTGTTTGCCGCAACAAACATGCAAATCTGTATTGACCACTCTCCAAAGAAGCGTGGCTATAAAGACAATTATAATGACGATTGGCTATTTCAACTTTCTTTGTATATCTGCAGTCTTTGCAAAAAAATACTTAATTACAGTAATTTGGGTATTTGTAATCTGCTACTTTACTCAAATGATGCAAATTAAGTGTAAAAGAAGAGCATTTATGTTTATCCATTAATCAGATGGTTTTATCCAAAGCAATTTTCAAAAACAAAAAGTAAGCAGTTCATCAGAAAGTTGTTACACAAATGCAAACAAACGTACAACTATGAATTTATTGCTCAGGGATACAAACTGTTGCATCTGTGAAATGATCATGCACACGTATCTCTGCACTTTCATGCATGTGAAACTAATGATAATGAACACACACACACACACACACACACACACACACACACACACACACACGAATACACCCTTTATGACTAATACTGCAGTCTGCCACCAGAGGTTTTTGTTTGTTTCCTCTTCAATTTTCTGGATGTTTGAGGCACACTTGAGCTAAACAGGTCCTGTAAATGCTTTTTTACACTTTTTCTCAGCCGCTTTGGTGCATTTCTCACAACACTATTTACATTTGCACAACAGTTAATGCATTTCTTAAAACAATTAGGACAAACTGCAAAACCTAGTTGATAACCTGCAAAAGTGTGTCACTTGCTCACAATGGAAAGCTCATTCCTCAAAAGCAAGTATTCATGTCAATGAAAGTGTCAGTGTCATCAAAATGAAAAGTCCTGACATCATTGTTTATGAACAAGATAGTCGGATGGCTTTGTCATGTTTCATAACAGCACTATATACTATTTGCACAGTCATTTGAAAACTACAGTAAAGTTCACAGTACATGCATCACTGCATTTAGTGAGGTATCTAAGTACAAGACACTGAATATGTATGTTTCACATTTTTACTTCATTTGGTCTTTACAATTGTAATTTATTCACAGCATTGTGCAAAAGAATAAATACACCCTTACAACAAACATAAGCTCCCTTTGGGTAGAGCTGTGCACAACTGTAAACAATATTGTAGGGCATATTGAAACTGAACCTACAACATACACAGGTCTGTAAATCATTCATCAAATTGTTCGTTTTAGAAGACATTTTCAAGAAAAAAAGTTTTTTTTTTTATAAAATTAGCTTGACAGTTTTTGTAAACTAGTTCAACATTTTTGCATGTAATCACTCAAGTAATGAATTGAGCACTATTAGTTTTATATGGAATGACTATTCAGCATTCACAAGTTGAGTTAATTTTGACTGACATTACATAAGCAAATGATAATGTTACAAACAGCAGAGAGTTGTATGAAAGCAATTGATGCATGTCCAAAAGCATTTGCAATTTGTTGGAAGGAATGAGAAACTGCTACTATGATGTGCACAAATGACTAATTGTTTTGAGAAATGCATTAACTGTTGTGCAAATGTAAATAGTGTTGTGAGAAATGCACCAAAGCGACTTAGAAAAACTGTAAATGGTTCAGTTCTCATGAAACACAAGTGCTGATCAAATTTGTACCTGTAATGTATTGTAAATGAGTTGTGTTTTACTTTAGAATATTCCCAACTGTAAGATGTAAGGCATGTTATTTCTTTTAGTGCCAGTAATAACAAATTGACATGAAACTAGTGTTCCACCAACCTTAAGTACACTGTTGATCAATTATTTAGCTACAAATATGAATGATAATCATGCTAATTCTTATGAGAGACTTCTATAAATGATTTTAACTGATGTAAAAATGACAAAAATTCAGGAGAGACCCAAGAGACGTATGTACAGGCTCTTACAGTAAATGTGATTCTGACAATTGAGTAACTACCTAACAACCATTCAGAATTCTCTATGTTACAGATGATAAATGTAGTGCTGCTAGAATAATTCCTAAAACATGGAAACAATTATAAATGTACCATTTCTGGTTACATTGCAATGAAGTCAGTGGATTTTTTTTATATATATTTTTTTTTGAAGCCTGAAATTAGACCTGTGATTAACACAAGCTCAATATATTTTCACAGTTTACTCTATGCCAAATGGGTCTACAGAGATTGTCGCTGAATAATGATCTATTCCGTTGTTCACTTTACAGCCTTCCAACTTGTATATTTTAATAATAATAAAACAACTAGTAGAAAGTTGATTTATTTAAATAAAAATTTATGAGTGCCTAATTGTAGCATTCAAGTTGTTAGACCATGAGCCAAAAAAGCAGCTTTGTAATAAAGTCGCCATGTTAGTTGCCAAGATAGATATACAAGTTTGTTTTAATTAACAATAACCAAACTGTTTTTAATCTTTGTGAGACTTCTAACTCCTAACTAAAATGTGAAAACCAGCAATTTCCCAATTTCTTGTAATGTCTTTTAGTTATTTATGATAACCACGCCTCATGTGACAAGAGCCAACCAGGCAGCTTCACACTTTGTATGGAATTACACAGAAATAAAGGTAGACTAATTACCTCAGATTAACGATTTTAACAAGTCCATGTACAGATCCTTTCTCAGTGATGATCATTACATCACATATCCACCTCACATTCAACCTGATTTCAGAGCACTTGTTCAGCCCAACACAGAATGAATGAATGAATGAATGAATGAATGAATGAATGAATGAATGAATGAATGAATGAATGAAAATTAACTAAGGTGAAGCAGTCAAACAAACAACCCTGTGGCATTCATGTGAAATTAATGTTGTGATGCCGGTCTTTAAAATACATTATGTGCAAAATTGATTATTTTTTAAACTTTAGAGTATTTCTGAATGTTTAGTTTCACTTAATGTTTTTTTTTTTATTGTATACAAATTAACTGTATTGGCTTGGCCCTCTTAACTGCTCCAGAGTCTAATGTGGCTCCTTGGAAAAATGTATTGCCCACCTCTGATTTAAAGTATGCACATCAGCACGAGGAAATGTAACTATTTTACATATTGTCAGAACAGTGGCTAATTTGTACTAATTCATACGATTTCATTTGTATAGTATTTTTAAAAGGAGGTGTGCCCCTAAGCCTACCCCTCATTGGGAGATGAGCAAATTTTACTAAAATGTACGAATCTGATTACACAGCTTAATACAAATTAGCCACAAAATCAAACAGTTACAAATTGCTGTGAGACCGCATTGGATATTCCACCTCTTACAACGCAAAATGCACAGAGTTGGCATGATTATTATTTAGAAGAACATACTGTACTAGAAACATACTTTTAATTAAAGTTCCACTTTAATGTACATCTCTTTGGTTTTTGCAGTGTAGCAGTTTGTGTCTGCAAGCACAGATGACAGGAATACAGATATCATCTGTTAGAGCGACAAGTCTCAAAGTCATCAGAGGAGCCGGAGGCTGTTCTGTGCTGAGCTGTTTCATGTGGAGGGTGTTTCTGTGTGGAAATGAGGCCACACGCACAGCTTTCCTCTTGTGTGTATCTTCCTCATGATGTTTAAGGCCTGTAGGGGAAAGAAAATGCATAAAAATAAAAACGTTTTACATCGAATTAACCTTATGGTAGGTAGAATCCATTTATAAAATGAAATAAAAATACACTTGGCTCTATTATGTGACATGTCATGCAATTTGGCTATTGGCAAAATTTTAGATGATTACATCACAAGTAGGATTATACATCTAATATTATTGCAATATGAAACCACAAAAATAATATGAAGTTGTCTTGTTTATGTATGAATGACTGTGGTTTTGTTTACTGAAAAACACTGACATGCAAAACGATTTCATAACACACACTGTTTTATGCACATAAACACACATATCATTTTTCAGACACTGTGTAAACACTGAATAGAGTTCTCTGTTTCTGTGTTCTTGTTCTGGTAAGCACAGCCTGTAATGTCTTTAGTGAATGTAAACAATCAAGAAAGAAGACACAGGTGCATCATTAGACTGGGTCCGTGTCTTAGACTGCAGCTGTTGTTGTTTTTTTTGTCCCTTAATACTTGAAACATTGCTTTGTTTCACTTGTATCTTTGTTCACCTGTATTTATTTGCACTATTGATAATTTATTTGGTTTAGTTTTATTACATATTGTAATTTATATTTGTTAGATTAGAAGAGGCCAAAAATATACTAATATAAAAAAAGTATATGATGAAAGTATTTTGTGGTACGATTCACCACTAGAAGTGGTTAAGAACAGTTTTTTGTTCTAAAATTAGAGCTTCTTTCTGAAAAATAATTAAACATTGCAATAATACCTTGCTAGTATATAAGAATATAATGTATTATAACCCCTTTGGCAGTAGCATATTGTATAACCATATTTTTGTCAATACTGTACACAGCCCCATGTCAACCTAATAATGATAATAGCAATTAAAACTTTATAAAAAATAAAAGCTTATTAAAAACTAATCACACAATTTTGCTTCCACAATTTCATTTTAAAAGGAATAAAAAATTGTGAATAATGTAGTGAAGTAAACATTTATTTATTTATTTATTTATTTATTTATTTATTTATTTATTTATTTGTTTATTTATTTGTTTATAAAGGGTTCTCAAAAATGCTGTTCTGTAGTTATTTATTGATTTTACTTTTTCACTGGTTAATTGAACCTAATTCACTGAAAGTAGGAAAGTTGCAATGTTTATTTATTTATTTATGTATTTGTTTAATTAATTAATTCATTCATTAATTAATTGTTTATTTATTTAAAAAGGGCTTAAAAGGCTGTTCCCTAGGTAAAACATATTTATAACTGATTAATTGAGCCTAATTAACTGAACTTACAAAACTTGCAATGTTTATTTATTTATTTATTTATTTATTTATTTATAAAGGGTTTTTAAAAATGCTATTCTGTCTTAAAAACAATAACTTTTGACTGATTAATTGAAAATAATTAACTAAAATAAGGATACTTGCAATGGTATTAATTAATTTATTTCTTTGTTTGTTTATTTATTTTTTATTTATAAATGGTTCTTAAAAATGCTGTTCTGTAGTTAATGTAAAATAGCTTATAACTGATTAATTGAACCTAACTATCTGAAATTAGGAAACTTGCAAAGTTTATTTATTTATTTATTTTCGTTCATTTTTTTATTCATTTTCTTTTTCGGCTTTGTCCCTTTATTAATCAGGGGTTGTCACAGCAACCACCAACTTATCCAGCATATGTTTTACGCAACGGATGCCCTTCCAGCTGCAACCCATCACTGGGAAACACCCATACACTCTCATTCACACACATACACTACAAAGAATTTAGCCTACCCAATTCACCTATAGCGCATGTCTTTAGACTTGTGGGGAAAACCGGAGCACCCGGAGGAAACCCACGTAAACACGGGGAGAACATGCAAACTCCACACAGAAATGCCATCTGACCCAGCCGAGGCTCGAACCAGAGACCTTCTTGCTGTGAGGCGACAGTGCTATCTACTGTGCCACCACACCACCTTATTTATTTATTTATTTATTTATTTTATTATTATTTTTTTTATTTAGGGTTCTTAAAAATTTTGGTAAAAAAATTACATAACTGATTAAACCCCCTGTCGTGTTCACATACCGCACCTTTAGTGTTCCCGGTCAAAATTGACCGGTCTGTTTTAACTGCTTAAGTGGTAATTAGCACTAAAAACATTTTTCACCACCAAATTTTTATTCAACATTCTTTAGCTGTGAACAATGTCTTAAAGTAGTGTTCAACATGAATTTATAGAATTAGACATAAAATAACTGCAGTGAAAATACAAGAAGGCACTGAAAACGTATTACAAAATGAACAATACATGCCAGTAATCAAAATACTTTGTGTTGTTAATAATAGACAGCTCGTTAAAATAACTATTACAGGGTCTGACCAAAGAAATTGAAACTTTAATTTGTCTGAATGATTTACCAACCAGCAAAACACAAACCAAATGGTATACCTTCTTGTGTATTGAGTGCTCAAATTTTCATCCAGTCCTTCAATTGGACTATATTAGTGTACTACCATAGAGAATAGTGACTGAGGGTATAGACGGTGAGCATGTACACAGAACAAGCACTCGTTATACTTGGTCATTTTTGTGCGAGATGCTAATGGTCTAATCCAATTAAATAAAAAAAAAGAAAGTAAGAAAGACACACAGATGGGTTCACATAACAGACACTTAGTCTGTGTAGTATGTGTGAAGATATGATTCATTGTTTTTTCAAGTTGATTCATGTTGGAGGATCCAACGCTATCTCACGGCAGTTCATAACTTATTGATTTAGTGGCCAATTTGTATGAATTTGTAAGATCTCATTCATACAATTTAGTATGATTTGCTCATCTCTAATGATAGTTGGGTTTAGGGGTGGGGTTGGGGGCCACCCCCTCTTTTTAAAAATCGTACATTTTTTTGTACGACTGAACGAATTAGCCACTAAACTGACAAAACTTAAAATATAGTTGTATGGATGTTTTCTGTGTAATGGATGAATATAGTCTGGATACCAAATCATTTCCTATGGTGGTCATTTTTGACCGGGAACACCACAGGTGTAACAAGGTTGATTAAAACACTCAAAATTCAATGAAAGAGGTGATCATCACTTTTATATGTTCAAGTGCATAGTGTGGAGGATACCATAAGGCCTTAAGCCAACCAGATGTAAAAATTTATATTTATGAGTGTTTTAAGTTGTGAATCGGTCAGATTTGACCCGAACCCGATAGGAAGGTTAATTTAACCTAATTAACTGAAATCTGGAAACTACCAATGTTTGTTTATTTATTTTATTTAATGGAAATCAGTTAAAGTTGAATCCATAAAAAGAAACTGGCAAAGGAATTTTGGGAGGGTAAGAAATTCATTTAAAAGGGCCCTGAAGATGTTCACTGGACAAAAAATGAAGCTGAGGAAGTGTGTGGAGCGAGTAAGCGAGTCTCTCTCTTTGTCTCTCCAACCCTTACGGTTCACTTTCCCTAATAAGAGATGGCCAATTAAAGCCTTTTAGAGCCACAGCCTGATCAATAGCCTCCCTGAATCTTCCTAAAGAGAGCGAGCAAAAGAGAGGGTTATATTTATGATCCCAGTCCTCCTCAGTCCCCAGAGAGAGAGCGGCTATTGAAAGATTCGTATTGACTTTCCATGCAGGGCTTTCATCTTGTTTTATTGCGTTGTGGTGGTGTAGTTTGGCTCTGGGTGATGGTGGGTGGAGGGGAATGGATGGGGTGTCTGGATGAGGGAGTGAAGTCTGGGATCTCTCCACTGCAGGGAGCTCAATTACGGAAAGAAGAATACAGCCACAAGAGGGGGGTAATTTCAACAGCGCCCTGTAACCTCCAAACACCAGGCTAGCAAGCACCCACTCGTGTGATCCAAGGTGTGTGTGGTTGTGTAACATAGCAGGGGATTCATTCCTGTGAGATGTGTAGAGTTAGATGTTTTTTTTTGTGTGTGTGTGTTTGTTTTGTTTTTGTTTTTTGGTTGGCGGGAGGTTTCAAATGATATCTAATGCATGGACTAAACAATGTGTTATCATTCACATATGTCAATAGCTCAGTGGTTGCTTATAGTTTGTTTGTGTTTGACATACCTAGAAATATTATTTAATTTAACCATTCATTCATTTTCCTTTAGCTTAGTCTCTAATTTATAAGGGATTGCCACAGCGGAATCAACCGCCAGCTATTCTGGCATATGTTTTACCCAGTACTGGGAAACCCCCATACACTCTTTCAATCACACACGCATTCATACACGGTCAATTTAGTTCATCTAGTTCACCTATACCCCATGTCTTTGGACTGTGGGGGAAACTGATGTTAAAATAGGTTCCAAATCCCTCCTATTTTGAGGCCCACCACAACGTGACATAGGAGTGCGGTTTTCCCCACCAAATTGATTGACAGCTAGGTATTAACATGTCTCTGTAGTAATGCGTATAATCATATCAACAAGACAAAGCAATTGAAATTAAAAGATCTGATCAGCTCTCTGTGATCATCAGTCATCATTAAATGTGATCATAAATGAGTTTTACAAGTTTAAATCGTTTTTAAAACACTGCGATTGTACTGTCTTTCTCACCACAGCCTCGTGTTAGTACAATTATAAAAGAAGACACTTCAATCCCGGTTTGTGGACGTTAAATCAGGTTTATTTTGTACATTAACATAACGGATATCCATACAGCAGTGGATATTAACGTGTATCCTGACAAAATTGCCATGCAAAAACAGTGCAATGTTAAATACGCACGCTGTGTGTGTGTCCGCTGTGTGTCTGTGTGTGCGTGAATTTTGTAATGACATTGTGTGTGAGTCATTGAAAGGCTTGAATTAACTCCACATCAAATAATCAATGGGAAAGTTCTTACTGTAGTATTCTCACAAACGTTACGTGAGATCTGCTTCCTTCATGTCTGTCACTGTGCTGTTTATCTGACGCAGCTGAGGCGGAGATTGAGGCACATTCTGTGGGAACGGTGGGTGGAGAGAGCTAGCATTAAAGGCACAGGCAACAAAAACAGCTACAAGATGCTCAGAGCTGAAAATTACAAGCTTCTGAAAAGTATAATAAATAATCTGATGGGTGTTTTGAGCTGAAACTTTACAGACACAAAATCCTGGAAAAGGGGTAAAATAAATGCCCTTTAAAGCTTACTGTGAATTTAAAGTTTCGTTTACCATTTCTGAGACAAAATTATACACATTTCATTCAGAAATTTGTGAAATAACAAAACTAATCTGAATTTTAAAAATAAATCCCAATGAGATATCTTCTGAAGAAATATCAGCATATTCTGAACTAAGCGAAACTGAACTGAACTTAAACACTGAAAACTTAACTGACACTGTTTCAATTTACTATAATCTTCAATGTGAAGCTGCTTTTACACAATCCACATTGTAAAAGCGCTATAGAAATAAAGGTATATTGAATTGAATTGAATATTCATGTTTTCTGGAAGAGCGAATGAGTACACATGACCCCAAAATATGTAGTTGTTTTTTCACTCAAAATGGAGAAGTTAAAGCATCTACCAGTAGGGGTTAATTAAGTCATGTTAACCTGTCAAACCTTGCAGGACATAGCAGATTGAATGGGGTTTTTGTGATTGTTTTGCGAGCAATGCTCAAAAGGAACCTTTGTGAATGAGTATCAGGGCATTCATGTACAGTACAAAGATTAGAAAATATAAATGTAATGCATACTTGATGAATAAAAGAATCAATTCCCTTCGAACTCCAAAGCAATGCCAGTGTCAGTGGTTTTTAGCATGACATTATCTTATGCAAACTGATGTTTTTGGATTGTTTAGTTATACAGAATGACTTACTTTTAAATAAGAGGAAATTATAAATTTGTTATTGTGCTTTTAAATGCACTTCTATTCAGTACTTACTTTCCAGCAAGTGCTTGTGTGAGTCTTATTCTGCAATTCAAGGGCCTATGCAGATTTTTTTAGCATTAAAGCATGCAAATTGATGTTAAATGAATATTTAATTACATATTTATTTAAAACCAAACAAAATATTTATCATATTTAATGCACTTTTTAATGCACTTTCATGCCATGCAATAAATGCAACATGCACACTTTACCACAGCCACACACACACACACACACACACACACACACACACACACACACACAC
>CAIGQZ010000427.1:21912473-21926825 GCA_903798205.1 Danio tinwini
CACACACACACACACACACACACACACACACACACACACACACACACCTGTAATTCTATATTGCATACAAACTAATGTTTTTGAATTTGTAACTGCAGATTTTGTCTATATATATTTGTATTAAGTTTAAAAACACATTTTAAATGCAATTGCATGCTGTGTATTAAATAAGCACCCATTAAACTTGGTATTTATTATATTATGAGTGGTGCCGCTGATGTGTATTGTCATAGAAAACAATGTGGTCTAATTTAAAAAATGTGTAAGTCTGATGTGCAACTCCATTTTAGAATGAGTCTTGAAGGGACAGTTCACCCTAAAATTAAACGTGTTTCATACTTTTCTTTCTTTCTTTCTTTCTTTCTTTCTTTCTTTCTTTCTTTCTTTCTTTCTTTCTTTCTTTCTTTCTTTCTTTCTTTATTTATTTCTTATATTTTGTGTTCCTTAATTATAATAATGTCAGTGCCAATGGCATATTGGAAAGTGCATCGACACATGCACTCCTGTGCTCTTAGCCACCTGAAGGTCCTATGCCGATTCTTCCCCTCTCTCTCCCCACACTTTCTTGTCAATTATCTCTACTGTCCTATTCAGTAAAGCTGAATCCAAAGAACACTAAAAAAATATTTATCATAATTGTTTGGAAAGAACGTTGACAACATTTTTATTTGGGGATAAACCGTCTTATTACAAGAATATGGACTTTAATTTAATGATGTGCTTGTAAACATAATCGGTCAAGGGTAAAGAAAAGGCCTCTTATTCTAATTAGCTCTGATTTGAGAAGTAAAAGCAGGGAAAAAAGAGGAGGAATCACACTAAATAATTTCGGATTGTACTGAGAGAAGGTTTAAGAATGATTAGATGGACAGAAGTCCCGTACCGTAGTCTAAGGAACGCAGAAGTCCCGGCTGTGAAATGTGCACTCGCTGATCAATATTCCTGTCAGGCTGCATTAATCTCCATATAGAATGTCACCTTAATGCCAGAGATACACATTGGTTTCTACTGCTGGGATGCCTGTTAAAAGTATGGATCAGAGCCAGTATTTAGCTGATGCTTCGTCTGCATCGCCAGTCTCAGGTTTGAACCAGAGCTTCATTATACTTGCAAGCTTAAAAACAGCTTGTAGAAAAGTAAATGATTTAAAATGCCCCTTTTATCAACATCTCCGATTTTTATTTCACTTCAGGATTTTTGGGAGAAATATTTAGGAGTATTTTGGGAGCTATAAAAGAGTAAACTTTACATAAGAAAACTTCTACCAGAGTTTATCATCTTTCTTGTTTACATACGATCTTAAAAATAAATGTTCCAAACGGGAATTCTTGCAGTTAGCACACAGAATATCCGTTGTTGTCTCTGCAATGAACAGTTGTTAAAATGTCTTTTTTTGTTTTGTTAGTATACATTTTAAGAAATAGAATTTAAAAATCTAAAGCTGTTTTAACTTTAACTGATTTTTACAAACAATAACTAGTGGTAGCAACTCCAAAATGGCACGTTTTTTTTTTTTTTTTTTTTTGGTATTCCCAATATTTCCGGTGTCATGAGAAATTGAGTCTCCCAATATTTGGTTCTCTCTAGGATAGTATTGTTTCACTGGAGTAGTAATAGGTATAGATTGTTAAGTACAGTATTACAACTATTAATAAATCTCATTCTAATTTATATTATGTAAAAATTTTAATAATGACCATTTCATTTCACCATTAAAATGACAATTTACGAGCATTATATCCATATTTATATGCTGATGTATAATTAAAGGCGTGTTAGGGTTATGAAATTGAGCATTTATCTTTTATAATGTTTAGTTAGCCCAGTTAGCCTATGTGCTAGCATAATCATACATCTACTGTTAGCCTCCTACAGATATGGCTACTGAGAATGTAGTAAGCCACAGTAAAGCAAAACATGGTCTAACACAAGAAATACATGGCCAGCAGGGGGCAGTTATGATTTCAATATCACTTAAGCTATTTTATCTAGATCTATGAAATTGTGTTGAGCTCTCAAAGTGGACACGTAATTTGTAAAGTTACCACCCCAGTGACAGCTTGCGTACCTTTATTTCTGAGAGTGTAGGCTACATGCATCTAAACACGCATGACAATTAAGTCAATGGAAAAGCAGTTGTTCCTTGCGCCACCTGGTGGCTAATTGCAGTACTGCGCATTAAGAAACGCGAATTTTCAGTAGCCATATCTGTAGTTACAACAAGCTAACACAGCTCCGATTAGCCACACAAGAAGGTACTGTATCACGATAATAGCTTTTGATCAGGTATTCACCACCGATGATCAATTGGGGTCCTAATCTGACTAGATTTTTCATGTCCACAAAAAGTTAGTACATCAGTTTAATGCCTCATTCAAATGAATGTTTTTTTTTTTTTATAGTATCACTATATTGGGGTGTTAGGACCCACACAGAGCCCCGGAGGTCTCCTTTAAAAAACTGACCAGACTCTGGAGCTGTGGTGAAAAATTGTTTGTGAAATTGATTCTGCATCGTTCCTGAGATTTTCTAAATGCATCGCTATTGTCTCTTGAATCAATTTTGAGCTTAGTTTTTACCAGCAGATGGTGCTCTTGGCTAGTTTTTAGAAGAGCTGCGTAAACTGCTTTTATTTCATGGGATTATGTAAACACATCTCACTATATACACTCTTGTATATTGCTTAAACCTTTCCTGAATTAATTATCATTTTAAGATCAAGTGGTTGTAAGGAATTGGATACAAGCAGGTATGGCTGTTTGTAAATCACACAGTGCCGTCTGCTGTGAAAAACTAAGCTCAGAATTGATTCAACAGAGAATAGCAATCCATGAAAAACTCAGCATTGATTTCTCAAACTATTTTCACCACAGCTCTACCTGAAATGGTTCGAAGAACATGATAGACAGTGGGTTCTGCTTGGGCTCCAATTTCCACTCCTGAACATCTATGGGACATTCTGTCTGAAGTTTCACCTCACAATTAGTAAAGTCGTAAAGATGCTAATGCTACTACTGTCTTTCTGTATGTTCCTGTCTTTAACTCTTTAAAATGTATAGTATTTTTCAGGAAATCAACATAATTTACTGTTACTGCCTATTATGCTGTGTTAGGCTCTAGCTAATTTACTGTAGTTCCCCACAAAAGCAGTTCCTTTGCAATATCTAAATGTGCTCGAGTTCCTATGGTGCAAACATGCCAAAAAGCTATGAAAGCTCTTTTAAAATTGAAATACACGCATTGAAATACAACGTTTTTTTGCTTTTACTACCATCACATCTTATCAGAGGAACAGGCACTCCTGCAGATTAGCATCCAACACACAGGCCATCAGTTGTCATGGGGACTGTGATCCTGAGGTGAATTGCAGTCATTACATCTACTCAGAATCTCAGGCAGTCGTAAGCAGAGCTTAATAGATTTTAGTGGATACTCGAAAATTGAGCTCATGTAAAGGACACCACACTGCAAACGAAACTTTAACATGTTTGTGTAAATCTAGGTGAAATTTATAGACTTGTCTGCAAACAGACAGAACTCTGATTTTTGTTATTTTGTTTCGGTGGAGATAAACAACAGAACCACAAACATTTGCAGTGCTTGCTATGAATAAACACGCAAAGGGATCTGAAGGTGCAGCGACTATACTGTGGGAAAGTGCAATTAAAATGAGAAAAACACACTGGGTTGCTTGTTGCCTCTGTCTAAAGATTAGTGTTTCTGCCGTAATCAAATGTGGATGAATATAGATTTTTTTTGAAGGGGCTTATTTACCTTTTTATGCAGAGACTTTCTCTTTTTCTTCAGTATATTAGAGATATTCTCATACCCCAGTGGGAAATGGGAAAGAATGTTTTGGATGCATTCCAGCTAAAATCCCCACTTGATTAGATTTAATAAGCTTATGGACCAATCGCAATACATTTGAAATGATATTAAGGAACCTTTCAGAAACCCTCTTAATCCTACAAAAGGACAATGAAATTGGTGCTGAGAGACACAATTTGCAAACATAATGTTGAGTTAATGGATATGTAAAATTTGTTTACAGTTCAGAGAAAATAAGTCAGAGCATTGTGACTGCGCTCCACTTAGTTTTTTCTTTTTGCTCAATTTACTTAACATAAACTAATGAAAACTTTCATTGTGTGCGATCCATTTGAACTTGTTAAACTGAATGCTAGCTGAATCCATTTTCTCTGGCACCTCATGATTAACACGATTTCAATGAGACTCAATGGTTTCAATGGTTTTCAATGGTTTATACTTCTGCTTTGAGTGATCAGAGTGACCCGCTGCGCATGCATTGTGCGTTGCCGTGCATTTATACGTCTGCGCGCTGTTTGTGTTGCTCTGCAATAACACTTCCGAAACACTAGCTTGCAGTGAGATTTTATGTTTGTCTGTGTTGTGTTTCTTCACTGGTGTTTTATTTTTTTTTGAACGCTACCTTAATGTACAAGTATCTAAAACTCGCTCATTCAGAGGCGGGAACTGGAAGACGTGCAACAACTTTAATCATACACTCTCAGAAATAAAGGTATGAGAGCTGTCACTGGGGTGGTACCTTTTCAAAAGGTACACATTTGTACTTGAAGGGTCCATATTGGTACCTCAAAAGTATATATTAGTACCTACAAACTTTAAGAGGAACACGTTTGTACTTTTTAGGTACTAATATGTACCCTTGAGGTATTAATATGGACCTTAGGTACAAATTTGTTCCTTTTGAAAAGGTACCACTCCAGTGACAGCTCACGTACCTTTATTTCTGAGAGTGTAAGGTAAACACAAAACAAACCTTTCCATCTGGAGCCCCTTTAGGGGACTCCACATTTGTAAACACTCGCTCCATCTGGTGCGTGTAGTTACATTTCTTGAGAGGTGCGAGTCAGCGTTGGCGACGGCCACTGCGAGGGGTATGCGACCGCGCGAAGGCTATGCCGGACCATATGGGTGCGCCTGACGCAGAAGTATTAATCAGCCTAAAGGGCCCTATCATACATTTTGCGCAATTTGTTGCTATTTTCAGACCAGTGCAACCCTAATTTTCACATTTTTCACAGTCTAGTGCTTAGAAGCAAACGCTTAATTTACATAGCATGTACAGCAATACACAATTATTTGTACATACAGTATGAAAAAAAATAATGGATTAAAATGTTACAAAAATTAATATTTACTACATACATATAAAAAAACACCACCTCCATGCCTTATTCATGTCCGGGAGGCTTTTTTCAGTGTATTCATGACAATTTGCATTTGTATAATGTTATTATTATTAGCAGTATTATTTATTATATGTATATTTATATTTGTTTTAAGGAAAACTAGTTTAGATTTGTCCACCTGTTGGGTTTTGGAGATGTGTGCATCACCATATGGGGCATAAGAACAGGACGTCTGTTTGGATATAACTTAGTTTTTTTTACCACACTTCATTATTATTGTTTATTTATTTATTTGCTGGAAATTGGAACTGAATTTAGAAATAGTTTTGAAACAAATCTTTGTGCTTAATATGAAAATAAATATGTAGGCTTCAATGAAGTGCACACAACAGTTTCCTTATCACAAAATAAGCATAAAGAGAAAGTAAAGAGGCTGAATGGACGAGGCTCGTTCTTTATCCTAGTGCAGACGGTCTGTTTAATTGTTTTCTTGCTAGTAAAACATTCAGTTTTTCCACTTACAAAGTCTGTCATGTAAATAGCAAATGCACCATGGCGCAGCGATTCTTAAAGAGAATGGAGATAAGACTCTGATTGGTTTAATGCATGTTATGCTCAAAACACACCCATAACTCATTAAAAAAATAAGCACAACCCTGTTAGACCATGTGCCACAGTGCAAACCGTATTTTTCCATTCCGTTTTTTCCTTAAATTAGCAAAAGATTCGGACACACCCAAATGCTTTTACACCATGCATTTTAGACTTTGCTCCTAGATCATTAAAATAGAGCCCAAAACCAGTGTTTCTCAACCATGTTCCTGGAGGACGACCTGCTCTGTACATTTTCCATGTTTCCTTAACCAAACACACCTGATTCAGATCATCAGCTCATCAGCAGAGACTGAAAGACCTGTAATTGGTATGACAGACAAAGGAGACATCCAAAACATGCAGTGTTGGTGGTCCTCCAGGAACGTGGTTGAGAAACACTGAACTAAATGATGCTACTAGCTACTGTGCAAAAACAGTGACCAGTGACCTGTCGCTTGTTTGGATACACACAGCATTCTGGTGTTTTCTGTTGCTTCCCAGTGGTTTACTCCAGTAGAT
Source organism: Danio tinwini (assembly GCA_903798205.1). Taxonomy (NCBI): domain Eukaryota; kingdom Metazoa; phylum Chordata; class Actinopteri; order Cypriniformes; family Danionidae; genus Danio; species Danio tinwini. The sequence goes on from CAIGQZ010000427.1 coordinate 21,918,761, forward strand.
TGGGTTGGTCTGCTTGACTTGTCTGTTTGTGTTTCATTTTAATCATTCATTTAGGTTTTTGCTTTACTAGATATTTCAGTTGAATTTAAGCTTAAGAAAACCCATTTCCAATGTGTGCAACCACTGCCAGAAGAATGTTTCGATTCTGTTGTTTATAAAATTGTACCTTGTGTATTTTGCATGTGTTAGCGGTTATTTTGAATATGTTTTTTTTATAAATGCATCAATTGTGCACATCGGCTGTTCAATGTAGCAATGTTGACATGTTTAGAAATGTTACATTATCAGAAGTTATCAGGCAAACAAGGCTTTCAGTTATCAGCCAGTACTGTTTTTGGTAAATGTCAGCAGCTGAAGAAAAAAAAAGTGTGAACTTGTTTTTTTTTTACTAGAATGGGTTTCAGCTTGTTATTTAAATAAGCCATGGCATCTTGCCCTTTAAAACTGAGCTATACAAAGTAATTTGTTTAAATTTATTATAGATATGTAACATATCAGGGGGGAGGGGGATGTTTATGTGACAGTTTACTAAAAATTAGAAATATGTTATGTCTTGTTGTGGCTATTTTACTATAAACTGCTATTTTTATAAACTACTAAAATATAGGTATGCTCTTGTTATGTCTAGGTACACTAAAAACAAGACTTTTTGTGGCTTTTTTCAAACTTCATATTTAAAATTAGTTAAAATAACACAATTCTTAATTTTTTTGAGGGGGACAACTTAATTGTTTTATGTTCAATCCACTTAAATTTGTAAAAAGGATTACGTTAACTTAATCGATTTGTGTTGGGACAACATAAAAGAATTGTGTCGAATCTGGCATTTTTTTTACAGTGTATGCCCGAGTACTTGATAATCAACTTGCTTCTTTACATAGCAACATTGGAATTCCTAAAACTGTATTTTAGTTATGTTTGTTGATCTGTGAGTTCGGATCATTTTGGCAACATTGTCATCTGTACATGGAACTATTTATGTGCAAAGAAAAAGCATTTCCATTTTGTTTTACATTGTACATCAGTGTTGTGCAAACTTACCATTTGTCCACATAAACTGAGCATTCAAACTAGCAATTCAGTTAAAAAAACACAGTTTGCTCACCCTTTGGAAGTAATTTATTTTGGATACAAGTGAGATTGAGCATAGAGTGTGTAATCATGCATAGTGAGTGGCAAATAAATGTTTCACTGCCATTCTCCTCTATAGAGTCATTAGAAAGCAGCAGAAAATGGCCTTCTTGGTTGTTGGTTATTTTTTATATCGTTTATATAGTGGGTATTTGTAAGTGCGTGATTTCTAAACTTCTAGAGACTGAAGTGTAATTTCTTAGTTTATCAACGTATACTTTTTAGTGTAATTTAAGTATAACAGTATAGTAAACATTGAGTATAGAACTAATTTATTATCTTTTTATGTTTGTATTTTGGTATCTCTGTTAAAAATGTTAATACATACATAGGCCAGTGCAGTACATTGTAAACTTTGTTCATATTTTTGTACTTTTAGTTGAAGTAAAAGTATAGCATAGCATACAGTAACACTTTATTTTGATGGTCCATTTGAGTATTAGTAGACTGTTTGCTTAATATCTGTTGATATGCTCTTTTAACTGACATTTAACTGGCTATAAGGAACTTTACAAGTACATTTCAACTTACACTAACCCTCACCCCAACCTAACAGTCTACTTATAATCTAATGAGAATCAGTTGGCATGTAGATGCAATGTAACTTAAATTTTAAAAAAAAGTGTGACCTAGCATACTAATATTAATAGGAAGTAAAGAGCAGTGTTTCTCAACTGGTGGGTCATGATCCAAAAGTGGGTGGCATTACCGGTTTGAGTGAGTCACAGAGAGTTTTTGTGATGTGCAAATCAGATTTTGAAAAAATTTCTGTCAGATGCGGTTCAAGTGTGTAACAAAAATGTTCTACTAATTCAATGTCTGCCATCAGATAATATGTTGAAATACAGTGTCATTATTGTTCTCATATTATTTTTCTTATTTGGTACAAAATTAAATGTCTCTCACCTAAGAAAAACTAAGTTTTTCAACATGTCAGCTGTTATATTGTGCTCATTGCATGCTCTTCAATTGCACACACATACAGTACATGTAGCAATGCTGTATATTACTTCATTTTGAAGAGCAAATGTATTACATTCAGAATAAATTTGTAAGTATTTCTACTTGTCTAAAAATCACTAAATGGCCTAGGACCTCATAACATTACATATATGCTTACTGAATACAAACCTAATAGAACACTCAGATCTTTAGGATCATATAAACTAGAAATTCCAAGAGTTCAGTCAAAGCAGGGTGAATCGGCCTTCAGCTTCCCTGCTGGAATCAGCTTGCAGAAATGATCAGATGTGCTCCAACATTAGGCACATTCAAATCAAGACTGAAAACACATCTGTTTAGCTGTGCCTTTACTGAATGAACACTGTGCTACGTTCGACAGATCGCACTATTATGTCTTTCTTTTCTTTTTTATTCTTTTATAACCTGTTTTAACACATTTTAATCAGTTTTTAGCTGTTTTTTAAATAGTTTGCTCTATTTTTATATTATTTGTTTTTATTTTATTTATACGTGTCTCTTTTATTCCTGTTTATGTAAAGCACTTTGAATTGCCACTGTCTATGAAATGTGCTATATAAATAATTGAGGGCGACGCAGTGACGCAGTAGGCAGTGCTGTCGCCTCACAGCAAGAAGGTCGCTGGTTCAAGTCTCGGCTGGGTCAGTTGGCGTTTTTGTGTGGAGTTTGCATGTTCTCCCTGCGTTTGCATGGGTTTCCTCCGGGTGCTCAGGTTTCCCCCACAGTCCAAAGACATGCGGTACAGGTGAATTGGGTAGGCTAAATTGTCCGTAGTGTATATGTGTGAATGAGTGTGTATAGATGTTTCCCAGAGATGGGTTGTGGCTGGAAGGGCATCCACTGTGTAAAAACGTGCTGGACAAGTTGGCGGTTCATTCCGCTGTGGCGACCCCGATTAATAAAGGGACTAAGCCAAAAAGAAAACGAATAAATGATAAATAATTGCCTTGCCTTACTATCATGCACCTTCATAGCTATGCAGTAAACGATGCATTTTCCAAAAACTACCAATAAATGTTCGTTACTGTAGATGGGGAGGATGTGCATGTTAATTTGATTAGTCAGGAGCTGTTTCCATTTAGTTTGTGTTTGTATTGTGTATTTACCATGGTATGTGTTTTTCATCATTTTAAAATGCTGTTTTATTTACTCTTTCTGCCACACTTTATACCTAGTGTATATTAGTAAAGTGGGGAAGTATGTGTGTGTCAAACATTTTTGTAAATTACATTTGTTTGGGCTATACACTGTTTATTTGGAAAAAAAAGAAAGAAAAATATCATTATGTTAGCTTTAATGAATTTTGGAGGCTCCATTTAAATAGCACAAGTTGCCATCTATTGACGAGGGTTAAAGACAATGGATAGCATCACTTCATTTTAAGCCACATAACAATGTATTATCAGTCCAGGAGGTTGTGCTGGTCAACAGAAATGTTAGTTCACAGATAATAAAATCAATTAAAAATAGAGTAATGAAATATATTAAAACTATTATTTTAAAGCTGTTGAAATATAAATCTTTAAATGCCTCCACTCACAAACCATCCTCATTATGCATACTGTACAAGCAAAGCATAATAGGTCATTTTGCATTCTATGAAAAAGGTCATGGATGACCATATTTCAGTTTAAATAACTTTTGACCCTCAACATTAGAAAAATACTTTATTATAAACTAACGATGAGTTAATGCATGCACTAATCAACTAACTTTAACTACAACTTGAGTCACATGAGTTTAAGCGTGAATAACGGCTACCTTAATTACTTATTAGTACAATATGGTGTTAGTTGTTTGTTAAATAATGTATCAACCACATTAGTTTATGGTTAATATGGATTTAACCATTATGAACTCATGATATGTTAAAGTATAATTATATAATGACTTTACTTGGAGGGGCACATCATCATTAGCCCATTCTTTACTACTTATGAATTTCATCTAGTGTGTTTACACTGGGTAAGAGAAGTGTTTTGTCAACATCAACATGAACTGTTTAAACACAGGAGTTTATGAGTAGTTAAGAATGATTTAATGGTGATGTGCCCCTCCAAGTAAAGTCATGGCATAATTATGGGTTAACAGCTCATGAGTTCATGCTGGTTACATGTAACTTTAACATAATTTCAAGGTGCAGCCTTGGGCTGGAGGGGGTCCGGTTTGGGGACCACAGGATTTTTATCTCTGTTATTCGCAGACGATGTTGTTCTGTTGGCTTCATCGAACATGGACCTTCAGTATGCACTGGGGCAGTTTGCTGCCAAGTGTGACGCGGTTGGGATGAGAATCAGCACCTCCAAGTCCGAGGCCATGGTGCTCCACCGGAAAAAGATGGTTTGCCATCTCCAGGTTGGAAGAGAGTCCTTACTCCAGGTGGAGGAGTTTAAGTATCTCTGGGTTTTGTTCATGAGTGAGGGAAGGATGGAACGTGAAATTGACAGGAGGATTGGTGCAGCGGCAACAGTAATGCGGTCGATGTACCGGTCCGTTGTGGTAAAGAAGGAGCTAAGCCGAAAGGCAAAGCTTTCGATTTACCGGTCAATCTACGTTCCTACTCTCACATATGGTCATGAGCTTTGGGTCATGACCAAAAGGACAAGATCTCAGATACAAGCGACTGAAATGAGTTTCCTTCGAAGGGTGACAGGGCGCACTCTTATGGATAGGGTGAGGAGCTCTGACACTCGGGAGGAGCTCGGAGTAGAGCCGCTGCTCCTCCACATCGAGAGAAGTCAGAAGCATCTGTTTCGGATGCCTCCTGGACGCCTACCTGCTGGAGGGACTATGTCTCCTGGCTGGCCTGGGAATGCCTCGGGATCTCCCCGGAGGAGCTGGAGGAAGTGTCTGGGGAGAGGGAAGTCTGGGGTTCTCTTCTAAGACTGCTACCCCTGGGACCCGGCCCCGGAAAAGCGGCAGAAAATGAATGAATGAATGAATAAATGTTAATCAATACATTCATTAACATTAATACAATGAAATTAACACATTAATTAACAACTTGTACAACATGTACTAACAAGTAATTAAGCTAGCCGTTATTCACACACGAACTGATGTGACTCTTGTTGTACTTAAAATTAGTTCATGATTAGCGCGTGCCTTAACTCATTAATTCATAATAAAGTAATGGTTAGTATACATATAATACTTCATTATTTATGTACTGTTATTGTACCAATGCATGTAACACCTTTAACATGACACTTTTTCTTTTCTATATCTTAAAGGAAAATAAAATGTAATTTAAAATTAAATTTTAAAAACTAATTTATTTGTCCTGGCTGTTGCCTTGGTGCTGAGGGATTGAGACACACTGTCAGTGTTAGTGTACATACATGACCAACCGGACCAGGGGGGGCCAAGTTGGAGCACTCACTCTGGTCCCCTAAGCTCTGCGATTGGTTGGGCAAATTCCAAATTGAACCACAACAAACGATTACAATTGGCTTAAGATTGGGAATGAAAATTTGGGACATTGCAACCTGCAGAACCTGGGAAAAATAAAAAAATAAAAACACATGACCAACCACAGTAGCGTTCAAGAAGGTTTGAACTAAAGAGAAAGGAAAAAGTAATGCAAAAATGCATACAATTTATGACAACTGTAGAATTTAGAAATCTTGTCCTGATGCATTTGTTATCCCGAAAAGGTCATATTGAAAATAATATGTATGGTCACCCTAATGTATAGAGGTCATAGCTGTCAACTTCAATTGATGAAGTCAGGAACCTTGATCCACTTTCATGCTAAATAAAAGAAATATAACTAGACTAATACATTTTATATAACCATGGTACATTTTATTCCTTTGGTTGTGTCCTATTTTACAGCAGTGTGACTGGTGCTTTTTCCAAAAAAATTAATAAAAAATGATGCAATGTGCAGTATGATGTTACTTAGCAAGAGCAATAGTATAGTTTTACCAGTACAGACAGATACCTGTGTGACCAGGGCATGATATTCAACTTCAGAATGTAAAACTTTAGATGCTTACTGGAAACCTCTCCCGCAGAGGAACACATGGTAATGGATTTGGTTTTTAAAAGGTATTTCTATGGAAATGGAACATGTTTTTCTTGATGCTCGATTTTCAACCCTTGATGTCATGACACACAAAGAGCAGCGTCTGTCTCATTTTAGCAATTTTCCTTTATTCAGTAGTTTCAAACCTCTTCAAAAAGCATGCAAGCAGTGCAATCACAGTTTATGACTGTGATTTTGTGTGTTTTTTTCCCCTGTTATTGGACAAACAGTTAAATTACTAGAACCTTTTACCATCCAACTACCATTCTATTTATTATCATATTATTTTTCACATATTCTTTCTATTTAATGGCATACAATGACATACCCATGAAGTGGGAGGACACATGTTTTATATACTTCATTAAAATGTCTTGCTTGGGCTTACTATGGATTTTGTATCTCATATTAAGAAGTTGTAAACAAACAGCATTTGCTTATATTTAAGTTGCAAACATGCTTAAATAATCAGTGTTGGGGGTAACGGGTTATAAGTAACGCACGCTATGTAATAATATTACTTAATAATATTATTAACAAGTAAAGTAACGCATTACTTTTAAAAATGTCATATTGAGTTACTTTTTAAAAAAAGATTTAACGCGAGTTTGAGAGAGAGAGAGAGAGAGAGAGAGAGAGAGAGAGAGAGAGAGAGAGGTGTTTACCAAGTTTTTTGTAAAGTTTTGTGAGAAATCATTTTAGCCAGACAAACCATGTTTCTCTCCATGAACTATATGGGTGATTCTATAGTTAGAGGTACATTTAGTGACTAAAGCCATCCTTTTTTCAGCTTCTTGATGTCTGAATAAATCTATGTATTTTTCCATCATGTATCATTGTGTAATCAAAATATGTTATTTTGCCCTTTTTTTTTAAATAATAATAAATAAATAAATCACCAATATTTTAATTTTAAAATAAACTGTAAACTGCCAATACTGATACCACAATTTCAAAAGGAAAACCAAACATTTCATTAATCACACATTGGACAATTTAAAAATATGTTAATCATGATTTCATTGCTGTCATGTGATTTTAACATTTATATCAAGTAGAATGTTATAGAAGGCTAAGGCTATAGGCTAAAAAGTTGTAAAATTGTACATTGTTACTGTCAAATCAGTTGCAATTTAATAACTACTCATAATGATTTTTCTTGCTATGATTTATTTTTTCTACACATTACTAAATTTACCCGTAACAGAGTTGACAAACAATATATAAAATAAAAAAAAAACATTTTATTCCCTAAAAGTAAAAAATTTAATAATTTATGTTTGGCAAAAGCTGTATTATAAAATTAAATATGCTTTCAATAAGATACTGGAAATAATTTGAAATGTCAAATATGCATGCAATATAATCACCCATATTGCTTTTAATGCATATCATAATTTTTACAATAACTGTAACTAGTGTTGTCACGATGCTGGAATTTCCAACTTTGAGATGATACTGTAGAATGGTATTTCGACCACAGCGGTTCGAACAGTAGTTCTGCCGAGCGACTAAAAAGTTATCAGCATGATGGTAAAAAACTGTACATTTCTAGTCAAACCATCCTTCTGCAATCTTATACCAAAAACGGAAATAAGGGCAGTAATAATAGCTAAAAATGTGGGAGAGCGTTTATATTATGTGATTGTATTGTATTGCAATATGGAGCAATTAAGTGTTGATGTTAAATCAAAAGTAATTCACAAATACTTGAAAATGAGATGATTTAATGACAATAATTCTCTATGGTTACAACAGAATTAATTACGAATAACTGTATAAAATGATAAACATGAAATGATAAAAACATATGATATAAATTGTACCCAGCTTAAATGTAAATTTAAAGTTACCTAAGAGAGAGGGAGAGACAGGAGGAGAGAGAGAGAGAGAGAGAGAGAGAGAGAGAGAGAGAGAGAGAGA
>CAIGQZ010000427.1:21926925-21937101 GCA_903798205.1 Danio tinwini
AAGAGAGAGAGAGAGAGAGAGAGAGAGAGAGAGAGAGAGAGAGAGAGAGAGAGAGAGAGAGAGAGAGAGTAAGTAGGCCTCAAAGGGCCTGGGAGCAGTAGAGCCAGAGAAGATAGACTCCAGAGAAGGAGAGGAGCAGAACAGAAGAGAAGCAGACCAGGAAAAGCGCAAAAGAGACAGAGCAAAGTTTACCAGCTATTTTGTATCTTCTTGACCATGTGACTAAAGCCCAAATGCTGAGACATTCAAACTGACCAATCAACATGTGACCACATCGTAAAACCCTCAAAGTCCACATACCAGGCCCTGATCTTATCAGTATCTGCCTTTGGAGTCAGCATGGACCTTCTTTGGAGAAAGGCATGTTTTGCCATATAAACAAATGCATATGATAATTTAGACTCTTACAATACCTGGAAAAAAAAATCTACATTTGATACCATTAATTATTATTTAATGCACCAGAGCCAATATGGACATTAGTATTTGTCCATATTGGCTATAATCAGTATATTTTTTTATAACTTTATAAACAAATTTATGAATAGCAGATCTTTGCATACAGTATTAGCCTACTTGTTAGTGGTACAGCAGATGGCTAATACATTTACCATTTATAGCTTATCAAAAACATTTTTCAGCATTTACTCTGCATTTGTTTATTATTGGAATAAGATCAGTTAACCTCTCAAAATTGTTTATACAGGTCAGGGACACGCAGCAGCACATGTCAAGAGAAGAGAGCGTGTGAGTGAGCAAAGCGAAAGCAAAATTGCATCATTTTAAATATTTCAGTGTGGATATGTATCGAAATTAAGCGGCAACCTCCCGCTCTCCCTCGTGATGCAAATACGGAAGTAACTGAAACTGCAATTCATGCAAATTCTGCTAATCCTGGCTCCATAATAGAGCAGATTTCTATTGAGCCCACTGTTAAAATGGCCAATTTTACAGCAGAAAAAAGGTGTTTACAGCCTGGTACCACAAATGATTTTGGTTCATATAGCTAATAATACCCTTCATGACAACTGTGAGGGGGGGTGAATTTTAACTCATTCATTTCGTTTATATTAAGTCTGCATAATTAAAGGTGTGGCCATTTGAGTGAAAGTTGAGTCTTGCTGGTCACCATCACTTCACCTTAGCTGTTTCCGGCTGATTAGCCGCTAACCTCTGCATCGACATCGTATTTTTGTTCTGTTTTATGTGGCTTTACACAGTCATTTGCCTTTTGGGATTATTTCCTACAATTGTCAGATGATATGGCTTGCTGTGTGCACTTAATTGTGCTCTTTTGCTCTTTCCGTGAGAAAAATGCTATAATGTTTAAGCGGGCCCAATTGCATCTTCCGATTATCCTGCAGTGCTGCTTAACGGTTTGCGTTCTTTAAGACTTTCTATTGTATGAATTACGGCTGCATGAAATGATATAAAAGGGAAGTGCGTTTGGTATAGACTGATTTCACGCGGACGCCATTATTAACTGCAAAATCGAGGCTGCGGTGGGAAGAAACTTGGAAGTATCACCTGAGTCACACAGGAATATTGTGTACATGGCTGTATATTTTATCAGCGAAGAGAAAATGACTCAAATTTATACTTTCACCACCTTCCGAGTGACCCGAAGGTCCGTTTTGAATGAATAGTGAAAATAAAAGTTAAAGGGAAATGGCACTACTTAGCTAATGTTTTGTTTCCCAAACACACATTTTAGATGCCATTCATCAAACTCAAGTTAATGAACTGATTCTTTCACTATATTAGACTTGTCGTGATACAAAATTTGGTAAAAAAATAAATAAAAAAATCGAGACGAGAACAACCATTTCTCGTTAACATTTAGGGCACTGTTGATAGCCTTCTTAAACAGCGCTGATTGGCCATCGAGTTTACGTGCTCAACAGAAATTACTATGATTGGCTGTGAGGTCATCAGTTCACCAAACTCACCGCTGTTTACTGAGTGCAAACAAAGATGAGCGGTCCACTGATGAATCGACTGATCTTCACGGCTAATGTCTGTCTATGTGTGTTTTCAATCTGTAACGAGCAGTGAACTGATAACCTTCACAGTCATTCTGTTGAGCACTGGTGAATACTAAGGCAAATCACAGTGTTTATGAGTGCTCTCAGCGGCGCTTAAATATTAGCGGGAATTGGACATTTTTAAAACATCAGTACCGGGACAACACTGTTACAGACAACACAAAGATGTGTTACAGAGGACTGCATTGTTTTATCGCTCACCGGGTTACAGCAGGGAATCGTCCCCACAGTGTTTACCTGCTGCAATGAACTGAAGCCTAGGAGGACACTTAAGCGTATTACTCTTAAAGAGATTGTGATGTTGTTTGATGCCTAATATGACTGAACTGAATGATATTAAAGTGTTGTTTGCACCATTTCTGCATTTTGAAGTTGCAGCAACAGCTGGAAGTTTGTAGCATGTTGTTGCAATGTTTACAGTGCTGATCCTTTACTTCCGGGTTTCTTCCCACCGCAGCCTCGCTTTCATGTTTTAAAATGGCGGTTGCGTGAAATAAGCGTATTGAGACAAGTGATGCGCACAGAAATCTGCACTCTGTGCTGAATTAGGTTCCCTTTCATCTAATGCAGCTTGAATGGTTTAAAATTATTGAACGAAATATATTAATCAAGACTGTAAATGAGCCTGAGTTTTTGAAGACTGCGGTCCCGTCGTAGCTGTGCTGATTTATGAAACGTATCGAAAAAAAAAAGTTGTTATCTGATGTGGGGCCAGGGTGGGCCAGGCCTGGTTTCAAAAGTAATTTTCCCCAACACTGCAAATAATAATAATAATAATGTATTAATATTTGGTTTCTTACACAGACTGATTGTTTCACTTAAAAAGACCTAAATGAGTTATCAGGAGTGACAGGTATTCATTTTGTTTATTTATGTTTTATTGACTCTTAATGTACCAGTAGCCATGCATTTTATGAATCACCAAGTACCAGAGTTTCAGCAAAAAATCGTCTTTATATTTCTGTTAAAGATAAAAAGTCACCTACATCTCGCATGGCCTGAGGGTAAGTAAATTAACAGCACATTTTCATTTTTGGGGTGAACTATCACTTTAATATTCTTTAGGACAGCCTTAAACATCCAACTACAGGCCACGTCTTTGATTAATAGTAGCTTCATCTACCCAGTTCTTATAAACTAGTTAGATGCTTCTCTTTTATTTGGGCCTGGTGATCTGATCCATGGCTAATGTGCAGCAATCCAGTGGCATGTATCATTGCGAGCCGAGGGAAAGATGTTTTCTGAGGACGTATTTGAGCATAAAGCTGACAGCATGGCGAGAAAGATCGAGAGTTTCGGAATAAACTTAGCCATATCATTAGGCAAAAAAAAAAGTTCATCACAAGTTACACTTGGAATTTAAAAATGATGTTTGCAGAAGTAGAAGAACTCACAGTTTATCCACAAAAAAATGTCAGCTCTTTCACTTTTCTCTGCTAAGTTTTTAAAGGGATAGTTTTCGCAAAAATGAAAACTAACAGTTGAGCAGTGTGATAAGCTAAGAATGGGTCTAATTCCAAATCTTTATAATTTTCTTTCTTCCTTTAAGCACTAGCAGCCGATGTTATCACTCTATCAGTGGTCATCAGCTGATAGATATGGGCCAGTAGGGGCCTTCTGCGATTAAGCTTGGAAGGCTTTTATCATCAATTCACATGGTTAATCAGCTACAGATCATATGCAATTTGGCTGTGGCTGAAAGGTAACGAGAATTATTTATATTATTTGTTAAATTTCCCATTAATTGTATTTTATTAACATCTACCCCTACCCCAACCCTAAACCCAACCGTCACAGTAATGTAAAAACAGACCTCGAGTCTTCTCTATTAGTATAACTGATTAACCACAAGATTTATTTATATTTTTTATAAAATTTGCCACTAATTGTATTGTCTTAATGTCTACCCCTACCCCAACCATCACAGTAATGTAAAAACAGATCTGGATCTGGAGTCTTCTCTATTAGTATAGCTGATTAACCATGTGGATGGATGATAACAGCCTTCTGAGCCTACTGGTAGGCGAAGAAGGCCTCTACTGGCCCATATCTATCAGCTGATAACCACTGCTAATGCCTATTCAATTGAGTGATAACATTCAAATTAGGAGGCACTAATCTGGAAACCAGTAACCATTGACTTTCATAATATTTGTATTTCTTACCAGCATGAACGTTGATGTCAAAATGACAAATTGATGTCAATTGTCCGGTAACCTATTTTGATGTGTTTTTGACACCAATGTCAAATTCAAATTATTATTATTTTTTTTTTTTTTACATCGGGTGATCCGTTGGTGCAGTGGGTAGCACGATTACCTCACAGCAACAAGGTAGCTGGTTCAAGCCTCAGCTGGGTCATTTGGCATTTCTGTGTGAAGTTTGTATGTTCTCACCTTGTTTGAATGGGTTTCATTCAGGTGCTCCGGTTTCCCACACAGTCCAAAGACATGTGCTGTAGATGAATTGGGTATGCTAAAATTGACCGTAGTGTATGGGTGTGAACGAGAGTGTATGGGTGTTTCCCAGTGATGGGTTGCAGCTGGAAGAGCATCCACTGCATAAAGCATATGCTGGATAAATGGCAGTTCATTTTACTCTGGCGACCACAGATTATTAAATTCAATTCAATTTATCTTTATTGCTTTAGCGCTTTTACAATGTAGATTGTGTCAAAGCAGCTTCACATAGAAGATTATAGTGAATTGAAAAAGTGTCAGTTTAGTTTTCAGTATTTAAGTTCAGTTCAGTTTAGCTCAATTCAGTGTGGTTTAATAATCACTACTGAGAGTCCAAACACTGAAAAGCAATTCCATCGATGCGCAGCTCTACAGATCCCGAACCATGTAAGGCAGTGGCGACAGCAGCGAGCAAAAAACTTCACCAATTGGCGCAAGTGAAGAATAAAAAAAAACCTAGAGAGAAACCAGGCTCAGTTGGGCACGACCATTTCTTCTATGGCCAAACGTCTTGTGCAGAGCTGCAGTCTAGGCGCCGGAGGCTGGAGAATGCTGGACCTTAGCGAAGACTCGAATGTCCCTGCAGTATCACAAGAATCAGTCTTATGCTCTCCACTCTTCCATGACCACCACAGCAGCTGCTCAGGATACGGCCTGGTCCAGGATTATGAAACATTGGGATCATCTCGTCGCTGGTCTTGGATCGCATCAGTGGTGCTGCATAGTCTGAGGGCCTCGGGATGAGTACCCCCAGGTGGAAATAGAGAATAAAGAGAATAATTAGCGTAGCTGCTGTTCATAGTGTATATAAACGAGATGCAAAAAACCTGCATAGGGCACACTTATGCGTCATACTGCTAAGTGATGCACTGAGTGTATGCTTTGCTAAAAAGATAGGTTTTTAATCTAGTTTTGAATTGCAAGAGTGTGTCTGAGCCTCGGACATTATCAGGAAGGCTGCATTTTGTACTAGCTGATGTTTGTTAATAGAGGATGTTGGGCAGCCAGCAAACAGAACATTACAGTAATCCAGCCTAGAAGTCATAAAAGCATGGACTAGCTTTTCTGCATCTGATATGGATAGCATACTTCGTAACTTCACAATATTTCTCAGGTGAAAGAAGGCAGTTTTTGTGACATGGGATATATGATTTTCAAAAGTTAAATTGCTGTCTAATGTGACACCCAGGTCTTTTATAGTAGAGCTTATAAAATAATAAAAGGACTATGTCAAAAATGAATGAATGAATGAATTAATTTTTTGACATCAAGGTAGTTTACATGCATTGTAGGGGTACAAATCCAGTGTACATGTGTCATTCAGAATTGAAGCTTTAATACATTTAATTATTGATAAAATGTTTTCTATATTATAATACTTTTTGTGTTGTTATTTTGGTGCTCAGTGTGTGGATGCCAAATGGAAGGTGGAAGTCATTGATAACAATTTTTCAACTTTCTTCAAAGTATTTTCTTTAGTGTTCAACAGATTAAAGAAACTCATAAAGATTTGGAACCACTTGAAGGTGAGTGAATAGTGAGTAAATTTTCATTTTTTGGTGGTAAATTCCTTTAAGGTCCTAAGTTTCACAAATATACTACAGCCAAACAAATGTAATCATTACTTTAAATGAAATCAGGCTTTATCTGTTCCCTCCTTGTGTCTGAAGCACTGTAAGTACTGTTACCAGTGGTTTCTATATTGACTTCCTTGTAATTGGTATTTTGATGTTTGAGATTAAATATTCATTTTAATCTCAACTTGGAAGCATGGAAAATCTAACATAAAAAGAATAAGAGCTGGTAAAACATAGAAATCTGGGTATGCTTAATTCAATGACTCCTAAGATCTAATTCAATTACCTGAATTCATTTTAAATTATGACACCTTGAACTTGTTTTATTTATCTGAATAACATCTTGTATTTCTCCGTAATTTGTATGGAGGTTATGTACACTGTCTCCCAATTTTCTTTTTATTTTTTATTTTGTTGAGTATTGCAGACCACACTTTTTCAGCTTAATAAGATGCTTCCAAAATTCATACGGCTGCATTTACGTTGCTGCCATTTCCGTGGAGGTCACCAAAGACAACGTGCTGATGTGTTTATTTCTTTTTACCATGAAAAATCCCATCCTGCTTCGTTGGTTCGGCGGTACCAGGAGACCTGACATCAATTTCAGCCCGTCTTGCGATATGCAGCAGAGAAATGTTTACTTCTGGATAGCTGGGACCTCTATGCCATGAAGGTTGTGCGCTGTATGGTATCTCTTCTCCACTGCGTTTGGTCTTCAACCCGCTGTTGTTTGTATTCAAGGGTGAGTGTGTCATTTCGACTCATCTTTCACTCTCCTCACAATCTTGTTACTTAAAGCTGAGGGGGTCAAAGTTGGGTACTGAATCGTCATGAGCCGACCGCTGCCAAAGCCTCTGAGAGTCTGGATGTATTATGTTAGGCCTCAAGGGTGATCTCTGTTTATTCCATTTGCCAATTTCTATAGATGAGATTGAGGGAGAAGTTTCAGAAGATTTGTTCAGCTTTGTGAGAAATGAGAACATGTTTCAACTTTCTATGTTATGTTTTTTCTGAAACTAAAATTGGTTTGAGAAATAAATGTACATGATGGCCATCTTATTCGGTATACCTGATTGCTAAAGCCTAGCTCACACTACAGGATCTTAAGCCTGGTTTGAGCCCAATTTGGAAGTTAGCGAGCTCGCCGACAGATCGGGCTGTGATCGGGGAAAAATGTAAGGGTGCTCGGCGCTTGACAATCTTTATGTGTGAACTACTGAACAATGCATCAAAGAGGCTCGCTGACACGTCACTGACACCTTACAGATGAACATCCAATATCTAGCTTGCTGAATATTCCAAACCAGTCGGCTGACTCAAAGGCGACTACCCCACGTGTAGTCACATGCAATGACTAGCTGCAGCCAATGAGAGAGTATATCAGCATGAACTGAATGGCCCTTTTGTTCGGGAGTTCAACAGAAATTGTGATTGGCCAAAATGGGCATCAATGTACTCACTTCACTCTGGGTTTACACTAAAAATATGATCTTTTTTGGTAATATAGCCTATAATTAGTTACACTACTAAAACACCTAACTAGTTAACTAGAACACCTGCTTTCATTTTCACTTTCATAAATGGGAGCTATTTTCAAATTGACGATGATTTTAAACGCTTCCTTGAAAGCTTTCAGTAAAGTTTGAAATGCTGTCATTGATGTCATCAGCACACAAGTGTTCAGCTTTTTCTGACGGCTCCTCCCTCAAAAATTCATTGGCTGTGATTTGGTAGCTTGACTGATCTGTTGGGGAACGAGTTGTCAGATCATGTAGTGTGTGACTCCCCTCTTGTGGATCATTTACGTAGTGTTGCATAGTGTGAACACCACAGCAATTTAAAGACACAAAATCAAGTCATGCAGTATGAATTGCACAACGATTTGCCGATGTTTAAAGTCATGTAGTGTGAACTATAGGCTTAACAGGCTTAATATCTAATAAGCCACTAACATGGCTGCAACTCAAGATGTGGTCAAGATGAGTTCAAAAGTTCAAATTGATCAAAATAGGCAATTGCAATGACTTTGAACCAGGGCCAGATCTGGATCCGGCACCTCATTTTACCGATCCTCCTCCTCAACTGTCCTCCTCCGCTGTCAGCTGTTCACTTTCACTTTCACTTTCTTCCATGACTCCTTAACCCTCTTCACTTTCGTCCGCCTCACAATTCACAAATGCTTTGAACGGTTTTTGGTGCATGATGGACTGCGTAATTCAGAAACTGCTGATTTACTCTGAAGTTCATTATTTATTGGGTTTACAGAGGATGAAAAAGGAAAGGACCAGGGCCCATTATAACAACTGAGAACACTCTATATCAATCTTTGAAGCAGATCAGCTACAGCAGCGGATGAAGCTAGATACGAGCAACAAAGCTAGATAAACAGCAAACAATTCAATAGAAAAAGATTGCCTGGTCTGATCAATCTCAATTTCTGCTGCAATATTTGGAATGTAAGGTCAGAACAACATGAAATAAACAACACGAAAGCATGGACCTATTGTGCTGTGTCAATGGTTCAGGCTGCCGGTGGCGTGAAGCTGTGGGGAATGTTTTCTTCACACACTTTGGGCCACTTAGTGCCAACTGAGCCTTATTTAAGCTTCACAGCCTACCTGTGTATTGTAGTTTTTATTTCTATAGGATCATAGTGTACTTATCCTGTAATGGATACCTCCAGAGGGATCATGTGTTGTGTCAGAAAGCTCAAATAATCTCAAACTTGTTTTCTTAAATGAGTTAGGAATACTTAATTAAGCGGCTGATGAGTGAATGTGTGAATGCTTATTCGGAAATGGGTAGTTCCACCTAATAATGAAAATTGTCTTCATTTATTCACCCTTAAATGGATCATTAATCTTTATTTCTAAAGCGCTTTTTACAATGTAGATTGTGTCAAAGCAGCTTAATATAAATAAATGAAGAATAAAAAGTAAAAAATTTAACAATATTTCAAACTGTTCAACATTCTAGCAATTCGGACAGGCAGAAGAGTAGTGTAGAATGCTGGAGTTGTTCTGGTTAAATTAAAACTGATTCAGTTCAGGTTAGTATAAATGTCACTGTTGATGTTCAGTTCAGTTTAATTCAAATCAGTGTACTGCAAAAGTGACTGCAGAAGGCCGATCCACTGAATTTCCACCGATGAGCATCTCCACTCAAAAATGAAAGCTCTGTCTTCATTTACTTACTGTTCACTTGTTTAGTTTCTTTTCTCTGTTGAGCACAAATAAAGATACTTTGAAAAATGCTGGTTGATGGCACCAATTCACTTCCACAGAGTGTTTTCCTACTATGGAGGCCTATGGGCAAGCAGCATTCTTCAGAATCTATTGTTTATCGATTAAAGCCATTTGAGGGAGAGTAAATGCTGAGGTAATATTTGGTCATTCCAAGTTCGTAAAATGTAGATAAATTAGAACATATTAATAAAACTGATTAAATCTGAGTTTTTTTTTTTATTGTAACACAATTTCAAAAATCTAAAAAGATCATAAAGACATTGTAAAAGTAATTAATTTGAATCAGCTGGTTTAATCTTACATCATGAACTGATTTTATCATTTACATTATACACTGATTTAAATTACATTTTTATTTACATCTAAACAACAGTCAGCACATAGATAAACAACATCACAGGTGATCAATACAGAAGTTCAAGCAAGTGATCATCTTATGTTTACCATATGTGATGTGCTTTTGCTTATGTGAATAAAGAGGTAAACTAAACTGTTCATCATATAAATCATTCATATCTCTTCATAATATTAGTATAAACCACTTGGTTCACACTGTAAAAAATGGTTGACTTTATAAAAAAAGAGTAAACTGCCTTAAAAGTGACAAAATGAAAAAATAAAGAGTAAATACATTGTACTTTAACTTGGAACTGTTAAATTATGCACATATTTAATTTACTTAATTTCAAAGCAACAGATTTACTCCCTTTTTAAGTTAAGTCAACTACTTATTTTAAAAGCAACAGATTAATCATTTTAAGTTGTCAACTACTTTTAAAAGCAACAGTTTACGCACTTTTTTAAGTTAAGTCAACTACTTATTTTAAAAGCAACAGTTTTACTCACTTTA
>CAIGQZ010000427.1:21954206-21973705 GCA_903798205.1 Danio tinwini
ACACACACACACACACACACACACACACACACACACACACACACACAAATCACTGCACCATTATTCTGTGAACCAACACACACACAAACACAGAAGGTGCTGCATCACAGAGGCTTGTCCTAATTAAAGAAGGCCTGTTCTCCATGCGGTGATGCTCTTGGCAGTGGCAAGCCTCTATCCAGCCAAGCTAATGCCAATCTTAATTACATCTCTGATTCGGCAGAGAAAGCACATACACTTGCACCAACATAAAACACAAACCCTCCGAAGTTTGCTTTCTGTTTCTTCATTTGGATTAAACAAAGTCATGGAGGAACTGAGGGTTGGTTAGGGATCCTAAAAGTCCCATAAAAGTGAACAAAATCAGCATGTGTGTGTGTGTGTGTGTGGGGGGGGGGGGTGTTATGTTCAGTGAAATGGAGAAAAAATAACACCAATGGAAATATTGTACCGGTAGTGCAATTGTTTTAATCTGTCATCTGAAATAGATTTTTAAGGAGAAAATTAGAAGTACAGTACAGCCTAGTACAGTTTTGTAAGGTGTTTACAGGTAAACTGGCGCCTTTTTTTTCAGGCCGTTATAGTTGTCACAAATCTTGTTCGATTTTTGATTGTTCTTAACTTTGTTTCTTAATATTTTATAGGTAATAACTTATAAATCGCTGAATATCCCCTCAATTGTTAGTTGTTTTGGACAAAGTACCTTCTAAATGACTAAATTAAGAGTTCAGATGCAAAAACCTCTAAATGCCATCTGAAATATTCTACTGAAATGCACATTTTTCTCAGCCTCCTATGTTTATGTTCAGTTAGTGAAGTTAATTTATAAACTAATTTTAAGAATATCATGTGCTTATGATTGACCGCAGCTGGTCCCGCATTAGCTAATGCATGATTCACCAATTGGATGATTCCTACTTATTATAAATAAAGAGTTCCTTCACCTTCGGCTTGAAGAATCCACCCTTCCATCCCTACTTCTGCTTTCTTTTCCTTGTTAAGGTGGCACAGAGGCCCAGTGGTTAGTACTGTTGCCTTACAGCAAGAACGTCACTGCTCCAAATCTCTAACAGGCCAGTCAACGTTTCTCCGACGTTCTCCTTGTGTTTTCCCCAGGTTCTTCGTTTTCCTCCCACAATCCAAAAACTTGCAACATAGGTGAATTGACCAAACCAAATTAGCACCATAGATGAGCTCTTAATCAGCAGTATATCTCTCTGTAGCATCCCTTATTTCCTTGCCACAAATTTTAAATGATGGGTCAAAACAAGCTAAATATTTATTTTTATTCAACAAAAATGTTTTTAAAAAACATAAAAAAATATATTCTTATGTATCTACCTGCTTTCTTTTGCTTGTGCGAACACATGTCAGTTGTGCTGCTTCTAGATTCTAAGATCATATTTGCATGCATATTGACAAACAGTCTTAAACTTAAATTCTAATCTTTAATGACAAAGCATCACTGGCAATAAAAAAAAAATCTACCAGCCAGTGGCTAGTGGGGGTGTCTGTCTAACCAGCCTGATCTCACGATGAAACGTAAGTATTTTGCGTTTTGTCACTTTAGTGGCTAATTTGTACGAATTCGTACAAGTTAAGTCGAAAGAAAATATACGATTTTAAAAAGGAGGCGTGGCACCCAACCCTACCCCTAAATCCATGGGTGATGAGCAAATCGTTCTAAATTGTACGAATTAGATTGTACGAATTCATACGAATTAGCCACTAAATCAAAAAGTTACGAATTGCCGTGAGATTGCGTTGGTCTAACCCGTCACAAGTTAAATCTACCCACATTTGGCAGGTTGGCGGGTGCTAATGTCAATAAGCTACTGTATGTTGTAAAAAAAGTCTGCTGGCTTAAATTTTTTTAGATCAAATTAACTTTTCTAGTCATCTCAATTTACATCAATCAAATGGACTAAAAATATTAAGTTAGACTTTGTATAACTTCAAACAATTAGGTGAAACCTGATTAACTTAACTAAAAAAGTTGAATCAACATAAAATATTTGATGTCTTTTTGTCATTCTTTTTTTTTTTTTGCAATTGTCCATTGCGGACCTGTTTGGTAAAAGATGTATCTTCTATAAAGGTACTACCTCATTGACAGCTTCATTCATTTATTCAATTTCCTCCGGCTTAGTCCCTTATTTATCAGGGGTGACCACAGCGGAATGAACCGCCAACAATTTCAGCATATGTTTTACGCAGCGGATGCCCTTCCAGCCGCAACCCAGTACTGGACAACACCCATAAACTCTCACATTCACACACAATCATACACTATGGCCAATTTTATTTACCTAATTCACCTATAGCACATTTCTTTGGACTGTGGGGAAAACCGGAGCACCCAGAGGAAACCCACACCAACATGGGAAGAACATGCACACTCCACTCAGTAATGTCAACTGGCCCAGTTGGGACTCAAAGCAGTGACCTTCTTGCTGTGAGTGCTGACCACTGAGCCACTGTGAAAACACAGTGACAGCTTTTATACTTTTATTTTTGTGTTTGAATGGCATACACAATGTGTTCTTAGATTAGTTAAATTATATCTGGGCATTTAATGTAAACATTCTTTTCTTTTATTCTTTCTTTAGATTGTGACTTCATCACTTGACTCTTAGCATACAGCGGGCACAAAACTAGGGATGCACCGCAATGGATTTTTTTGGGCGATATTGATAACCGATAACTTTTAAGATTTGGAGGCCGCTAACCGATATACTAAAGCCGATAAAAAATGTAAATGTTAGATTTTTATACAATAAACAATTGATTTTATTTATTTTTTATTCATAGAAGTTTAATAAGCCTAATAATATATATAATATAATAAAATAAGCCTATACTCAAAGCAAAGAAGCAGTAATGAAAAAAATGCAAGGTGATTATATAGAAAATGCAGCATAGATTCTTCCCATTTGGCGTTTTAGATTCTTTTGAACACATGTAGGTGCTGCTTGTCAATCAGACAATGCTTCTATGCTCGTTCTTGCTGTCAATTGCGAGAAAAAATGATTGACAAAAGGTTTGTGATAACCCGCTGTTTAAAACTTTAACTGCAGGCACTGTGTGATGCACTTGCACATGAATCGGAGTCAGATTTTGATACAGCACTTGAGCATTGAGCACAGATGACTTTATGACAAACACAGTGCATAATATAAAGACAGAATGTGGCAGACGGTTGAGAACCCTTATGCTGCATTCAGTGACTGGCACACCTCTCCCCAGCTGCTGTTTGCTGTTATAATCAGTATAAATATGCCAATTAGCGATTCAAACCGAAATACACAATGACACTTATCAAACATATCTACAATGATAAGGAATATGGTTACTTACTGAGTTTACTTACTCAGCTAAAAAATATCGCCCTAATTTTGACATCATAACGATAACATTACAAATAGCATTTATCAGCCGATAACAATTTGGTCGCCAATATATCATGCACCCCTTCACTAAACTGCACACAGACTGACCCTGCTCTCCAAGAATCTGCTCATTTCTATGCCTCTCCAGTCTTTAGAGCAGATTATGGCCTTTAGACACTCCTGTCACATCACAGCGAACTAATGGGCCTGAGTTACAACTCCTACCTTGATCAGCTTGTGACAGTAATGAAGAGATTCTCTGTCTTTCTCGTCTTCTATCTTTTTTCTCGTCTGACTTTTCTCTCTCTTCCCTCCTTCTTTTTTATCTTTGTGAGCACTTTATCATTTCAGCCTTGCTGTCAGGGTTATATTGCTGCTTGTCTCTGTGGGTTCTCTCTGGCTCTGTGTCTCCCGATCCAGGATTTGTATCCCTCTGTTTTAATGGTGCCAGTGAGTGAACCGCAAACAATAATGAGGTAAGTGCAAGATTTGTCTGGATCGGGAGCTTGGCTTTGGCTCCTGGGTACGAATCCATTTGCCCCCTGGACAGATTTAACTCAGGCTAGGGAAAAGTAGCCCAGATTAGACCATAGGACATTTACCTTGAGCTTTGGGTAAATCCCATCTCAATCTAGGTGGTTTGCAAGGGCTGGAGGCGACACATGGTGCAAGTCAAAGATTTTTTTGATGCAGATGAATAATGTTGTTTATTTATTTATTTTTCTGTTTAGAATATAACTGAGCTTTTAATTGTCAGTTATAAGGGATTTATAAAGCATAAATAGTCCTCACTTTAGATTAGGTCACAAAACTGGATGAAGTTGAGTTAATAAAGCATTTAATAACATACAAATTAACTATATGCCTGAATAATAATATGTACAAATGTTAATTTGAATAGTTTATTAATCATTTACTTATGCATTCTGAACGATCCAAAAATAGCACCAACTATTCTTAAATAACTAGTTTGTAAATCATGCAATCCTTAATTTAGTAATGGAAAAACAATCACTAACAAAGTATGAAAATACAATCATTAAGCACATTATACATGTGCTTATACATCAAGAATACAGCATTTGTATCTGTATTTATAAACTGCTTACTAACATCTATTAATGTAAAGTTAATACCAGATAATGAATTCCCTATTTGCTAATGCTTAATAAATGATTAATAGTGTGTAGTTATTATAAAGTGTTACCCAAAATGATTTAGTTGTTTTGAGACAACTTAATTATATTATGTTTAATATACTTAGATTGGTAAAAAATAATGAGTTAACCTTATTCCTTTATGTTGTACCAACACAAATTGATTGTGTGGAACCAAGAATTTTATATAACTCTAAATTATAAAACTTAAACTAGAATTGAAAACTGGGAAACAAAGATCAGGAGCACAAAACTAATAAAATTACAGTGAAACCAGACCTAAAATAGGCAACCAATGAGACACAAACTACCAAAAAAAAAAACCATCCTAAATGGAAAAATGTAATATTGTTTCATTATGTTCAATCTCCTGTAATATCGCTATAAACTAACTGTCAGGTTCTTAAACACAACATCCTAGAACTGATGGACCATTTTTATTTTACACAGTTCTTTTTATATATATATATATATATATATATATATATATTTATATATATTTTTTTTTTTGGTGAAAGAAAAATCATGATTTGGGGTTACATTCAGTATGGAGGCATGTGAGAGATCTGCAGTGTGGATGGCCACATCCACAGTCTGAGGTATCAAGACATTTGTGCTACTTATTACATTTCAAACCACAGAGGGCACATTTTTCAGTAGGATAGTGCTCCTTCTTCAGCCTCCACATCAAAGTTCCCGAAAGCAAAAAAGGTCAAAGTGCTCCAGGATTGGCCAGCCCAGTCACCAGACATGAACATTAGTAAGCATGTCTATGGTAGGATAGAGGAGGTTGCACTGAAGATGAATCCAAATAATCTTGATGATCTCTGGGAGTCCTGCAGGAATGCTTTCTTTGCCATTCCAGATGACTTTATTAATGTTATTTGAGTCATTGCAGAGGTGTATGGATGCAGTCCTCAAAGCTCATGGAGTCATACACAATATTAAATCTTTTTCTACTGCACCATGACTTTATATTGTATACTGTACATTAAATACATACACACACACACACACACACACACACACACACACACACACACACACACACACACACACACACACACACACACACACACACACACACACACACACATATATATATATATAGCTTTCAATATTATATAGAATCTTCTAGTTTTATATAGCATTTTCTAATTGTATTTCTTTGTATCCTATCTGCAAGAACATCTACACCGCTCCCTTCCCTATAACGGCTTGTTTTCTCTTCATTTTTTCTCTAATGACACGCAGGCATCTATTGACCTATATCTCTACTGCTAATTGGAAGGCAGGGGTGTGAAGTGATGATTCTGTGTGTGAAGATGCACAGCAGTGAGTAATGCTCTTCTCTCTGCGTCCAATGGAATAGCTCTCCTCTTTAGGTCAATGCTCCAGAGAGACAGAAAACAGAGAACAAGGGAGAACCACACAGAACCAAAGACCGCGAGTTCAAAAATCTCATTCTTCATTCTCTCTGTCAGCGCTGTTCACTTTTCTTTGTTTCCCTGACTTTCACACTGCTTTTTCCAGGTTCTGTCAGTGGCATGTGTTTGTGTTAAAGTTACTGCGACCTCTGTAGAACATGACAACCGCTGCAGACTTTAATGAGGTTTCAGCATCTTCTGTAACTAAAAACACATAGTCAGAGATGCGCATAGGCGGTGTGCAGGTGTGCATGTGTGACTAAAAGAAGGAATGTAATGAATTGCACATTTAAAGTCGCCATATGAGAACGTTAAGATTGTCCTTTTTTCTGCTACCGTGATATACAACCACTTGAAACGGTCCTGAAATGAGGAAAAATATGTAGGGCTGTATAGCATCAGGGAGTTTTCAGAAGGTAACATTTTTCAAAATTTTTGTAATTTTTTTTTTTTTTTTTTTTTTTTAGAGGTTAATACAGTAAAAGTGTGGGTAATACAGTGTGTCATTAGATGCAATTAGATGAAAAAGTGTAACACTGACTTGGTTACTTTTTTGGGAAGTAACTCACTATTGTAATGAATTACTTTTAAAAGTAACTTTCCCCAACACTATATATATACAGTATATATATATATATATACAGTTAAAGTCAGAATTATTAGCCCCCCTTTGAATATTTTTTACTTTTTTAAATATTTCCTAAATGATGTTTACCAGAGCAAGGACATTTTCACAGTATATCTGATAATATTATTTCTACTGGTGAAAGTTTTATTTGTTTTATTTTGGCTATAGTTTAAAAGCAGTTTTTAATAATACAAAAAATTAATCAAAATTATTAGCCCCTTTAAGCAATATTTTTTGATAGTCCACAGAACAAGCCATCATTATACAATAACTTGCCTAATTACCCTAATCTGCCTAGTTAATGTAATTAACCTAGTTAAGACTTTAAATGTCACTTTAAGTTGTATAGAAGTGTCTTGAAAAATATCTAGTCAAATATTATTTACTGTCATCATGGCAAAGATAAAATAAGTCAGTTATTAGAAATTAGTTATGAAAACTATTATGCTTAGAATTGTGTTTTAAAAAAATCTTCTCTCCGTTAAACAGAAATTGGGGGAAAAAAAATAAACAGGGGGCTAATAATTCAGGGGGGGCTAATAATTCTGACTTCAACTGTATACAGTAGGCAGTAATCGAACTGTAGGCAGTAATCGAATATCAGATATGAAGATTTGTGAGTGTGAAACAACTTCAGTTCATGAATTTGACAAATTCTACCTCCCAAAAACTTTCTGCTGACCAGTTGTACCCATTCATAACAATACAGTAGTGTTCTCTGGCTTCTGACGCTAAATACATTTATCAGGAATGGTTTGCAGAATAGAAGATGATGAAGTTGTTCTAGACTTCATAATTTCAATGAGATATCTGTTAGATGTGCTGGACCATCAAATTTGATCCACACCGGCTCCACCCCACATAACCTACAAAACTTTAAAGATCTGCTGATACCACAAGACACCTAAAAGAGTCTTGTTAGAGTCCATGTGTAAGCAGGTTGGCACTGATTTGACAGCAAGCAGCGGGTCAACATCATATACACACGTCACTTTGACACATGACTAGGCCCACACGGAATCTGCGCTCGCAGAATTCCGCAGATTTTTTGCAGATTTTCTGCAGATTTCCGCAGATTTTTAGCCCATCATTAATTCTGTTTATTTACTTATAGTTAACTATTTACTGTTAATCTAATTGGATTTGCATTTTAAACATAAATAAAAGTTTAAAATATATTATTTTTTATTTCACATTTTAAGGTTTTAGTTATGATACTCCTAAAATAATTCCGCAGAAATCGGCAGATTTTTACCAAAATTCTCCACAGAAATAGCAAAAAACGTCCGCAGATTCCGTCTGGCCCTGCACATGACCTGCCTCACAGAACATCCCTCATAGCTACTATACAACATCTGAAGTTAGACACCATTTGGACATAATCTTGAGCCCATTATTGAGTAACTGTTGATAAAGGTACAAGCAGTGAATAAAAGTGTGGTACGGTGTGAAAAATCAGCAACCAATTTCTGGCTAAAATTGCACTGGGCTTGTGTTCATTGTTACGAGCGCAGTTAACAGTCTTTCCTTGAGTTTGGGGGAAAAAAGAGTCAATTGTGCTCTGGAGATTTCGCACTTTTAGCAGCTGATGCAGAGTGGGGCCTGTTCATTTGTCTCTTCTGAAGAGAGTGGGACTTTGACAATACGGAGAGAAAAAAATGTCTCTAAAAGAAGAATTGTATGGCTGCTCTCAAGGACATAAATGTGGAATTTCTTGGAATTTCACTCTAGAGAATAGACAGAGTACTTGTTTTGTTTTTGATTGACACATTTTTGCTTTTTATACTTCTATGGTGATTATAAAAGTACTATTAAGGCCATACTAACATTGATCAATATAAATATCTACTGAAAGAAACATGGTAATAAGTCCTATATACATATACTGTATATAAATATGCTGGAGATTCAGATAAAGTCTAGATCAGTTGTGCGGCCGGCCGGAAGTGCGATATGCACATCAATATAGCAGCATTTTTTTATGCCACTGTATAACAATAATTAATATTTTTACGTTACTGTGATCGTTGGGTTTAGGGTTGGGGTGGGGGTACACGTTAATGAAATACAATAAATGGGAAATGTAATAAATCATATAAATTATTCTTGTAACTTCCGGCCGCAACTGTTTCCAATCTAGCAAAAACCGGAGATTCATTCCGGTATTCCCGCAGAACTACAACACCCAGAACTCTTTGCACCCATCAACTCCTGCAACAGCTGACAATAATCCAGACACTCACACACAGACACAGCTGTAGCTTGTCTTCACTCATTACATGGACTATATATGCCATACCTGTCAACATTGGAATGTGTAATCCCCCTCCGCAAAAAAAAAGTGTTTTGACTTTTTTCACCCATATTTTACACCATTTAAATTGCATTAACCATATATAGTTAAATAATAGAAGTATATAATTGTCCTTTGCAGTAATTTTTATACAATTGAAGGTCATCACTGATGTTTTGTCTACACAATGATTCTAGATGTTTATGGATTCCCTAAAAAAGCATACACTACCTGACAAAAGTCTTGTCATCGATCCCAGTTGTATTAACTTGACTTCTAGTTGATGATTTGGAAATGTGTCAGAAGGTAGATTTTTCAGATGAATCATCTGTTGAACTGCATCCCAATCATCACAAATACTGCATAAGACCTATTGAAACCCACATGGACCCAAGATTTTCATAGAAATCAGTCAAGTTTGGTGAAGGAAAAATCATGGTTTGGGGTTACATTCAGTATGGGGGCATGCAAGAGATCTGCAGAGTGGATGGCAACATCAACCGCCTGTGGTATCAAGACATTTGTGCTCCCCATTACGTTACAAACCACAAGCGAGGGAAAGAAAGCAGGAAAGCACTCCTTCTCATACTTCAGCCTCCACATTAATGTTCCTGAAAGCAAAGAAGGTCAAGGTGCTCCAGGATTGGCCAGCCCAGTCACCAGACATGAACATTAGTAAGCATGTCTATGGTAGGATATTGAGCTTGTCTGGGATAAGATGGAGGAGGCATTGAAAATGAATCCAATAAATCTTGATGAACTCTGGTAGTCCTGTAAGAATCCTTTCTTTGCCATTCTAGATGACTTTATAAGTAAGTTATTTGAGTCATTGCAGAGATGTACGGATGCAGTCCTCCAAGCTCATGGGAGTTCTACACAATATTAAATCTTTTTCCACTGCACCATGACTCTATATTCTATACTGTACATTATTTTGTTAAGTGACGATACTTTTGTCTATGCAAAGTCAGGCCTTACTATCGTAATTAAATAATTAAATATCAAATATCAAACATATTTTATTTTGGTAAAATAAGTGTAATCTAGAGGCCTTTGCCTTTTATATAAGCCACTTTGGAGACCAAATAATCAACTAGAAGTCAAGTTATTATTTGTTGTTCTTAAAAATTGGATGGTCGACAAGTCTTTTGTCAGGTAGTGTATATTCTTTAAAACAAAGGTTCCTTATTAGCATTGATGGGTTCATAAAGAACTTTTAAAATCCACAACAAACCCATCAAACCCCCACTTTTTAGCCTTTATTTCTAAAAGTGTATCTCTCAAATTTCAGAAAAAAAAGTCTTTCAGGGTATATTCTAATTCTTATTTTTTATAACACTTTCATACCACAGAAGACTCATATTACGTTATTATCAATTAACTGGAGAGGACGCGTAAAAGTGATTATATTTTCTGTAAAATGAAGGTCATGGTTTGTATAATCTGATGTTGTAATTTCATATGCTGTTTTTTTTTTTTTTCCCTGTTAATGTTCTGGAGTTTCCTTCAGCCACATTTGACGTAACAAAACAGCGACCCCACCAGTGTTGTACATGTATTATAACTTTCCGCCTATCACCTCCTGACTGCCTGCGTTTTATAATTCATGCTGTGTCTAATAGAAAACCTGCCGCTGGTCTTGTAAGACATCCAGAGAGATGGAAGCGAGGAGAGGCCATAGTCTTTAACAAATAACCCTGTGTAAAAGATAAAAGGTGGGCCGCAAACCAAGGACATTCCATCTCCATAAAGGAGGGTGGTGGAAGCAGATTTATTCGCTCATCTAGCAGTGAGAAGGATGCCAACCAATCACACAGGACAGAGAGTTGTCACACATGGGACACAGAGGAAGAAACCAATCCTGGGTATGCGGGTTGTTTTGGAGCACAGCTGGGTGTGCTTTAAAGAGAAGGTTAAAAATGTAAATCAGTGGACTTGAATAATGAGACTTCCATAACGCCCCATTAGAGGATTTTTTGTGTTTGGTGTTATTTGGTTTGTTATAACTAATGTGTTAGAAAAATAATATTTTTTTGTCATTAAGAGACAATTCTTACTTGCCAAAAGGACAATGTATAGGTGTATTGCAGTAAGGAAAAGCCCAAGCACATTTCCAGAATGACTTACGGGACTTCTGGGTCTTGCTGGGTGCAAAATCACTCTTGTTTAAAGCATTTATTGGGACAAATCGTGAAAATCCACTGCTTGTAAAAAATCATTGTTCTCTGTCAACAATGTATTTCTGATTTAAATGATTATTATCCTATTAGTGGTAAAACATGAACACGTAAAGTGTTTGTTTGTTTGTTTGTTTGTTTGAAAGCAGAGGGTTTGAAACAATTTAATGGCTGTTGAATTACAGAAATTTACCATAAAATACTGACATTTAATGACAGAAATTCACCTAAAAAATTTATTTTTTTACTTTTTTGTAATTTAATGTTAGTTATATTACAGTAATTTTCTGTAATTTAACGTCCATTTTTTACAGCAAATTTCTGTAATTTAACGGTTGTTATTTTACAGTAATATT
This sequence comes from Danio tinwini, assembly GCA_903798205.1. Classification (NCBI taxonomy): domain Eukaryota; kingdom Metazoa; phylum Chordata; class Actinopteri; order Cypriniformes; family Danionidae; genus Danio; species Danio tinwini. The sequence continues at coordinate 21,965,634 of CAIGQZ010000427.1, forward strand.
CTGTAATTTAACAGTTGTTATTTTACAGTAACTTTCTGTAATTTAGCGTTAGTTTTTTTACGCAATTATTTTGTAATTTAACGTTGCTATTTTAAAATAATTTTTCAGTAATTTAACGTTAGTTATTTTATGGTAATTTTATGCAATTTACCGTTAGTTATTTTACAGCAAATTTATTTTATTTAACGGATGCTATTTTACAGTAATTTTCTGTAATTTAACGTTAGTTATTTTACGGTAATTTTCTGTAATTTAACCTTAGTTATTTTACAACAAATTTCTGTATTTTAACAGCTGATATTTTACTGTAAATTTCTGTAATTTACATTAGTTATTTTAAAGCAAATTTCTGTAATTTAAAGGCCGTTATTTAACGGCAAATTTCTGTAATTTAATAGCTAATATTTTACTGTCAATTTCTGTAATTTAACATTAGCCATTTTACAGCACATTTTCAGCAATTCAACGTCCATTATTTTACAGCAAATCTCTGTAATTTAACAACCTTATTTTTTACAATAAATTTCTGTAATTTTAACGACCGTTATTTTACTTTTTTTCCTGGTACCCCAGGAAAAAAAAATTAAAATAACAGATTTTTTTTTAAGGTGTATGATATAAAATATCCATACCAGAAAATATTTTGAGGGCCACCAAATTTAAGTGAAAACCAAAAACCAAAATATTGGTGGGCAAAGAGTTTAAGAAAATTGTAAACCACCACCATCAGCTAATAAAATATGCTAATTTATGGCCGCACATTTATCATTATACAGGAAGGTTTGATACATATTTAAAATTTAAAGTTATGAAGGTCTACATCCCCTCCAGGAGTCAGTCAGGGAGTGAGCATCCCCTTGTGGCACTATTGCAGAGAGGCTATTGACCTTTTTTTTCACATACGAGTGGGTGCAGCCACTTGAATCTTTTTGGCTCAAGACTTCCGCTCTCATTCACTTCCGTTCATTTTTAGACATTGATATTTGATGATTCATTATATTTTCTTATTATATTATTCTGCTTTGTTTGTATAGTCATGCAAACACTGGTTTGTAGAGCAAGTAGTTTGACCATTTTCTGCCATTTATTATTCCTAATCATTTCTCCCATAGGCAACTGAATTAAAAGTTCTAAGACAATTGCAAAAACAAGCGCACTTCTACATTGAAGAATAAGTTCAATAAGTCACTTTCCAAAACCTTTTCATTCAATGTTCCACGCTGGTGAAATGACCTTCCCGACAACTGAAAACCCATCTCTTCCGAGTGTACCTTAACCCTGGTGAATAAAACCAAGACCACCTGCAGAAGCACTTTCTCTCTCCCCTCCTTTCTCTAAAAAAAACTAACAAACAACAAAAGCACTCTTACTCTAGCACTAAATTCTCTGAGCACAAACAAGTTACTTTGTATAACTAGCACTTCTTGTGTGTATTGCCTATTATTGTTGAATCACTTTGAATCGCTTGTTGTCACTTTGGACAAAAGTGTCTGCTTAATGACAATGTAAATGTAAAATCTGAAAAGGAGTAAATGCTTCATTAAAGTAACATTAATGTGTGTAAACCAAATTACCGTTAAATCCTAAACAAAATTAAACAAACAAACAGCATCAGCTAATAAAAAAAGCTTGTGGCCACATATTTTCACCATTATACAGGAAGCTTTGATAAAATAAAAAAAGAAGTAACTGTTTCATTACAGTAACATGAATGTGTGGTAATCAAATTACAGTTAAGCTAATTATAATTCTGAAGTATTTACATTAAATTGTGAAGTAATTTATTATTATTTTTTTTCTTAAGTTACAGTTTTGCAAATAAGCTTACATAACTTTTGCAAAATAAAAGAATATTTTACTTTTGTCCAATACTGTTGTGAAAAACTATTTCACATAGCAAATGTTTACATATATACAAGACAAAATAACTTATAAACTTAATAAAAAATTGCTCTGTCCAAAAATGTGCATATCATTAATTAATTGTTTAAGTAATTGTTGTTACCTGGATGGTCCACAACTGCTTTTTATGTTTTTACAAAACTGTTTGTGTGTCCCTTGTTTGTCTTCTTGACTACTTTCCATCAGTCATTGACTTAAAGGATTCATAATTGTGAAGGAAAAAATATAATATTTGTAAATCAAGTCTTATGTTGGCTTCTGTAAAGAATTCCTTTGACTCGCAACCTTAAACGCTGTTCTTTATTTTTAAGTATTTCGTCAGCTCTTTTAATCAGTCGTTACTTGTAGAATCCTTTGTTTAATTCGTATGTCTTTGTTGCCGTAAATCAGCTCGGATTATTGTAGATAAAAAGGTTAATTATTCCGCTGAGATTATGTTTATCGTATGGTATAAAAGGAGTGAAATTTTCAAAGCCCCAATATCTTCAGTGGAGCTGCAGACCAACTGTAAGTAATTAGTGTGAAATTTGATTGATGAGAAACCTAATTAGGTGACTAAATAGCAATTAGCTGATCATCTAGACATAGTGAGAAAGATAATGTCACTAAGAATGAGCACATTTTACCCAGCGCAGGTTTTTTTATTATCAATCTGTCAGTATTATAAAATAGAATGTATCGTGGTGTCTTCATCAGTGTGTTTTACATTTGTTTAGTTTTTTTTAATGAGTGCTGCAGATATTTTCAGAATCTGTGGCAACATTTAAATACATTCATGTTGTATATTGCATCTTGACCATGTCTCAACACTTTCAAAGTAAGGTGATTAAAAGTGCCAAACAGTATACTGCATTAGTTTAATAAGTTAAATTGTTCTCTGATATCTACATATAGGTTTATGGCTTCGGTAAGAAACAGTTTTATAAGCTCATTTATTACTCTATGAAATACCCCTAGAATTAGAATGTCCATAATTGACCATACATGGTTTGTATCATGAATATTAATGAGCTTTGATGTGGAGTTCTTTCTCAAACACACATACACACACTGCATTATGTATATTTTGCTTACAAGATGTGAATAAAGTCAAAATTATAATTAAACTTCACAAAAGAGATCGATAGAAATGTATCGGCTTGTATTTTTAGCTTTAATGTCAAACAAAACACAGCCAGGATTTAATATCATCTGCATGAACAGATGACAGTTGAGCAGTTGAGTCAGCAGTCTACACATGTTTGTTGAAACATACACATTAAATTTCACAATAAACACAATAAATTACCAAAAGACACGATAAAACATACCGTATGCTACTTTAGGGTGAAGATGAATAAATGTATAATCTGTAAATTTTGCATTTTGCATCCTGCCCCGAGTTTGAACTAGTCTCGTGCAGTCGAGTCCCACATACTTAGCAAGTTAAATATATGCTTTAAAATAGCTGATGGAGGGAAACTATCATTGATTTCTCACTAGAAAAGAGTTGTTGTTGCTTAGCAAACGCAGCCTAAGGTGTGCATAATAACCTCAGAGTTACATATGAGTCTGTGTGCTTTTGATGACATCAGGTCTGGATGAATTACCTAAAGTAGGCATACATGCAAATGATGAGGCAAGGCCGATGAGTCTTGTCACAGTTTGTTTTGTCCTCTGATTGGCCTGTTGTCTGCCGGGGTTTTACACTCGTGGAATTTACATGATAACGTGTCAATGCGTGTGTGTTTGCTGAACACTGTTTCACTGACACTTACAGCAAAAGCCCCTATTTCACACAGATTAAAAGAATGAAAGTAATCTCCATTTCTCTCTCTCTCTCTCACTGTGGCCCATGAGTGCATCTGTGAAGAGTGCCACATGTAAGAGCCAATCGCAGCCCTTTCTGTTGAGCATTTGACCAATCAAAGGGGTGTAGGAGAACTTGGTAGACAAGGCTCAGAAAGCGAGCGGGATATTTATATTTGTTTATTTGCTATAAATGCTCGTGTTGTTTAAAGGTACAGTTTATATATCTGACTGTTTGTATAAAAGGACAAAATTGTTTTACAAATAGTATATAATATATTTATACATTTTAATACAATAATTGCTGTGCTGTAAAGAAAATATAAAACTTTATATAGAAAGAATCGTCAATGCACTGTGATGCACCGAGATATTGAATTGAACCGAATCGATAGCGTTGATAATCGTAACCAAACCGAACCGTAAGACCAGTGTAGGTTCACACCTCTAATTACAATGAATTGTAATCACCCCTTTTTGTGATGGAGGCTAAACTTGTTGATACATCAAATGTAGATTACAGCAAAATACAAATCATTTCAATGTATACTGCTTGTTATGTCTTATCCGTGTCCTATAATGTATAAACCATATTGCCCACAAGCCATCTACGGGTTCATATACTTGATGACCCCCCTTTTTCATCTCACAGAATCACACTCATAACCTTGGCAGTGCATTTCTCCTGGGAAAGCATGTTTCTCCTTAAACAGCCATACAATTTCAGGTGTCGGAGGTCCAATGTGTTTATGTGACACTTATAGGCAGAAAACCATAAAACCAACCCTAAGCCTGGTATTTTCCCAAGCATGTCATTTTAGGTTGCATCTACAAGTCTTTGATTTCTTTGGTTGTGAGATTTAATGGGATATAAACCTGAGTGCTTCAGATCACAGTTTTGTGCTGTACTAAGTGAGTTATCAAGCAATTTTACATCATTTAAAACTCAATACATGGAGGGTTGAAAATTTACCCCTGACAATCTAACCATGGTAGGTAATATATATCAACTCACTTGTCAGTTTGTGTGATGAGTGTGGTGACAAGTATTGGATTCAAATTGCAGCTTTATTTTGTGAATGGTCATACAAGCAAGGTTCAATCAGGGACAGATGGTAGCATGTAGATAGTCTAAAGCATAGGCTTCAAACTCGATTCCTTGAGGGCCGCAGCTCTGCACAGTTTTGCTCCAACCATAATCAAACACAGCTGATCCAAATGTGTTCAAGTCTACTAGAGACTATTAAGCAGGCGTGAGTTAGGGGTGGTTGGAGGTAAACTGTCCAGCGCTGTGGCCCTCCAGAAATTGAGTTTGAGACCATTGATCTAAAGCAGGGGTGCCCAAACTCAGTCCTGGAGGGCTGGTGTCCTGCAGACGCCTTTGAGGTCCAACTTGTCTCAACACACCTGCAAGGATGTTTCTAGAAAGCCTAAAAGAGCTTGATTAGCTAACCCAGGTGTGTCTGATTGGGGTTGGAACTAAACTTTGCAGGACACCAGCCCTCCAGGACCAAGTTTGGGCACCCCTGGCCTAAAGCATAATTGGTGAGACAGGCGAAAGGTGAAGGTAGGCTGCAAAAACACATAACTGTACAACAAACCAAGGTCAGAAACACGGCTAGACAATCCAGAAATATACTTTGTAATGCTCACTGAAGGGAATTAAGTATCAGTCAAGATGTGAGTGTGTGTAAGGTGTGTATATAGTCCATATCATTAGTTCTGAACAGTTTCGGCTTTGTGTGCGTAATCCAGAGGTAAGCTGGGACTGTTGTGTGAGTGAAGTGCATGATGGTATATGTAGTTCAGTTCAGTGGCAGTGTAGTTCAGGTGAATGACAGGGGGTGTTCTCCCGCGTCCTACAAGAGCTAGATCGCTGGTAGTTATAACAGTATTGTGGGATAAGATTCAGAAATTATGTTGTATAATTTTCATGTAAATGTCAACACAGGCTCATTCTGAAAACTATATACATTTCTGGAGATCACAAATTTTGTAGCCAGAAGTACTGGAACGGCTGCATTTTGTCTTTAAAACGAACACTATAGAGCAGTATGATGTCGTTCCTTTTCGTGCTTATCAGCTGACTGCTTACAACCGTATGGAGGGCTTTCCTGCTGTTTCCAGTTTGTCCAGTTAGCTTGCCATATACGTCGGCGGACTTGAGAAACAGAGAGGAGTTGATCAAGACAACCTTCTTTAATGTTTTTGAAGCTCTCCAGAAATGAATATAGCGGTACATTTTCAGAATGAGCCCAGGTTGGTAATTGTTATCAGAGTCCTTACCTAAAAGTAGCCTCATTAGCAAAACCACAGTAACTGGAGTATAACTTGAGTTAAACCAATTTGAGTATCGACATTTGTGAAAATCCACATATTTAAAAAATAAAATATTAAGAATATTACATGCCCTTTCTATTCCCATTATCATTGTTTTTCCCCAATTTTTTTATTTATATTTAATGATTCTTCTACATTTTTGATTTAAACATTTGCCTGCTTGTTTTTAGAAACATTGTTTGTTTTTTTTGTCACCTTGCACTCAAGAACATGAGAACAGAATTCTTTGTCAGCCAAGTACGAGAGTTCCCCAGGGTTCAGTTCTTGGTCCACTAGTGTTCTCCATTTACACCACATCACTGGGACATCATTCAGAAATAAGGTTTCTCTTACCATTGTTATGCTGATAACACAGTGGTTTATTTCTCATTTCATCTGGATGATCCAGTTGTAGCAACACAGATCTCAGACTGCTGCCTGCAGGACATTTCAGTATGGATGAAAGATAATCATTTGCTGCTCAACTTGGCAAAGACAGAGCTTCTTTTCTTCTATGCCAAGCAGGCAGTTCAACATAAATTCAGATTGGATCATCAGCTGCTACTCCAAGTACAGAAACTTGGATTGATCTTTCAAGAGTTCACACTTAGCTGATGATTGATTATAAAGCTTGTTTGGCATGCTGTCCCGGGTGAGAGCCCTGAGCTCATAAGATCCTTGAGCCCGGGGCTCCCTCCCGTTTGCAAGAAGAGAGGGGAGTTTGAGCTCAGGTAGATCTCGAGAACTCCCCTGCTGTAGTAGCTAATGAACAGATAGTGATTGCTTATAAGATATAACTTCTTACTAGAAGCATGTCTATGCTTCCAATTTAGATTAGTCAATTAACTTAAGTTGCATGTTTTCGGACGGTGGGAGGAAACCGGGGAACCCGGGGGAAACCCACATGAGCACGGGGAGAACATGTAAACTCCACACAGAAACGTTGACTTTCTTGGTTAGGACTAGAACTGATGACGTTCTTGCTGTGAGGCAACAGTGCTAACCACTGGGCCACCGTGCCACCCATCTAGGAAAGGAGGAAGAGTAGGGGTGGAAGGGGGGATTCTTCAAAACGAAGATGGCTGTGATTTGGAACCTAGGGTATTTATAGTGGCTTAGGAATCGTCTGATTGGTGAATCATGAATTAAATAATGCAGGGCCGGCTGCAAGCAATCATAAGCACGTGATCCTCTCAAAATTAGTTTATAAATAAACTTCACTTCAAGAGTTCACACTTAGCTGATGATTGATTATAAAGCTTGTTTGCCATGTTGTCCCGGGAGAGAGCCCTGAGCTCATAAGATCCTCAAGCCCGTGGCTCCCTCCCATTTGCAAGGCAAGAGGGGAGTTTGCGCTCAGGTAGATCTCGAGAACTCCCCAAGATGCCTTAAACTGCTCGGGACAACAGCCACGTATTGAAGAACCCCCCCAAAAGACAATAAGGATCAAGCCATAACCGGCTGCTGAATGGAAAGTGTAATAAAGATGGTACCAGGAGAGGGTTTGCAGGAGCAAAGATGAAACTGGTGCAGAGTGTAATAGGTTTAGGTTGGAGTGATTGCTACAACTAAAGTGGTGTATTGGCTGCTGGTGTTGCAAATGCTATGTGTGCTCCTGTAGCAGTATTTAACTGCAGTGACCGGACGGGAGAGTGAGACAGGTGTAATAGTTTTAATGCAGGATGTATGAGCTCTGCTAAAGAGACTCTTAAAATGACAGTGATGAAATGTCAGGATGAGCTCAGCGGAGCGTCTCTGCTGCAGCAAAAGTGCGATCGAGTCTGTGGTGCAGAGGAGAAATTTAGCTAGGCGGAGCATCTCTACGGTTGCAGAGATGCAATGAAAGTCGGTGGTGCAGAGGAGAATTGAAGCCAAGCGGAGCATCTCTACAGTTGCAGAGGTGCAATGGAAGTCATTGGTGCAGAGGTGCAGAGGAAAATTTAAGCCAAGTAGAGCATCTCTACAGTTGCAGAGGTGCAATAGAAGTCAGTGGTGCAAAAGTGCAGAGGAGAATTTAAGCTAAGCATCTCTACAGTTGCAGAGGTGCAATGGAAGTCAGTGGT
>CAIGQZ010000427.1:21982609-21997797 GCA_903798205.1 Danio tinwini
CACCTGTCCAACACTTCAGAGGAACACCAGATCACGAAACACCTCCATCTAGTGAACACTGATTAATAGTACACATGAACTCTACGACCGTCACATATGAAATAGAATTAAAAGATTCAAATGTTACAAAAGTTATTATTTTCTACGTAAATATAAAAAACACTACCTGCATGCCTTCATCACCTCAGTGGGCTTTGTTAAGTTTATTCATGACAATTAGTGTTTGTATAATGTTATTTTTATTAGTAGTATTATTTATAATATGCATATTTATATTTGTTTCAATAAAAGCAAGTTTAGATTTGTCCACCTGTCGGGTTTTGGAGACGTATATGCATCACCATATGGGGCATAAGAATAGGACACGTGTTTGGTTATATCTTTTTTTTGACCACACTTGATTATTATTGTTCATTTATTAGTTTACTGGAAATTAAAACTGAATTTAGAAATAGTTTTGAATAAAAATCTTTGCGCTTAACAAACAAACAAAAATATATAGGCTAATGGATGTCTTCAGTAGAGTGCATATAACATTGTTTCCTTACCCACGAAAGTAATGCAGTAAAGAGTAAAGAGAAAGAGAAATTAAAGAGGCCGAATGGAGGAGGCTCGTTCTTTATCCTCTGCTGCAGATGGTCTGTTTAACTGTTTTTTTTTGCTAGTGAAGCGTTCAGTTTTTCCATTTACAAAGTCGCCATGTAAATAGCAAATGCATCGTGGCGTGACGCAACTGACTCTTAAAAGGAAGGAGAGATGAGACTGATTGGTTTAATGCACATTATGCTTAAAACACACCCATAATAAGCCTAAACCTATTAAACCCTGCGCCACAGCACACACCATATTTTTCCGTTTTTAAAATAGCAAAAGTGCATTCGGACAAGCAATTAATGCTTTTGCGACCTGCGCTTTAGACTTTGCAGCTGCAAAATAGAGCCCTTAGTGTCCACTTAACCTAAATTGTCTGTGTCTTGAGGTCAGGCTACTGATGTGATTTTTCTATACACAATATGATTGGACAGCAATCATGAGACTTAGCCAATCACACACATTTAAAAAATAAATTTCAAACTACTTATTTAAAATAAGGGACAACTTAATTATTTTATGTTCAATACACTTAAATTTATGTTAATTTTATCGCTTTGTGTTTGGACAACATGAATGAATTGTGTGCATGTTTTACAGTGCAGTAGATAAGAAAAAATAAGTATGAAGTCGACTACAGGTTAAAGGAAAATAGTGCAGTAAAAGTATACCAAAACAACAATAAATATGCACTTAAGTAAAAGTTAAAAGCACACATTTTTTAACTACTTCCTGAGAAAAACTACTAAATTAAAGTTATTTGAGTATTTTTAATCCTTTACTATACCACTGGATGACACTTGTGTTCATTTCAGCCGCAAACTGCATTGAATTAGATACTTCTTATAGGCATGCCTTTCCAATAAGCCTGGGTAATGTAACATCTATGCTATCCTCCAGATGTTTTTCTTGTATTTGGGGTGTCTGGCTGTACATTTTAGTCTGTCAAATGTATAAAATATATGCAGTTTTTAATGTTGCATTCGTTTTATATGCCTTTTTATTTATCTTTTGGTTGACAGTTTTCTCCACCATCACTCAGTCCCGGAGGATGAGTTGAAACCAGGGTTTCTTCTGGATTTCCTCGTCTCCAGAGAACACAACACTCATCACAACACATCCCCTGCCTTATGTGTGTCATCTGGGGAGGGATCGAAGTATTTAGACATCAAAGTCACCAACGGATGCCTGCGGTAAGGAAAAGTCACCCTCTGTGCGTTCACTACACGACAAAGAAAAACACTGATATTCACAAATAATTAATTCCTAGGATGCTCTGTTCTAATTAAATTTACACGCGTGTTTGCTGTTAGATTAAAAACAATAAACAGAGTATTAATAATGAAAGCGTCTCGCATTACATGAGCAACGTTTTGTTTTAAATCTGTCACAATGTGGAGCTAATGTCATAGTTGCAGCACCTCGTTTTCACGGTGATGAGCTTTTGCAAATGATTAACACTTTGTCTGATATCCTGCTCATCTGGAACACAGACTTCTGACAAGCTTTACAGATAATGCAGAGCTGAGATCATTGATTTAAATTCATATCATTATAATGAAGTAACTCTAACGAGCCGGTTTAGGGTATTAACTGAATTCACCACCCTATTACAATATTAATGAGTTCTACAGAAGGAACTGGAGTGTAAAATGGAGAGATCTTTGAAAATGATGGACCATATTACAGCATATATTTCATAATTTTTTTCCAACAAAAGGTAGCACCTCAAAGGAAGTGACAGTAAATGAACTAGATGAGTTCCTGTTCTGTGTCAGCCGTGATGAGAAATGACATATATTTGACCAAGAGCCTTCCACAGTGTACCAGTAAAAAATGCTACCGTGGACATTGGCTGTTATAAGGGTGCTTGACTTTACAAATTATCCCCTGTGTTCCAATATTAATGACAAACAACAGACTACTCAGTTGTTTCATAGGGGCTGTTTACTCCTGGTCACTTCATGCATAATATTTTGCTATTCAATTGTGAAAAGGATAGGTGTAAATGCCCTCGGAAATGCAATTGATACGAATATAAATTTGATCGCACAAACCACTTCTGGAGGTGCTTTGGGATGCATTCGAGATGGTACTGGACCGATTTAAATGCATTTAGTTATTGAAACCATATTTAAATTCATGTTATAGGCTATATGACAGATATAATAACACAATGCAGCAGAGGACATGTTGTAATGTTTGTTTTATTTTTTTTTATTTCATTTCTTTTTTTTTTATTGCACTCTATTTTTGTCTGATTATTAACCATTAAATTATGAAATTACAATGTTAAATTAATATCATATAGCAGCATTAACCATAGGCATTGTAGCCAGAAGTATGCATGGCTGCATTTCGTCTTTAAAATGAACTATATGGGGCGGTATGATGCCATTCCTTTTCACGCTTAACAGCTGACTGCTTACCTCTGTGTGAACGGCTTTTCCGCTGTAACAACTTTGTCCAGTAGCTCGCCATGTATGTCGGCGGGCTTGAGATGCAGAGAGGAGTTGACCACGATGACTGTGTTCGAGTTCGGTGAAGAACGGTTTTAGAAAGTAGGTAAAACAAAAACAAAAGCCAAAAAATAAAATAAACAAGTAAATAACAGGGTGAGAATGTGGTAAAATCTGAAAACAAATTAGGCAAGGGCTTTTCTTTTTCTGGATTGCTTTTGAAAAGTGTCGGATGGGTTTAGGTAAGTGGGTGGGCAGGTCAATTGGTGCTTTGAAAACGCTATCGGTTGGGTTTAGGGAAAGAGGAGAGTGGGTCAGTCGATCAATCAGTTCGACAGCGGCCTCTGGTGGATTTAAGTGAGAACAGCAGGCGCAAATGTCACTCGTGAGAGACATTTGAGATCTCAAATAGCATACATAGCAGCCTCTGGTGGATTTGTGAAAACAAAAAAAGTACCTCCTGGAACGTATTTGGCGCTCTCCAGAAATGTATATGGGGTACGTTTTTTTTAGAATGAGCCTGGGTTGTTTGTATTTTAAATCTCTATACTTTGCCACTATCCTGAAAACGAATAGGTTTTACTTTGTCAGCAAGTTAAAATAAGCATGTAATAAAAGACTGCAATATCACTTAATGTTTTTATAGCAGGCTACAAATAAATACTGGTCAAATTACTGTAAGTATGCTCTTTCATATTTATATAAATACACTGTAAAAATGCTGGCTTCCACACAATAGATTTGTGTTGGGACAACATGAAGGAGTTAAGTTGGCTTATTAGTTTTTTACAAATTTAAGTGGACTGAACATAAAACAATTACGTTGTCTGAAAAAAAACTCAATTGTGTTGTTTCAGCTCATTTGAATTAGTTTGAACTAACAGCAAACATAATTTTTCAGCCTGATCTCACGAGGAAACATAACTATTTTAAGGTTTGTCAGTTTAGTGGCTTAACCATACAATTTTAAAAAAGAGGCGTGGCACCAAACCCCACCCCTAAACCTAATCGTTATTGAGGGATAAGCAAATCATACTAAATTGTACTAATGAGATCATACGAGTTTATGCAATTACCAACTAAATCAAACAGTTACAAATTGTCGTGAGATAGTGTTAAATTTGTGTAATGCTAAATGATGATGGAACAATCATTCTCCCATATTTTGACATTTCATTTTCACTAAAGTTGTATTAGCCACTTAACTTGCATTTAATATCTTCTCTGTGTATATGAATCATTGTATAATTGTTTTTTGGTTAAAGAAAGCTGACAAATGCTTTGATACTGTATTGTTTGTTACCTAACACAGTGACACTGATGCATTTTAAAGGAGGTTTAAATTCCCAAACTCAACATGAAGAAATAAAAAGTTCAAGGACATGTTATTGCCTATTTTGGAAAATGAAACATCATTGTCAAAGCCTGTTTATGAATATGCAAGCACCTATAAACTCATGCGAAGAATAAACAACGTTTCACCAGCAGCACTGCTTCTGATCCCTGTGGGACTTACTTGGAGAATGCATGCCCTTTAAAATGAGGTCAAATGAATGCTGCTTTAGCGGTCTATATTTAATGTATTGTTAATAAAGCAAGGCGTCAATGCAACCTTGAAACAAATGCTTCGTCACATGGAAATGTGTGGGAGAAGTGTTGCACCGTTCAGCAAGTGAAAATGTGAAAACACGAGAAGTGCTCAAATAGAAACTCATCAGCTCAAGACAAAGCCTTAATAATCTTAGTATTAAAAACAACTAAACACCTTTACTTTGGTTTACACTCCCAATGTCACTATTGGGTTGGTCACATGCATTTTCTATGATCGGATATCTGTCTCTCTATATTATGGTTCCGTTTACATTTGACACATAATGTGCGATCTCCAGAAATGTATATAGGGGTACGTTTTCAAATTGAGCCTGTGTTAAATGCAAATTAATAAAAAAAAAAGATGTAGTATGTCTCATTAAATGGTTTGTTCTAAATATGCCTGACAGTGGTTTGTCATATATGACCTATTGTCACAGCAACTTATTCCATACATTTGAGAGTGTTTTCTGCAAACAATGCATAGAAAATATAAACAGTAGGCATTATTCACAAGATATATAAATCTACAGTGTTAAAAATGTGGGGTTTCACACAACTGCCTTATGTTGTCCCAACACAAATCTATTAAATTAGCTTAATCATTTTAACAAATGTAACTAGATTAAACAATTAGATAAAACAATTAACCCCCCCCCCCCCCCAAAAAAAAAAAAAAATAAATAAATAAATTAGGAATTGTGTTGTTTCAGCTCATTTTAAACAAGTAGTTTAAGCAAGCAGCAATTTTAAGTGTATAAAATTATGTAATGTACAGGAAAAAAGAAAGTAAAAAGCTTTATTTTGCTTTTATTGTTGTTTTATTGGCGACGCAGTGGTGCAGTAGGTAGTGCTGTTGCCTCACAGCAAAAAGGGCGCAGGTTCGAGCCACGGCTGGGTCAGTTAGCGTTTCTGTGTGGAGTTTGCATGTTCTCCCTGCGTTTGCGTGGGTTTCCTCCGGGTGCTCCGGTTTCCCCCACAGTCGAAAAACATGCAGCACAGGTGAATTGGGTAGGCTAAATAGTCTGTAGTGTATGTGTGTGAATGATTGTGCATGGATGTTTCCCAGAGATGGGTTGCGGCTGGAAGGGCATCCGCTGCGTAAAACAAATGCTTGATAAGTTGGCGGTTCATTCCGCTGTGGCGACCCCAGATTAATAAAGGGACTAAGCCGAAAAGAAAATGAATGAATTAATAAATGTTGTTTTATTTTTGATCTATTTATAGCAAATCTCACATTTATTTTCTTTGTAATGGCTATAGCTTTCAGTTGGCAGTGCCTTCAGCACATAGGAACTCATTAAACTGCTGTCGGTAAGAGGAGCAACTTGTCAGTAAAATCCATCAAACCCAGAAAGTCATGTCCTGTAGATTGTATAATGAAAGACTGGCATCCCCTTTAAGAGCTTAAGGACTTACAATCACATTGGCTGTGCTAAACCATTAGAAAACCGCACATGAAATGTCAGAGATTCCAAATCCTTCCTAGATTCAACTGAAACAGCATATTAGAAAGAGAGAGTGGAGGGGCAAGTCCTGCAGACATGTCTGTAGGACACTGCAGTCAGGCTTTTCCACTTGAGTTTCTTCACTTTTTTACACTAAAGTGTTTCTTTGGTTTACATGAAGGGGTTTCTGGATTTACAGGCAGTCATTTTGTAATTTTGTTGTTGTCCAAATTGTTTGTGCTCCATCACTCGAGAGAACATTGCCAAGGGAATTACCTGCATTTTAAAAGGTAATTTAATTCTATTTTTTTCTTTGGTTTACAAAGAACAAATGGCCCAAATGTTGTTTTGAAAATAAGCACATAATGTGCTAATGATTGCATTTTTCTACTTAGTTAATGATTAATGTTTCATTACTAAATTAAGTATTGCATTATAAACCATTTATTTAAGAGTAGTTGGTGGTTTTTAAGACCATTTAGCATGAACAAGTAAATGAGCGTGGCACAGTGGGTAGTGCTGTTGCCTCACGGCAAGAAAGTCACTGGTTCTAGTTCCAGCTGGATCAGTTGGCATTTCTGTTTGCAGTTTGCATGTTCTCCCCATGTTGGTGTGGGTTTTCTCTGGGTGCTCCGGTTTTCCCCACAAATCCAGACATGTGCTATAGGTAAATTGGGTTAGCTACCTTAGTGTAGTGTACGACCCACCTCATAAAAATTAGATGTTAGGAAACAACAGCATGGGGTAAATGAGCAATAAACTAATAAGTAAATAAGCAATAAACTATTCCAAAGAACAATTACACAATTGTTTTTAAGCATACACTCAAAGTGTTGAAATGAGCTGAAACAACACAATTATTGAGTTTTTTTTGGGACAACTTAATTGTTTTATGTTCAATCCACTTAAATTTGTTAAAACAATTACGCTAACTTAATCAATTTGTGTTTTTAGAGCATGAAGAAATTGAACCCAGTGTAAAAATTCTAGGTTCCACACAATTTCATCTTATTGTTCCAACACAAATTAATTAGGTTATTTTAATTGCTTTTACAAATTCAAATGGATTGAACTAAAGTCCTTTTATTGTTTTTTTTTTATCTTTACACAAAACTAATAAGACATGAATCTCATGAATTGTGTTGTCCAAGCTCATTTTAAATAAGTAGTTTGAACAAAATATGTTTTGAGTGTAGTAGTAGTTACTCTGTGGCTACTTTGTATGCTAATAAATAAAACTGTTTTGTGAGATCATCTAATGTGAGGACTATGTATGCTTTGTAAATCCATTATAAATAACTATGCAGCACCACTGATGCGATCCAAGACCAGCGACAAGATGACCTCAAGGTTTCATACTGTAATTCTGGACCAGGCCATATCCTGAGCAGCTGCTGTGGTGGTCATGGATAAGTGGAGAGCATGAGACTGATTCCTGTGACGAGTCTTCGCTGAGGTCCAGCATTCTCCAGCCTCTGGCGCCTAGACTGCAGCTCTGCACAAGACGTTTGGCCATAGGAAAAATGGTCGTGCCCAACTGAGCCTGGTTTCTCTCAAGGTTTTTAAAATTCTTCACTTACACTAATTGGTGAAGTTTTTTCCTCACCCCTGTCGCCACTGGCTTGCATGGTTTGTGATCTGTAGAGCTGTGCATCGATGGAATTGCTCTTCAGTGTTTGGACTCTCAGTAGTGATTATTAAACCACACTGAATTGAGCTAAACTGAACTGAACTTAAATACTGAAAACTGAACTGACACTGTTTCAATTTACTATAATCTTCTATGTGAAGCTGCTTTGACACAATCTACATTGTAAAGGTGCTATACTAAAAAAGGTGAATTGAATTGAATATAAATGACAATTAATTTTCAGTTATATTCTAAAAAGAAAAACAAAATGAATGACAAAAAATATTGAAAACAAAAACAGATACCTAAATTTGCCTTGTTTTAACCAAGCTGTCTACACTGTAAAAATGCTGGGTTCCGCACAATCTGTTTAAGTAGGGACAACATGAAGGAATTAAGTTAACATATTAGTTTTTACAAATTTAAGTGGAATGAACATAAAACAAAAAAGAAAGTTGTCACTGAAAAAATGTGAGAATTGTGTTGTTTCAGCTCATTTTCAATAAGAAGATTGAACAAATAACATTATTTGAGTGGGTTTACATGTTTGTTAAAACAAAAAATTATTTGGTTGGATGGCAGCCACAGGACACCATTGCACCAGTGTGCTTGCCACTCATTGGCTATTGGTAAAGAGATAAAGCAGACTCAGTGGACGATGATAATTAGGAGCTCATGATGGGTAAGGGCCAGTGGAAGGAATCTGGCCAGGATAAATGGGGTACAACTCTACTTTTTGTGAGAAGTGCCATGAGAATTTTAATGTCCACAAGAGTCAGGACTTTGATAGTAGAAGACCCTAAAGGGAACTGGTGATAGGAAAAAAACGATATATTTATTTATTCATGCATGCATGCATTTTTTTGTCCAGACTAAAGCACTAAAATGTAGTTTTTGCTTCCACTTTAATATTCCTTTCCATCACACATTTTGCAAGAAAAGCTCATTTTCTTTGGAGAGTGCAAAACATTTAGGAAGGAATAAAGTTCATTGAGCAACACAAAATATTTTTCCTGTAATATTTACCCTGTTCTTTTAGGGGTTTTGTAATTGTGCCACCATTACTGTAATTGCATGTAAATTATCTTTAAAATATTTGTGCTGCTTGTTCAAAGTAATATATTTAAAATGAGCTGAATCAACACTTTGTCTTTTTTTTTGGGGGGGGGGCAACTTAATTGTTTTATGTTAAATCCACTTAAATTTGTAAAAACAATAACTTAATAAATTTGCGAGACAACTAACCCAGGCTCATTCTGATAACGTACCCCAATGTACATTTCTGGAGAGAGCAAACTACAGTACGTCCAAGAAGGTAAATGTTTTTGCAGTCTTTGTTTTCGCGATTCCACCAGAGGCTGCTGTGTATGCTTTTAAGATCTCAAATTTCTCTCGCATGTGCCATTCACGCCTGCTGTTCTCATGTAAAATCCACCAGAGGCCGTTGTCGACTGACTGACTTACTGACTGACCTACCGACCAATCCCCCCACCCTTCCCCTTGCTTAAAGGGCCAAGAAACTACCCTGTCTCAGCAGGGTGTTTTCACACCTTTAGTTTAGAAAAAGTCAGGAAAGTGGGTTTGTCCAGCTATGTTTAGGTGGGAGTGTCGGGGGAGGGAAAGAGGGAAGGATTTGCAAATATTGGAGACTCCATTTGGGCATGCGCTGATTATTTTCACAGAGGCAAAACAAACACACAGACGCAGGGGAGAAAGAGTGACTATTTACATGGACATCAGCAATCAAATTATTTGTCAAGTTATTGATTTGTCGATTTTAACTGCAGTTTGGCACTTTCACTTTTTATTCAGAAACATTTCCTGCATGTCCCCCATGACAAACGAGAAAAACTGCTGGAGAGTGAAATTTTAATGGAGTATTTTATATCGCACGGCGAATGGGAGAAAAAATCCTCCGCATTTCTCTGAAACTTAGATGCACTCGGTAGGTAGCGCCAGAAAGCCGTGTGTGTAAGGACTATCCTGTCACAAAATGCGGCGAAAATCCTACACGACAGTAATAGTTTGATTGCGGTGTTTACATGTTTACATTCGGAGAGCAGCATTTACAGTGGATCTTTCAGTCTATAATATTGTACTGTAATATTGCAGTGATATTAAAATACTGTAAACTTAGTAACTAAATCATTTTGACTATGGTATATCTTTAAAAACTGAAAGAGCACTGCTGACGATACGAACTAAGTTTGCCATCTGAATGAACAAACAAAGACCACTGATCTCACACACACTTACCAAATCGGTAGCGACAGGACAATCAACACTAACTGGAGCCATGTCTTTTTAAAAAGGAGACGAGTGGCAAATCCGGATGCACTGTATTCCACTGTAATCGCGTGCACTGAATTCCACACGTGAGTCCAGCTGCGCTCTCATTCATTCTTTCATTTATTTTATTTTCGGCTTAGTCCCTTTATTAATCCAGGGTCGCCACAGCGGAATGAACCGACAACTTACCCAGCACGTGTTTTACAGATGCCCTTCTAGCTGCAACCCATCTCCGGAAAACATCCATACACACCCACCCACATCTCATACATACAGACAATTTAGCAATTTAGCACCCAATTCACCTGTACCGCATATCTTTGGACTGTGGGGGAAACCGGAGCACCTGGAGGAAACCCACGCAAATGCAGGGAGAACATGCAAACTTCACACAGAAACACCAACTGACCCAGCTAAGGCTCGAACTAGCAACCTTCTTGCTGTGAAGCGACAGCACTACCTACTGCGCCACTGCGTCACCCCAGCTGCACTCTTATAGCGGGGATATGAAAACAAAACCTTTGTTGAAGCACATTTATAAACGCAGCACATTAATAAATGCAACACTGACGACGCTCAGAGACATCACGATGTACTCACAGGTGCAGACATCCACTCTCCACGCTGGATTACACACAAGTATCTAATCGCCGTGACGCAGTTTTAAAAATTCGTTTCAAACCAGAAGAACGAATTATCTCGAAATAACACAAAAACAACTAATTTTCACTTTTTAGTGCAATATATGTGTCCTAATAGTGTTTATAGCAGCGTGGGACACATAAATGACTGTCAACATCTCAAAAAATGTGTGTTGGTGTTTCGTGACCCTTTAAACCCAACCAATAGTGTTTAAAAAACCACCGATTGACCCACCCACCCCTAGCCTAAACCTAAGCAACAGTTTTAAAAAGCAATCCGGAAAAAGAAAAGTCCCTGTTTTTTTACCTTGTTTTTTAAGATTGTACCACATTCTCACCCTGTTTATTTAATTTTTTAGCTTTTGTTTTATCTGCTTTCTGGAACCATTCTTACTTGAACCCTGTCATGGTCAACTCCTCTCCACATCCAAGTCCGCCGAAGTACATGTCGAACTACCGGACAAACTGGTAACTGCGAAAAAGCTGTCCATACAGAGGTAAGGGGTCAGCTGCTAAGCAAGAAAAGAAATGGTCTCATACCACCCCGTAGCATTTGTTTTAAAGATAAAATGCAGCCATACAAACTTCTGGCTACATACTTCACGGTCTCCAGAAAGGTACATTTTAAGAATGAGCCTATGTTGCAACAACATGCAGTGCTTGTGTGGAACCCAGCATTTTTTACAGTGTACATATTTAGCAAGGATTCCTCCCATGTCTATTTTCCCATTTATTTATTTTCATAATTGTCTTCATTGATTTCGTGACAAGAAATGTGCAAAAATATTTAGAAGAAAGAAAAAATCCTCCCATGAAATTTCCCACCCATCATCATGTCCTTTTTGGTGTTCGGTTTAAAAAAGAAAAAAAGAGCATCACACAGGTTTTGAATGACAAGATGACTTAAAGATGACAGAATGCTCATTTTTTGGCAAACTCTCCTCTTAACATTGAAGATACCGAAAACATCACTCGCAATCTGAAAAACAAGCTGTGACAGAGGGAGGGGGGGGGGGGTGAAATTAACGAAATAGATAGGGATAAAAATCAAACTTAGAAACTCCACAAGATCAAATGGCCCTGTGGCGTTGCCTCCTCTGACAGGTGAGTAAACAGAAGGTGCTCATTATAATGCGTACCTGCTCAGATTTCACACTGAGAGACGCAGGGGATAAGAGAGAGCGTGCGAACACTGCCTCGTCTTACATAAGTGCATGGTGCATTAGCAATGCAGATTCAGCGTGTGTGTGTTTTTAACGCCAAATCAGTCAGCTTCGCCTTTTAAAAGAGCATGCAACTGTAAATCTCTGTTTAACGTCCACACGTTCCACAGCGTGAGCCCTTCGACCCTCATTCCTCACACACAAGCGGCCTGTGTTTGTCACTCTCAGCTCACTTTGATGTAGTTTATGAAAATTGACTTCACAAGGACTGCGTTTTATGTTCCTCCTTTATTGGCCAGACTAGCATCCTCTGCGATTTCATTGTATGTGTGCGTGTGCGTGTGTATGTGTGTGTCAGACAGACAAGTGTGTGATTAATAGATCTCTTGGTCTCTAGCTGGCTCATTTTTCAGTGCTGTTGTTTAAGACCTGTGGCTCTTCTCTCGGCGAGATGTAGATGCGTTTCCCCTTGCTGTTTATTGATATTCTGTTTCCCTAAATACGGACCTATTTGTCTCAGCTGTCTCCCCTCACCCCAGCCATATACAGCGGACCTGAGCGGATGGGCGGATCGAGGAGGTGGAAAGGGAAAACTATCTGTGATTGATAGGCAATCTCAGTGCCTGTGGCGTCTGGAGAATCACCAAGGTGACGGTGAGCACTTTTCCTTTGGCTTCCTCTCGTGTCTGGTTGTACTAATCGCACCATGAGCCGGCGTTCTGTGTGTGTGTCTGACTGTTTTAGAGAGAGAAGGAGAGTTTATGTATTGTAATGCTGGAGAACAGAGCTGGTGGTGACCCTGTCTCTGGTGAACATTTGTACAGCTGAACTGCTGATGCTGATTCACCTTTACATATATATATCTCAGTTATAGCTTAGTACAGCATTGTTTCTATAATTTCTCGGCCCTGCAGCCAAAATGGTAAGTTAAAATAAAACTGTTATCTTTTCCATGGGAATCACTCTGCAAATATTTTTCACCCCATTATCAAATATTATATGTTTAAAGCACTTTAAAGTACCTATTGCATTAAAGTACCTAGTACATAAAGCACCATGGAATTGGTGGGAATTGGTATTACTTAATACCACAACTACTGGCTTATTACCTGCTTATTGTTATCGGCTGTTTGTTTATTAGTACTTATATGTATGATTTTATTCTATATACCTAATTCTGCCCAATACCTAAACTCAGCTACTACCTTACTAACTATTAATATGCAGCAAATTAGTAGTTTATCGAACTAAATGTGGTTGTTGGGTAATGGATTGTTAATAGCGAGAATTGTACCTTAAAATAAAGTGTGACCAAAATGTTTTGTTGACTTAGTCACCCCAGGCTCATTCTGAAAACGTATTTCTGGAGAGTTTCAAATATGTTGCAGGAACTAAATTTTTTTTTGCAGTTTTTGTTTTCGCACATCCACTAGAGGCCACTGTGTACACTTTTTAAGATCTCAAAGGTCTCTCACGAGTGCCATTTGCATCTGCTGTGCTTACGTAAATCCACCAGAGGCCACTGTTGACTGATTTATTGACTTACATAAACCCAACCGATTGTGTTTTAAGAAAAGCACCGATTGACCAGTGCCCACCCACTTACCTAAACCCAACCGACAGTATAAAAAAGCAATCCAGAAAAAGAAAAGCCCTCACCTGATTTTAACCACATTTTCAGATTTTACCACATGCTCACCCTGTAATTTAGTTATTTTATTTGTTGGCTTTTGTCTTACCTGCTTTTTGGAACTGTTCTTTGCTGTAATTGAACCCCATCGTCGTGGCCAACTCCACTCTGCATTTCAAGCTTACCGACATACATGGCGAGCTACAGGAAAATCTGGTAACTGCGGAAAAGTTGTCCATATGGAGGTAAGCGGTCAGCTGGTAAGCACAAAAAGGAACTGCATCATACCGCCCCGTATCATTCGTTTTAAAGGCGAAATGCAGCCATACATTCCTCTGGCTACATAATTTGTAATCTGCAAAAATGTATATGGGGGCACGTTTTTAGAATAAGCCTATGTTGGACTTTGTTCATCACAAAACCTTGCTGTTCTGAGACATTCTTAAAAAATTAAAGTTTAGTTTTATATATATATATATATATATATATATATATATATATATTTTTTTTTATCACAATGATACTAATATTATTTAAATTAATATTATTATTGGATAACACCATTGAGGAGCCATTTTAGGTTCCTCAAAAAACTTTTCAGTGACCATTTCTTTGATTGAAAAGTTTTTTTTTCTTAGTGTAAAGAATATTTTAATAGTTTACACAAATTTTCTTTTATGCTAAACTATTTGTATAATAAAAATGTTTCAGAGTGTGTACTGTATGTTGTAATCATTTGTTTATGTATTATTTATTTTACAAATTGAACCTGAGGACCCCTAAAGTTCATATGGTATTTTCCAATAATTTATATTATAAAAAAAATTAGTAATAATTAGTAGCCACTATATACTAAACATATTAACAATAATCTTTAAAATTAGACCCATTTGGAATACTATAATTTCAGTGTTTCAATTACAAGAATCTATATATAGTTAAAGTCAAAATTATTAGCCCTCCATTTTGAATAGTTTTAATAATTCATTTCTAATAACTTATTTATTTTGAAAGTACATAATATTTTACTATTCAATTAGCAGGATATTCAGTTTAAAGTGCCATTTAAAGTCTTAACTGTTAATTAGGTTTACTAGAAAAGTTAGTTTCCACCAGACTAAAACAAATTTCTCCAGAAGAAAAACATAATGAAACATTTTTTGAAAATTATCTTTGCTCCATTAAACATCATTAGGGAAATATTTGATAAAGAATTAAAACTTCACAGGATGCCTAATTTTGCCTTTAACTGTACAATACACAGACACATTTTACATTTTAGGTTGTTTGAAAGCCAATGGCATCTAAGAAGATCCAAAACCCTGTTAACAGGATTAAACAGGGGTTTAGAACATAGTTTGTTCTTCACACTAATAAATAAATGGTTCTTTATAAATATATAGCATGTTTTTTTATATAATTATATAGCATTGCTGCAAACACCTTTTTTGGAACCTTTATTTTTAACAGTGTATGCATATGCATGTCTAACAAAATAATGACTTGGAAAGTGACAAGTGCACCCCTTCCAAAATAACAAATGTCCCCTTAAGTAATGTGTTCTGGCACCAGCCTTGGATCTGCAGTGTTTACTGCCATCCAGATTAAAACAGCCAAAGGACACAAAAAATGCATTGACTCAGCCAATGAGCATCTGTTTTTTTTAGTTGTTATCTTGCAGTGTTACTAGAGGCAATTCTAGGATCGTAGCCTTTGGGAGGTTTAACCATCATAAAACAATGTTGTG
>CAIGQZ010000427.1:22009406-22023374 GCA_903798205.1 Danio tinwini
AGAATTATTAGCCCTCTGTTTATTTTTTTCCCCAATTTCTGTTTAACGGAAAGAAGATTTTCTCAACACATTTCTAAACATAATAGTTTTAATAACTCATCTCTAATAACTGATTTATTTTATCTTTGCCATGATGACAGTAAATAATATTTTACTAGATATTTTTCAAGACATTTCTATATAGCTTAAAGTGACATTTAATTAGGTTAACTAGGCAGGTTAGGGTAATTAGGCAAGTTATTGTATAACGATGGTTTGTTCTGTAGACTATCGAAAAAAAATATTAGCTTAAAGGGGCTAATAATTTTGACCTTAAAATGGTTCTTAAAAAAGTTAAAACTGCTTTTGTTCTAGCTGAAATAAAGCAAAAAATACATTTTTTTTAAAAAGAAAAAATATTATCAGACATACTGTGAAAATTTCCTTTCTCTGTAAGCATAATTTGGGAAATATTCATTCATTCATTCATTCATTTTCTTTTCAGCTTAGTCCCTTTATTAATCTGGGGTCGCCACAGCAGAATGAACTGACAACTTATCCAGCACACGTTTTATGCAGGGGATGCCATTCCAGCTGCAACCCATCTCTGAGAAACATCCATACACACTCATACACTACTTACAATTTTAGCCTACCTAATTCACCTGTACTGCATGTCTTTGGACTGTTGGGGAAACCAAAGCACCTGAAGGAAACCCACGCGAACGCAGGGAGAACATGCAAACTCCACACAGAAACGCCAACTGACCCAGCCGAAGCTCGAACCAGCGACCTTCTTGCTGTGAGGCGACAGCACTACCTACTGCACCACTGCATCGCCTATCATTTGGGAAATATTTAAAAAATAATAATTCAAAGGGGGGCTAATAATTCTGACTTCAACTGTATGAAGAATAAATAAAAACTTTGTGAACTTGTGGTGGAAAATGTTCTTACACTGACTCAGGTCTGAGTCCTTGAAGCTCAAAGCTTGGTTTGGTACTTGAACAAAGAAGTCCAGAAATGCAGACAGAAAGGATGAAGACCCACAGCAGGCCCAAGTGTCTTCATTACAGGTTTCTCCAGCCACAAAGAGTCAAAGTAAACAGTATCCACATTCTCTTCTCAAATAGGTAAGCAGTATTTTACTAACAATGTAGTTTGTCACAAACATACTAGTGCAATAGTGAACACATTCTTATGTTTACATATTTTCCAGTATATATTTTGTTGTATTACATTATATATAGTATATGGCAGAAATATATATATATATATACTTTTTTTGCTAAAAAATTTTTCTTTTTATGAATGTTTAAAAACTACCTCATATACATTTCTGGAGAGCACGAATTATGTAGCCAGAGCTATGTATGGCTGCATTTTGTCTTTAAAACAAACGCTAGGGGCAGTATTATGCCGCCAACAGCTTCTGTTTCTTTTTGCTCTACCAGCTGACTGATTACCTCTGTGTGGACGGCTTTTCTTCTGTTACCAGTTTGCTCAGTAGCTCGTTATGTAAGTTGGCAGACTTGAGACGAAGAGAGGAGTTGACCGCGACGACGGAGTCCAAGTCCAGCGAAGAACGGTTCCAGAAAGCAGGTAAAACTAAAGCAAAAGTAAAAAAAAAAACAAGTAAATAACCGTGAGAATTTGGTAAGAACTGAAAATGTGGTAAAAATCAAGCGAGGGCTTTTCTTTTCCAAGATTGCTTTTGAAAACAGTTGGGTTTAGGGAAAAAGGTGGGAAGTCAGTCAGTCAGTCGACAGGGGCCTCTGGTGGATTTACGTGAGAACAGCAGGCACGAATAGCACCCGTGACAGAAATTTGAGATCGGCCTCGGGAGGGTTTGCGAAAACAAAAACTGCCCAAAAACATACCTCCTGGGACGTATTTTGCAATCTCCAAAAATCTATATAGGGGTATGAATTAATAATTAGCCTGGGTTGATTTATGTATATGTACATGTGTGTATTTATGTATGCAAGTATCTAGGAACATTAAGAAAAGCAAGTGTCCGACAATCAGCATTCATGGCCAGAACTCAACGGCCAATCAGCAATCAAGACCACAATGCCGACAAGCATTTCCCTTCCATGTCTAATGCAATGTAAGTGAGTCAGAGTCTCAGAGCTCTTGGGGCCTTTCTCCAAATGACAAACTGTGACAGAACGAGAAAGACATGCTTATTAATGTAATCCATGTAAAGGAGGACAGCAGCATCCAGAGGGTTCAAATAAGGAGACACTCGAAATCAGTCGCAAATTGTATTAAGAGAATTAGATTACATTATCAAGAGGCTCAACCGTTGTTTCCCTCAGCAAATACAATAACAAGAAAATGTGGCAATTAATCCAATGTTTTTTATCCAACCACTGGAATAGTGGAACAGCAACAAGTTCATAGTGATTTGTCACAATAATACAGTTCATCTCAGCTGGGGGTGTTTTCCAGAAGAGTAACGCTCTTAGGAAAAATGGTTGTAAATGGTACCAAATTAGGGTTCTTCAATAGCAGCTTTTAACAGCAGCAGAACACCTTTCTGTGTTAAATAGTAGCCTCTTCTGGGTGAAAACTACAATACAACATCACCTACGTCACCACAAATAGTTTGAAAGCATTCCAAGTAAAAAGCTTGTACTCTCATCCAAAAACTCAAGTATCTTCAGAGGGATTTTTTATGCAAAAAAAAAAAGACTTTTCACAGCCACCTTTGCTTCATATTTACCAAGGTTGCCAATATTTGTGGAAGACACTAAATGTTCTGCTCAACTAACAAAAAGACAGAACTGATAGGATACAAGTTACCATTTTAAAGTTAAAATGACAGTTTGAGCTTAAAAAGAACTGTCAGATTTTATGATGGTGTTGACAACAAGGGTTGGATCCAAATGCAGCTTTTATTAGAATCATCAGGCAGGCAAGGTTCGAACAGGGACAGACAGTTTAGCATGTAGATAATCCAGAGAGTTGTTGATATAGCAGGTGAATGGTCAAGACAGGCGGTGAAACAAACATAAACAGTGAAACAAACAAGGTCAAACAAATCAAAATCACAGATAGACTACACAAGGAACGGTTTTATAATGCACACTGCAGTAACATGACTCAGCATGAATGTTTGTGTGAGTAAATAGTATCTGGAAGCAGCCTTGATTGTCTCGGACTTGCAATGTCAGACACAATGCACTCGATAGAGCTAGTGACGTCACTGTGAGGGGTAGTAAGGGGTTAGGTGTGGGCAATAAAAAGCATTGCATGCAGCTAAGATTGCAACTGCACCAGGTCTGCATTGAGACCCCTCTCGTGTGAGTGGTGTGTATATAGTTTAAGTAATCAATCCTTATAAGCTTCAGCTGTTTCTTTGTATAATCAGGAGGTGAGCTCAAACAGGTGTGTGACTGAAGAGCATAATGGGATTTGTAGTTCGGCAGAATGATAGGAAGTGTTCTCCAGCGATCCGCAAGGGCTGCATCGCTGGTGATCATAACATCAGCTTTGACCTTTAGAGATTTAAAAAGAAACAGGAAATAAAGAACCCTACACTGACACACCAAACTATTTTAGCATAAAGATATGGTCACGCTGCACTTTTCACTCAAACTGACACATCAGACCGGAAACACAAGCTTGTGTAAAACATTTTGCATTTATGATGCATCACAGTTTAGTGAACTATGACCTGCAAATTCAACCAAAGATTAAAATGTGATGCCTTTGTACAGAAAATTAAACCATGGAGCAAACACTTATTTTAGCAGTGTCAATCTTTTTGTAACTCCCTCTAAATAAATTTTTCAAAGTCAAGTGTCACTACAGCTGTGTTTTTTCAGGACAATATAGTTAGAAATAGAACTGCTAAGTGTACACTGTGAAAAATGGTGAGTTTCACACAAACTCCTTCATGTTGTCCCAATCAGATCCCAACAATTTGATTGTTAACTTAATTGTTATTTATTTTATTTATTTAAGTGGATTGAACATAAAACAATTAAAGGTGCAGTATGTAAGTTTGACACCCAGTGGTTGAACTAGGTATTGCACTTCTAGATTAAAATTAAAAATAGCGCGTGGGATGCCAGATTGAGTACAGGAGCGAGTGATTTAAACCGTGTTCTAAATAAAAGCAACGACACGCGATAGAGGAAATATTTTCCATATTAAAAGGAGTTTTAGTTCTAACCAACACCTTGAATTGATATATTAGAAACAGCTTCTATTTCTCACAGCTCAACATGTGAAACCTATGACACTGCACCTTAGGTAAGTCTCGTGTGTTTTATTCAGTCTAAATGCTAACAATGTGAGTTTGAATCGATTCTAAACCTTACCGTTTCGTAAGTGAGTGCATATTGTGTGCTTCTGAAAGGCTGTATTTACATTTCTGTTACACTGCTGTTTACGTGTTGTTAAGACACGAGATTACAATGTAACCTGCTTACCTAATGTTTACGTTCGTAATATTTATATAATTTGCTAATTAATAACCTCATGTGGAACTGAATCTGTCTCATTTCGACGTCTGATACTGTCCATTTCAGTCATGGGCGAATGCTTTCAGAGCCTTTCTGAATGAATGAATGAAATACGCTGTTTTCCAACAAGGCAACCCGGAGTGCTGAAATATAATTGGCTAAACTGGCATTCTGCAGGTTAACTTTACCTAAACAAAGGTTGTTTACTTGGGATGTTTCTTAAATATCTGCAAACATAGTATCGTATTTTTATGCTTTAGAAGAGTCAAAAACTTACATACAGCACCTTTAAGTTGTCCCCCCAAAAATTCAAGAATGGTGTTGATTCATTTTAAATAAGTATTTTAAACAAGCAGAAAACATCTTTTGAGTATAAAGAACATTTAAAGAAAGTTTTTTAGAGTGTATTTGGAACACTGTGTCAGTTACAATGATTACAATGAATGTCAGTTACAGATTTGGAAAATTAAAAGCGGGGAAAAACAGAACAGAACACGTTCTAATCAAAAATGCTAAAGAGCATTTAAAAAAAAAAAACTTTGTGTGTGTTTGAGTTGTTGAGCTCCAGAAAATCAGTCATGAGCTGCTTTGTCAGTTACAGATTTGAAAATCAAAAAGGCGGAAAATAAAGAGCTCAACACTCAAAGAACCATTTCCACATACACAGTACAGTAGAAGGGTAATTCAGGATTCACAATGTGATTCTAAATGAAACTGTTACTAAGTTTAAAGAACATTTAAAAAAAACAACTGTTTGAGCTCCAGAAAATCTGTAATGAGCTGCTTTGTCAGTTACAGATTTGAAAATCAAAAAGGCGGGAAATAAAGAGCTCAACACTCAAAGAACCATTTCCACATATACAGTAGATGGGTTATTCCGAATTCACAATGTGATTCTAGATGGAACTGTTACTAAGTGTAAAGAACATGTAAAGGACCATCGTTTTTGAATGTGCTTTAACATTCTGAGGGCCTAAAAAAGTATTAAAGTAGTCTATAGGCAAAAAAAGCAGGCAGGTCTCCACTAATGCTGTAATATAGGATCAGTCAGTCAGAACAGGTTTCAGCACAGCTTCATAGACAATAATTTGGCTGAAATAGGATACACCTCACTTGGCTCTCAATAAAGGACGATCCAGGGCTCTTGACCGAGGCTTTGTAAATGTAAAGAAGATGAGACAAGACTTGTATACAAATGACTTTGTAAAGCTGACATGCTCGCCCATGTCCCTCGAAATGAAAAAAAGACATCTTTCTCTTCTGCTCTCACACAAAGTTTCTTCTTATCTGGAGAGCCGTTCTTTGTGAGCTATTACGAATTGTGTTATTGCTTTGTTGCCTGGTAATTCAATTAAACCGATGGCATCTTTGCAATTAAGCGTTTCCATTATTTCAGTGTGCTGACTGGTGATGAGTTGCTGGAATATTCGGCGTGGTGAGCTGAAATAGAGTTCTGACGTGAATGAGATAAGGCCTGTCGACGTTACGCACTCGGTATTGTTCTGTGTCTGAAGAACAAGAGACGATTCTGTGCATACGAAGGGGGGGGGGGAAGTCCACTCGAGGGTTTGCAGCTGAGTTCCAAAATTGCACCATAGTGTGTATATTTTCAATGCGACTGGGGGAGATTTAGTCAAAACAAAGTTTCCTTAGTGACGTAGTGAATTATGTAGATGTAGAAACAGTGTGCGTTCAGCCTAACATGAGATTGTTTAGAAACCAGATTATTCATTTCTTCATAAATGAATAAGATTAGCATAATTGGGAACATTACACAGGATTCATTGGAATGGATTCTAATCTAATAAAGAAATAAAATCTCCTGCTGTTGGCCTGTAATGGATAGGCAAGTAGAAATGTCAGCTTTTTTATAAAATAACATCAAAAATGATTTATACTGTATATTTTTTACTGATGTCTGAATGAATATGATCTTTTTCCAGGGAAGTAGTATCATTTATGTCTATTGTTTAAAATAAAATTATTTAAGACAGTGGGGTCTGAATAATGGTCTCAATAATGTTCATGTCTTGTGACTGGGCTGGCCAATCCTGAAGCACCTTGACCTTCTTTGCTTTGCTTTCAGGAACTTTGATGTGGAGACTGAAGTATGAGAAGGAGCACTATCCTGCTGAAGTGTTTGCCTTCTCTTGTGGTTTGTAATGTAATGGGGAGCACAAATGTCTCGGTACCTCAGGGTGTCGATGTTGCCATCCACTCTGCAGATCTCTCGCATGCCCCATACTGAATGCAACCCCAAATCATGATTTTTCCTTTGCCAAACTTGACTGATTTCTGTGAGAATCTTGGGTCCATGTGGGTTGCAATAGGTCTTCTGCAGTATTTGTGATGATTGGGATGCAGTTCAACAGATGATTCATTTGAAAAATCTACCTTCTGCCACTTTCTAAATCATCAACTAGAGGTCAAGTTATTATTTGTTGCTCTTACAACTGGGATCGACAACAAGACTTGTCAGGTAGTGTACATTTTGGAGGCTAATCTGTGGTCTTTCTAATGGCACCGCACTATTTTATCGCTTTTCATGTTGTTGTAAATATGAGCTTTTTTTCACTGAACATGAGAGACCTTTTAATTCAGGCTTGTTGGACTTGGAGATAATTTACCTAAACAGGCATTTGACTAGTCAAGCATTGAAAGTTTTTCTCCAGCACTGAATGACACCGATATGTAAATGGAGCATTAAACCTTTGCCCAATTATTATCGTCCCATAATTGTTGTGGAAGAGCTACACGGAGCAATATAATTAAGTTATCCAGCTGGGCTCATGGTTTCTAAGCCCATTAACTATAAAAAAAATTAAGCATGTCTGAATTATAAAACAAGCGCTGAAAGCTTGGCAGGTCGAGAGGAATGTCACTTTCCTTTTTGACTTTAGACGGTAAAAACTATGGAGTCTGTTCTGAATTGGCACTCAGAAAATGAGATGAGAGGAGTAGAGGAATTTTTGCAGAAGCGCTGTGCCTGGATTCAGTGCCGCGATGATGAGTTTCTCCCCCTTTTCTGATGAAGTTTTGGAGAGAAGCCACATGTCAGTTACGTCAATTAACAGCAAAGACCCAATTAATTAATCTTGCATTAAATTTCTGCTGAACCGGCACTTCGCTCCAAATCCATCTCCAAGTCTAACTCTCCTTCTCGCGTCAAAATCCTACATATTTTCAGCTCAAAGATTCCGTCTCATTGGCTGTCCAGATCATGTCAAAATAAAAAAGAACCGTGGTTCTTATCTGGTTTTGCACATTAAGTCAAGAGTATGCCATTGTCAATATTTTAAACTAATATACAGTCAAACCCATAATTATTCATACCCTAGGGGTATGAATAATTTTGGGTGTGACTGTATATATTTTGAGTTCTGTATATTATTAGCCCTCCTGTAAAATCTTTATTGGGATATTTATTGTTTTAAGTTATATTTAACAGAGCAAGGACAATTTTAAGTGTATTACTATTTCTACAGTCTCATATTATACTATATAATTCTATAATTGTTTTTTCTTCTGGAGAAAGTCTTTTTTTTTCTTTTAGTTTGGCCTAAATAAAGCACTTTTTAAAAATTGTTTTAAACAATTTAAAAAATTCAATATTATTAGTTCTCATAAGATTATTATTTTTGATTGGCTACAGAATAAACCATTGTTAATAACCTGCCTAGTTAGGTTATTAACTTACAATTTCTATTTAAGCTGATGGTGCCATGCAAAATAACTAGCAAAATGTACTGTCATCCTGGCAAAGACAAACAAAAATAGTTATCATAAATTAATTATTAATATATTTTGTTGAAAAAAATCTCAAGGTTAAACAGCAGTTTGGAAATATTTTGAAAAGAATTACAATTTCAAATTATGGCTAATCATTTTGACTCGGCATCAGATGTACCATGCTAAAATACAAAAACAAAGCACAGTAGGTGTGGCCCAAATTGTATACTGCATTACGTCATTTTGTACATAATGCATTCACACTGAAATATTCTTTTTAATCTAAAAATACCAGGATGATGCACTTATTCAACCATTTAAATAAATGTGTAATGTTGGACATCTCACACACTTAACAGAAGGGACAGAGCTATTGGGCACTGACATTAGATTGCTTTATCTATTTTGGATTGTAAGCTAAATTCTCCTACATGAGTGACTATGCCACCTGCGGATGGTAAATGTGGTTATACTCATATGGTACTACTTGGTAGTTTGGTCATTTGACTAAATTTCACTAATTGGCAACTGCGAAGCATCATCTGGGAAACTATTTGATTTTCCGGTTAGTAAAAAAACACATTAGTGTTTCACTTGAGATGACACTAAACTCATATAATATGCTGTTGAGTGTGTAAATGCATAAGTACACTGCAAAAAATGCATTCATAGGCAGAAAATGCTAAAAAAAAAATGCTTTTGTTACCTTGAGTTTTTGTCTTGTTTGACATGAAATGACGATTTTTTGTTGATTTTAGTTTTTGTTGTGTCCAAAATTCAACGTCAAGCCAACATCTTAAACCAATGTCATATTTATGTCAAATACTGACATTTATTCGTCAGGATTGCCAACCAAAATCCGACGTCTGATAGATATAGGTCCACACAATGTCAAGCTGTAACATCATGAGACGTTGAAATTTTGTTGTTTTTAGGTTACATTAGAAAGTAACCAAAATGCAACGTCTGTCCAGCATTGCACTGCAAAAAATGCTTTTCTTACTATTTCTTATCTTGTTTTTAGACCAAATATCTAAAAATTCCTAAATCAAGAATCATTTTCTAGACAAGCAAAACATATTGTCTTGTTTTTAGAAATAAAATGCCAAATTAAAGTAAAATAATCTGCCAATGGGGTAAGCTAAATAATTTTATGTCAAAAGGAAAAACAAGATTATTTTGCTTACCCCATTGGCAGATTATTTAGTTTGTTTTAAGGAAAAACTGGCTTAATATTGGCATATTATTTCTGAAAACAAGACATTATGTTTTGCTTGCCAAGAAAATGTTTCTTGATATAAGAATTTTTAGATAATTGGACTAGAAACAAGACAAAAAACCTAAATAAGAAAAGCATTTTTTGTAGTGTGGACATTTTCATTTCTAAACAAATTGCAACGTCATGTTGACATCCTGTGCCTGCTGGGTTGTGTTTAGGGGTGGGGTTTGGTGCCATGCCTCCTTTTAAAAATTGTACAAATATTTTCAGACAACCGAACACTAAACTGGCAAAACGTAAAATTGTTATGTTTCTTTGTGAGATCAGGCTGAAAAATTCTTAAGCTTGTTTTAAGGAAAAATTAGACAATATTTTTTTCTGGTCTAGAAAATGCTTCTTGATTTAAGAATTCTTCAATATTTAGACTAGAAGCAAGACAAAAAAATCTAAGAAAAGCATTTTTTGCATTGTACATAGTGCATAGTGTATTGTGTGCCATTTGGGACGCAATGACAGATCTTGTTGAAATAAGTCAGATCCAGTTCCTTCTCACCTTCCTATGAGAAAATGAATCAATCTGCGAACAGAGCAAATCCTTAACCACAAAACAGGCTGTTTAATGAAGGGTCTTAAGTTCATGCGAGCGTCATCACGAGCACATCATCTTATCATCACCTGACAAACACCTTCCCATGCCCTGTGATTGTCTTAATTTATCCACAACGACAGATCTCACACCTGATCACTCATAAATCTACCTTATACATTTTCATATGTTCCACTCTTCTCTTTCCTTCTTTATTTCTCTCTCTCTCCTCCTTTTCTCGGCTGCCTTAGTAATGGGCTACATCAATCCTTTCTTGCTCTCGAATAGAAATGTAAATTTCTGTCTGCCTATTAATTTCTGTTAACCCAGGAGGCGTCAGACTCATTAATCGTGACCAGGGGCTGGGCTCCGAGTGATGAAACACACAGTGTGAGGGCAGATGAGGGGGTCCAGATAACTGAGGACTACATATGTATAGATGACAGGCCCGCTTCAGCATAGAAGGCCAGTGACTACAGCTGGAGCAGCAGGAAGCACTACACAGTCTTGAAAGCTTCATTTACCACTGATAACAAGGTGCAATATTTGTGTGTGTGTGTGTGTGTGTGTGTGTGTGTGTGTGTGTGTGTGTGTGTGTGTGTGTGTGTGTGTGTGTGTGTGTGTGTGTGTGTGTGTCTTTAACCCTTATGTACTGTTTGGGATGTTTTCATGCACTCTGGGGTGATTTTGAGTATTAATTTGGCCATAACTTTTTCTGTGTTTTCTGTGAGAATGATTTTTTTGGTGACAAATCTTATTTTGACACATATTTTGAGAAAATTCTTTGAATTAAAAAACACAACTATACACTCTGAGCAAATTTAGTACCCTTTTGTTATGTTCGGGCTGAAAACATCCGATAAATTAAACTACTGTTTTTTTGCATAAATCTGTTAATCAACCTCAGTCCTGATCAAAACTACTAAATGTTTTTAAAAATTACAGGATTTGAACTTTTAATTGCCAAATTCATAAATGATATCACTGATTTTGTGGGGGAAAAAACACACACAAAATGACGTATTTTCAGTATAAAAAGTAATTGTGGATTTTTTTTTATCTTTTATCAAAGTCTTAGACGTGAAACAGTATTACCTTTGATGCATTGTTTTTTATTCATTTTCATTTTTTCTCCCTAATTTACTGTTGATGGCTGCCCCATTGACTTCCATTATAACCACTTTTTTTATTACAAAACCACAACACCATATAATCATGCATTTTTTATTGTTAGTGGTTTTCCCTGTTAGGAAGAGGTCAAATTTGTCATTTTTACTGTTGATCATCAGTTGGCACTGTTAACCCTTTAGATAGGCCTGTGCAAAAAAAATCTTAGTTTCTGGATTTTAAATGAAGTATAACAGCAAATTAAAGTGTGTGTATGAGAGGCTGTGAGAGTGTGAGATTGAACTTTATGCACTTACGTTGATGTGTCTGAGAAAATCAAAATGCACATCTAAGCTCTCAGAACTACATGGAGTAAACAAAAACAAAGACTGTGTATTTATGCACCATCAAATGTGGTTATAATGAAAGTCAATGGGGCAAAAACAGCCACCAACAGTAAATTTGCGAGAAAAAAATTTAATCTATCAATGCATCAAAGCCAAAGTTGTTACTGTTGTCGTTCACATGTCTGTTTGTGTACAGAAAGCTGGCTCTTCACATTGCATTAGTATTTAGGGTGTTTAGTGACTAAAGTCGAGGCAGCAGCACAAAAAGTTAATAGAAACATAGTAGGGCCTCTTTAAAATGATTCTAGTTTAGTTTAGTGAAGCATTTTGTGTGGGACTTTCAAAGAAACGAAGGTGACACTGCAGCTGGCCCACTGAAGTCTGCTTTACCTGATTTATTTATGACATGAAATATATAACAGGAGATATATAACAGGAGAATCCATAAAAAATTGTTAGAAAATGTAATGAAGCCTCAAAATTGGTGATAACTTTGAATTGGTTGGGTATTTGGCTTTGATTTTGTAGCAATTTTAATAAATTTCTAAATATTATATAATACAGTGGTCAACATTGTGGCACAAAATAGTTTTTTAAATTTCTCCCAAAACAAGAATGGGTTTTATTAAATAGTTTTAGGACAGCTTTGATGAAAGGTGATGATCCACTTCAAATGTCTTTTTTTTTCAATTTCTTTTCGGCTTAGTCCCTTTATTACAGTTTTTCTCAGTCGCTTTGGTGCATTTCTCACACTATTTACATTTGCACAACAGTTAATGCATTTCTCAAAACAATTAGTACAAACTGCAAAACCTAGTGGATAACCTGCAAAAGCGTGTTACTTGCTCAAAATGGAGAGCTCATTCCTCAAAAGCAAGTATTCATGTCAATGAAAGTGTCAGTGTCATCAAAATGAAAAGTCCTGCCACCATTGTTTATGAACAAGATAGTCAAATGGCTTTGTCATGTTTTCATTATGACACTTTACTCAACATTTTTTTCCAAATCAGATTTTGGTGACATTTCCTGAAAATGCTCAAGACAGCACTATATACTATTTGCACAGCCATTTGAAAACTACAGTAAAGTTAGACATCACTGTATTTAGTAAGGTATCTGAGTACAAGACACTGAATATGTATGTTTCACATTTTTACTGCATTTGCTCTTTACAATTCAAATTTTATTCACAGCATTGTGCAAAAGAATAAATACACCCTTATTTACAACAAACATAAACTTCCTTTGGGTAGAGCTGTGCACAACTGTAAACAATATTGCAGTGCATATTGGAACTGAACCTACAACATACACAGGTCTGTAAATCATTCATCAAATTGTTCAATTTAGAAGACATTTTCAGAAAAAATTAGCTTGACAGGTTTTGACAACTAGTTGAACATTTTTGTATGTAATGACTCAAGTAATGAAATGAGGACTATTAGTTTTATATGGAATGATTATGCAGCATTCACAAGTTTAGTTCATTTTGACTGACATGACATAAGCAAATGATAATGCTACAAACAGCAGAGAGTTGTATGAAAGCAATTGATGCATGTCCAAAAGCATTTGGAATGTGATGAAAGGAATGAGAAACTGCTACTATGATGTGCACAAATGACTAATTGTTTTGAGAAATGCATTAACTGTTGTGCAAATGTAAATAGTGCTGTGAGATATGCACCAAAGCGACTGAGAAAAACTGTAATCAGGGGTCGCCACAGCAAGATGAACCGCCAATTTATCCAGCATATGTTTATGCAGCAGATGCCCTTCCAACTGCAACCCATCACTGGAAAACACCCATACACTCTTGATCACACACATACACTACGGACAACCCCAGCCTACCCATTTCACACGTCTTTGGACATGTGGGGAAAACCGGAGCACCCAGAGGAAACTCACATAAACACGGGGAGAACATGCAAACTCCACACAGAAATGACAACTGACCCAGCCGAGGCTCAAACCAGCGATCTTCTTGCTGTGAGGGTACACACTGCGCCACCGCGCCACCTTGACTACTGTATATGTATGTAAAATTCATTCATTAATTTATTTTCCTTTGGCTTTAGTCTCAGCCAAGACACTCTTAGTCTTTAGAGGTCGCCACAGCGGAATGAACCACCAACTATTCCGGCATATGTTTTATGCAGCGGATGCCCTTTCGTCTGTATGTAAAATAAAAAGGTATTTAGTATAGTACTTTTTAATGTTGACTGTCGAACACAAAAGAAGATATTTTGAAGAATGTTGGAAACCTGTCATCACTGACTTTTATTATAGTATTTGTTTTTCCAACTATGGATGTCAGTGGTTACAACATTCTTTAAAATACCTTATTTTGCTTTTCAACTGAGCAAAACAAATAATAAATCTAACCAGTGTGGAACAAGTCAAGTGTGAGTAAATCATGGCAGAATTGTCATTCCTTTAACAGGTGAAACCTTAAATCATTTAGCAGTTTAACAATTAGATAGATAGATAGATAGATAGATAGATAGATAGATAGATAGATAG
>CAIGQZ010000427.1:22028374-22046877 GCA_903798205.1 Danio tinwini
ATATATATATATATATATACGGTCAAAAGTTTGGGGTCAGGTTTTTTTTTCATGTTTTCTTTTTAAAGAAACTTATTCTGTTCATCAAGGCTGCCTTTATTAAATGTAAAACAAATCGTAAATTGTTAAATATTACAATATTAAATAACTGCTTTCTTACTATATGTAGTTTCAAATGAGATTAAAAATCCAGTCATTATTGCTATTATTACTATTACCATTAATAATAATAATACTTTTGAACAGTTGTTTTATAGTGCAATAACATTTTACAATTTGTATTCTATTTTTTATTAAATAAATGAAGACTTGGTAAGCAGGATAGGCTTATTTTAAAACTTTTAAAATGGTATAGTGCCCACACGTTTGACCGGTAGTGTATATATGCACTATATAAAAACTGAACTAGATTTGTATGCATATTCAGTATATATTTAAACATACTGCAAAAATCAAGTATTTACCAAGTTTTTTTTGTTCTAATCTAAGATATGTAGGCCTAGTGTATATTTACACAGTTTTGTTTTCTAAGTGAATAAATTATGTCAATGTTTTTTTTATAGAGAAACATTGGGTTTAGGACATTTATTTTGCTATGAGTATAAGGGTTTCCAGTTTAGCCTGTATTTAGCCTGTATTGCTTTGACCACTGTGTAAAGAATTTTTGAAAAAGTAACTCAAGTTTCTTGAGTTCCTACAGACTGTTAAAAAAACTGTTTGAATGTTATGCAATCGTCTTGACTGCCTAGTCATCCATATATGACCTTGATCGCTGACGCTTGTTCATGTGGGCATCTATCTTTGTTGTTTGCATCAATTTGCAATGCTATTTAGTTGAATTTTCTGTACAGTACAGCCTTGGATCTTTCGCGTGCATGTGTGTTGTAAACTCAAGATTATTTCTGATTGATTGCTTTAAAACTCTGACGATTAATACGTTTCCATCAAAAAAAAAACTGTATATGTAAAAAAAAATCTTCATTTTGATTCGGCTTAGTCCCTTTATTTATTAGAGATCACCACAGTTGAATGATTCGACAACTTATCTAGCATATGTTTTACGCAGCGGATGCCCTTCCTGCTGCAACCCAGTACTGGGAAACACCCATACACACTCATTTAATACTCACACACATACACTTTGGCCAATTTAGCTTGTTCAATTCACCTATACCACATCTTTGGACTGTGAAGGAAACTAGAGCACCCAGGGAAAACCCACGTGAACACAGGGAAAACATGTAAACTCCACACAGAAGCAACCTTCTTGCTATGAGGGGACAGTGCTAATCACTAAGCCACCGTGTCCCCCCTGTAAAAAATAATAATAAAATTTAATTTAAATAATTGTTTAGGCAATAACATGGTAAATCCTTGAAAAATAATCACAGTAAATAAATATCAGGAAAATCTAGTTTTCTTAATGTCTTGGGTTAATCAGGTTGTGAACCGTTGCTGTTTTGACGGTGCAGCAGTTTAATTTTCTCTCTCTTTCAGCATTTTGATTGATTGGACCGAGTTTGTTTGAGCAGAGCATATGAAAGTGACAGAAAACCCCTTTAAAATCCTTTTACTGTATAAACTCGTGGACATATTTATGTGGACAAACTTTCTTGTTCAAAGCCTTACCGGGCCAACCGTGAGTATTTCTTTTACATTTATTCGTCCGCTCTTTCTGTGGCTTTCTTGCTCCCTCTTGTGGCCTGGTCTTGAAGTTCAGTCCAGTTTTATTTTCACAGTCGCCGTGTTTTGTAGACACAAGTTTACCGCTCTCATTGAATTCTAATGTTTGCCTGCGGCTGAACTTATTTTTGCAGGCACCTTACATTTAATCACGGGATTATTGGAAAGAGCCGTGTTCAAACAGTCATACACCAGTGCAAAGCTGCAAACACAGATGCACACCAGTGAAGCGCATCCGATTTCACCATAATCTCCTCTCATCTTTGCTCATTCTCTCCGACGACCTTTCATGCTCTGCTATATTACGACACGCACACACGCGTAGCTAAATACTCAATCTATTGGATTCTTTCACAAATTCCTTTTGCATCAAAACAGACAGCCTAATCTTTTACTAAATTACTTCCCTTTTTCATTCTTTTTCAGTACAGCAGGACAGAATGAAACAGAAACCACAGAACCAGAATCAAGCAGCCAGAGAAAAGCTCAGTTTGTGTCAATGGGTCACAGGTGACTGAATTTTCCAAGCAGGACGTTCTTGGATTCAACTCAGGTATTTCTGACCAGAATTTCTTGCAGTCATGACGATGACTGAATGTTTAATAATGTCTCAGGTTTTCATTTGTGATTAAATGATTTCATTTCCCGTGATAGATAATAAGTTAACATGTACAACAGTTGTTGTGGCTTTTTTGTTATAACTTTGTAAGTCAACTTAAATGGAGATTTTTTAATTTATTTTGAGAATTTTCGGGATTTTTGAGTTAACTACTGAAGCACGAGAAACCAACTAGCTAGTCAACTAGTTCCTAAACGTGTTACAAACCTCAGATTAATCCCATTTAGAACTATTGTGAAGCTGCTCGGATTGTGATAACTTCAGCTCTTCAGAAGTTGGAGATTCTACCCAGGGGTATAGATTCGCTCTTGACATTTGTGGAGACATACATCCACGCATGCATAGCGCAAATAGTTTTTGTGCTTTTAAAAACACGAATAAAGTACTTAATAATATAAAATAAACACTTAATAATACAAATGAGAATTAATGAATCATGTTCCATGCTGCAAAAGTCTTTAATTTTACTGCAATCTGGCTTTGAGGAGGTATGAATGTAGAGAAATTTAGAGAAGTGTGTGAGACTCAATTTAACTGTTTTATCCCGATTATTGTTTTTTATA
The DNA here is from genome assembly GCA_903798205.1 of Danio tinwini. Classification (NCBI taxonomy): domain Eukaryota; kingdom Metazoa; phylum Chordata; class Actinopteri; order Cypriniformes; family Danionidae; genus Danio; species Danio tinwini. The sequence continues at coordinate 22,031,240 of CAIGQZ010000427.1, forward strand.
ATTATGAATTTCCAAACTGAATTTTGAATAATTGCACAGCCTTGGTTAATAGCAAACTTGACTTTAACTTTTTGTGCACAAATAGGTTACTAAGGGTTGAAGGAGCATTATTTTATTTTGAAGTCGATTAAATTATTGGTAGCGACATTTCAGTAATTGGTAGATTTTGGTGGGGACACATCGCCTCCGTCCATGCTAAAAAATCTTTAATGCAAGGCATGGATTTGGCTAAAAGACTAGTGCTTAACAATTGGAAATCACCTTCTTTCCAGTACTGGATCTCCAACATGATATCAGTTATTTAGATGGAGTGACAGATTTTAAAGGACTAGCTCCATGAAAATGTTTGGCTACTAGGGGGTACATTTTTTGATTTATTTCACCAATCTATCTGAAGAGCAATCCAGTGAGCCCTCTGAGGTTTGAGTTATATACCCTCTCTGGTTTTGATTGTATGTTTTGTGACTATGAAACATTTTTTGTTGTCTCTTTTCTTTTTTTCTTTTTCTTTATATTGTCCTTTGTATGTCTACAGTATGAGACAATGTTTGTTCCGGTTCTATGTGTATATAAAACCTGAAAAATAAAGTAATAATAAAAAAAAGATTCTTTATAGTGTTTAAAATCTATGGAAAGGCACTTAGAGAATGGAAAAAAATGTCCTGAACTGACAAAAAGAAATGTGGAACCTTTCTTTAAATATTTATTTCTCTTTACTCATTTTCTAGTGGTTTTGCAATGTAGATAGATGTTCCACAATCTGAAATTTTCTTCATCTATGTTAAGCTGTGTCAATGCAGTATAACGTAGATGAAGAAAAGAGAATTAAAATCACTGTTATGTCATCGTTGAAGTTTGGTTCAGTTTAATTAAGTTCAATTTAATGCAAATGTCACTATGCTCAAGGATGATCCACCAAAATACAATTCTGCCAGCCCAAACTAACCAAGCCTGAGGTGACAGTGGAAGGAACCAAAACTTCACCAATTGACGTAAGTGAAGAACACATTTTGAGAGACACCAGGCTCAGTTCTCCTCTGGCCATTTTTAATAGTGTGCACAAAATGAATATATTGAATTGCACTGTACATCTACAAACCATACACTCTCAGAAATAAAGGTAAGTGAGCTGTCACTGGGGTGGTACCTTTTCAAAAGGTACAATTTTTTACCAAAAAGCTCAATATTAGTACTTCAAGGGTACATATTAGTACCTAAAAAGTACAGAAGTGTTCCTCTTAATATTTGTAGGTACTAATATATACTTTTGAGGTACCAATATGGACCCTTCAAGTACAGATGTGTACCTTTTGAAAAAGTACCACCCCAGTGACAGCTCTCGTACCTTTATTTCTGAGAGTGTACACTACCTGACAAAAGTCTTGTTGCCTATCCAAGTCTTAGGAACAACAAATAATAACTTGACTTCTAGTTGATCATTTCATATCAGAAGTGGCTTGTATGAAAGGCAAAGGCCTTTAGATTACGCTGATTTTACCAAAATAAAATGTGATTGTGCCTTGATATTTAATTTTTTAATTAGGTCAGTAAAGTCCAACTTTGCTTAGACGAAAGTCTTGTCAGTTAACATAAATAAAGTACAGTATAGAGTAGTCATGGTGCAGTGGAAAAACTCCCATGAGCTCCCCAAACTCCCATGAGCTTGGAGGACTGCATCCATACATCTCTGCAATGACTCAAATAACTTAGTAATAAAGTCATCTGGAATGGCAAAGAAAGCATTCTTGCAGGACTTCCAGAGTTCGTCAAGATTCTTGGGCTTCATCTTCAATGTCTCCTTCTTTGCTTACCACAGACATGTTCAATAATGTTCATGTCTGGTGGCTGGGCTGGCCAATCCTGGAGCACCTTGACCTTCTTTGATTTCAGGAACTTTGATGTGGAGGCTAAAATTTGATGAGGAGTGCTATCGTGCTGAAGAATTTGCCCTCTCCTGTGGTTTGTAATGTAATGGGCAGCACGAATGTCTGTTGATGTTGCCATCCACTTTGCAGATCTCTTGCACGCCCCATACTAAATGTAACCCCAAACTGTGATTTTTCCTTCACTAACTTGACTGATTTCTGTGAGAATCTTGGGTCCATGTGGGTTCCAATAGGTCTTTTGTAGTATTTGTGATGATTGAGATGCAGTTCAACAGATGATTCATCAGAAAAATCTACCTTCTGACACTTTTTCAAATGATCAACTAGAAGTCAAGTTATTATTTGTTGCTTATACAATTGGGATCGATGACAAGACTTTGTCAAGTAGTGCATGTTGAGACTTTGTGACAGAATCATTGGACTATGTTGGTACAGAAATAATGTAACTTGCTATCATAATTGGCAAACAATGGTTTTGAGAAACACGGCAATGAACAGAAAAACACATTTCCTTAATGTGCTGAAGGAATCAGGCTACAATGGCTTTCAAGAATTTGACGACATAGTCTGAATGAGCATGTGTAGTGTTAAATCTACTACTCGACTGAACACTGTGAAGAAATGAACTGATGAACGGGAGACGACTGCAGTGTACATATCTTCATCCGCTCGATACTCATTGAGTAAATTACCCAGAGAGCATTTCACAGGTGAACACCAGAGCAGCCTCTTTCAGATCTGCTGTTTGTTAATGGCAGAACAGAAGCTTTCCAGGGTCTCAAGGACGGTGAGGGACGCTTCAGCGGATATTCACTAACATACGCGTTTGCACTCTCACTCGCAGCTGTGAGCAGCAAACCAAAAATCAATGAAACAAGTTTTCTGTAATTGAATGTGAGATTCTCCTCTGGTCGAGGAGCTCTAGAGGAAATATGGCTGTAATCAATGTAAGTGCCGTTATACAAAACCATTTAGGTGTCAATTTGAGGCGCGAAGCCAACAGGTTCGGGAAAGGAAAGGTCAGAATGTGACCCTTGTGTGATTGGCGAGCTCGCTGTCTTTAACTGGATTTTAACAGGTCTGAGTGTCAGTTCAGACTGAAGACGTATGAGAAGGAATTACAGTAACTGTGATATATTGCCATTCACAATGACTTTGCCAAGTGCTATTTGCTCCTGTGTGACCATTTTTTGTTGGTCCTGCAATAGTATGATCAAGTGCTTAACTGTAGTTTTGACTATGCTAATGACTATTTCAAATCAGATGCAACTTTTGTGTTTTTTTTTTATACAGAATAGGAATGCAAAGTAACGTGTCAAGTTCAAGATATTTTCAGTCATTTATTTTCCTTTGGCTTAGTCCTTTTATTTATCAGGGGTCGCCACAGCGGAATGAACCACCAACATATCCAACATGTGTTTAACGCAGCGGATGCCCTTTCAGCTGCAACCCATCACTGGGAAACACCCATTCACTCTCACACTCACACACATACACTGTGGCCAATTTAGCAATAGCACCCTGAGAAAACACCAAGTGACCCAGCCGGGTGAGTCTTCTTGCTGTGAGGCAGCAGTGCTTACCACTAAGCCACCATGCCACCCTCAAGAAATCTTTATTTAAACATTTTTATATCTTGGTGTCATACTGCATTGTTCTATGCGTATTTCGAACACTTAGTTACCATTTAAATAACATTTTCAACTAAAACAAAAACAACTTTTAGCTGTTTAGGGCCTGAAAAAACACTTATCTAAAAGTAAAATGATTTTGAAATAGATCTGAATGTAATTTTAATCAGTTAAATTTTGTGAAACTGTTCATGTGCATATAACGTTATGTGACAATGGAGGACTACAGGAACATATGCGCATAGTGTCTATGCACAAAGTGGCATTGCTAACTACTGGCTTCACAAAAAAATTCAACCCAGGCTCATTCTGATTACGTACCTCTATATACATTTTTGGATTGCGACAAATATGTCCCAGGAGCTTTGTTATATATTTTTTTTTTGCAGTTTTTGTTTTCACAAATCCACTAGAGGCCGCTCTGTACACTTAATCAGATCTCAAATTTCTCATGAGTGCCATTCATGCCTGCTGTTCTCTCGTAAATACGTCAGAAGCCGCTGTCTACTGACTGACAAACTGACCGATACCCCCCAGCCACCCCCTTTCCCTAAACCCAACCGATAGTGTTTTAAAAAGCACTGATTGACCAGCACCTACCCACTTCCCTAAACTCAACTGACAGTTTTGATTTTTACCACGTTTTCAGATTTTACTACATTCACACCCTGTTATGTACTTGTTTGTTTTAATTTTTGCCTTTTGTTTTTGTCTTACCTGCTTTCTGGAACCGTTCTTCACCAGACTCGAACCCCGTCGTCATGGTCAACTCTGCTCCACTGAAAAGCCATTTGCACGGAGGTAAGTCATACTGCCCTGTATCGTTCGTTTAAAAGGCATAATCCTACATAATTTGCAATCTCCAGAAATGTATATGGGGTATGTTTTCAGAATGAGCCTATGTTGAACATTTTACTGTATATATATTATATACACACATATTTACACACATTTTTTTTTAGATTATTTGGAAAATGTTGTCTTCTGTACTGGGTGGCACTGTGGCTCAGTGGTTAGCATTGTTGCCTCACAGCAAGAAGGCCGCTGGTTTGAGTCCTGGCATTTCTGTGTGGAGTTTGCATGTTCTTCCCGTGTTCACGTGGATTTTCTCCTGGTGCTCCAGTTTCCCCCACAGTCCAAAGACATGCGCTCTAGGTGAATTGGGTAAACAAAACTGGCCGTAGTCTATAAGTGTATGTGGATGTGAGAGTAGTGTTTTCCAGCACTGCATTATGGCTGGAAGTGCATCCACTGTGAAAAACTTATGCTGGAATAGTTGACGGTTCATTCCGCTTTGGCAACCCCTGATAAATAAAGGACCAAGCTGAAGTAAAATGAATGAATGAATGTCCTCTGTACCAGAAACTTTTGAAAAAATCTTTTCTCTATTTTGGGATAAATTGATGTCATATTAATGCACTTTAAACTGTGCTTAACCATGTTGCATTGCTCAACAAAACACCTCAAAATAGCCAACTGAAAATGAATGATTTTCAGTCAATTTTTTTCTTTAACTGCAAATCGCCTCTGAAGAGTTAAGACATACATAGCTCACATCCGTGTGCAATTTTGATCTTGATACGTCATTGCCTTTGCCATGTACTGATCTATGAAAGAATCTCCTGGTCTCATTCTATTCCACACTAAAACGGTTCTGATTTACCCGCCACAAGATAAAGACATTTGAATAATGACACAATATTATCAGGCTCTGTGATGACATACAGCCTGATGGCTATCAACAGCCGGCCACAGATCTTTCCATAGAAATCGGCAATAAATTCACACTCTGCTTTGGGCACATTGTATTAGCATACAAATACGGAAAAACCTCGCACAGCAGCATACGGATGAAATATAATCCCAAAGAAATGCATTCCCTTGCTATGAGAGTTTGATAGTTGTACGCTAACATGGTTTTGATTGAATTTTTGACTTACGGCGTACGTCTACACAGGTAAACAACAGCCTCTATTCATCCAAAGAGAAATCAGTGAAGTTACATGGCTCAGAAAGTAAAGCGCTGAAGCAATCAGCAAAGGTAATCGGAAAGTGCTCTGTGGGTGTATGGTTTTAAAACATCGCCATTAGTCTTCGGGTCAGACCCGTGCTGAAATACCGCAGGCTGAGTTTGAGCCCAGATGCAGTCTGAATGATTTAGCTCCCGTCGCTTGTGTTTCACCAGAGGTTACAGCTACTCTGCAGAGCATGAACAACGCTCAAGCCATGTGAAGGGAAAGAGCGACAGAGATGGATAAAGGAGGTCAAAAACAAGAGAGAGACTTTCCCCTCACACCTGGGCTCTCCATTTGTCCCTCAGGATGTGGACGGATCCATTCGAGCAGAGATGTAACAAACAAGCAATAAGCTAATGCTGAAAAATAGCTCATGCTAAATCCACCGTGTCTCAAAACGTCCAGAGTTGACGGCATATTAAGTGACAAGTTACCTAGAAGTTTAAAAATAAGTTTGCCAGGAGGTTAGAATAGTTTATGTGGAAAGAAAAGAACAATTGGATCTGGAAGCTGTGAAGTAAACACATAGTTTGATGGAGCACATGAACAAGCTACTGCAGTGTGCGTTATGTTCGCATGTTCAATTCCAGTCAAAGCCTCTATTATTAGCTGCTCTCTTATGGCTACAAGGGCTCTGTTGAGTTTGTTGGTGTTGTTTAGTACACTCTCTCGTGCCCTCATTGGCCTTTATTACTACTAAATAATCACAGAGAAGAGTGCAAATTACTATATGTTTTATTACATATACCATGTATATGCATATGTAGCTCTGACTACATAATTACAAATCTCCAAAAATGTATATAGGGCTATGTTTACAGAATGAGCCTATGTATGTGTATATCTATATATATATATATATATATATATATATATATGTGTGTGTGTGTGTGTGTGTGTGTGTGTGTGTGTGTGTGTTGCAGTCATAAATGTAATGGTCTGCTTTGGACAAATATACTATACTTTTGGATTATTTGAGTTTTTAAACATTTTACTTTCAATACAGTTGCTGACTTTTTGGGGTGTTTTGGGATTGTGAATTGGTGCATGTGAACACCGCATTTCTCAGAGATTATTTTCCTCCAGTAAACTCCGCTTCCAGCCATCCCAATTTATCTTCCTGTGGGTTGTGACATTCAATTCAGGCTCACACTCATTAGTTGGAAGTAGTTTTAAATGCAATTTTGCTTTTGTTGATCTTCTTGTGGTCATTTTTTGGAGCTTCTTGTTCCTTTACTTATTGTATATACAGTAATGCATGTGTATTTTTGTGGAGGAAAGAACGTCATATGGGTTTGGGATGACATGAGGGTGAGTAATTACATTATGATTGTGATTACATTTCACTACAGTTCTGAGTGTAAGTCACGTTTGAGTTTTATCACATATATATTGATAGAATGGCTTGAAAATACTTGATTCTTATGGTTGTGTGCATGTCCAACATGGACAATAAAGTTTATTTTGTGCTTGCAGCTGTACAGAGCCTCAGGTTAAAGATTTTGCAGGTTTTGGCTGCTCTTGATAAGTTGCATGCTCAAAAAGAGAGATAAATTATCCATTAGACAGAGAGGTCACATTGGCCACGCTGACTCCCACTGTCAATCAATTGATCTTCTATACTAGCCCCGCCCTTCCCCTCCCCTCTCATAAATTATTCATGGAGTGGCAATGGATTTGAAACAAGCCACTAATTATTTATACAAAGCAGACACTACCGCTTTACAACTCATCAGGATGAGATAAATGATCCTGCTCCCTCAATAACATATGCTCTTATCCATAAACTCCTTATCTGTTGGCCAAAAATGCTTGTGCCTCATTTAGTCTTCTTAATATAGCATATGGCCTGAGCTATTCCGGTACACAGATTCATCATCTAAAATAAATCATTTTTAAAATGGCTAGCACCTAATGTGTTCAGACTGTCAATCGCAGCTGCTTGTGGAGGTTAGCACATTAACAACATGCAGGCATAAAAGTATTGTAAGCCATTAAACACAAATATCTTTAACCCTCATGCAACCTTATGGACAAATTGTTTTGTGAGGGAGGGGGACATTTTTGCCTGTGCTAATGCTAATTGCATAAATTTTGCCTCAAGGGTGCATTTTTTATTAAAGGGGTGATCCACTATGATATCATATTTTAAACTTTTGTTGATGTGTAATGTAGCTGTGTGAACATAAACAACATCTCTGAATGTAATACACTCAAAGTTCAATGCAAAGGGAGACATTGGTTTTACAGGGTTAAACCTACAGTGAACAAAGTTTGGGAACTACAAAAAAATACATCCGGGCTAGTGAGATCACAAATGCTTCAGGTTATGCGTATTCACCATGTGCAACAGTCACTGTAATGTTATAGAAAGCCAAAATGCTGTCGAAACACTGCTATTTTCACAGAGCTTGTTCTGTTTCTGTATTTGGGCTTCCAAATGACACGACACAAAGTGAGAAGTGCTTACAGTTTAATTTTAATTATGTGTCCAGAGGATTATAAAATGTCTATAGCTCTAGCATTTGACAAAGAAGAGCTTCCAGAATCTTCCCCAGTTCATTGCTGGATTCGGATAAAAACTCCTCAAAGAAGGAGCAGCTCCAATCATAATAGACGAAGCTGTGGATTGTGAGTCACAACCTGTAAGTATTTTTATTTTTTAAAGTTGATCTATTACATGCATAGTTTCTAACGTTAATGGTATGTTGTAGCAAGGATGTAAACAATGGGAAATGCTGTTTGGCACTGTTAACAATTTAGCTACAAATTCATATTTATCCATCAAATCGCTGTAAACACATACAATCTTCACCAGCGCTGCATTGTCTCTCTATGCAGCCGCTTTTCCTGTGTTCTACAAACTCAGAAAAGATGTGACATGCTTATTCCGAATATATGTGAAAGACACCTGTCAAATTTTATTTTAGAGAGCGTGATGTTCAGCTGTGTCCTCTTCATTTTCTGCCTGATTCAGGCTCAAACTGGTATGACTAACAGCTACTCTGACTGGCAGTATTTACACAGCGCAAAAGCGCATGCTATTATGGTTCATTTCCACTGACTGGTATGATACGGGTTGGTACGGGTCACCTTTATCAGGCTTGCGTTTCCACTGCTAAAAGGGTACCAATGGTACTCTTTTGGTGGGCGTAGTGTACGACAGAAAGTTTCAGTCGATGTCATTTTCCCTTAAGAAAATGTCTAAAGTAAAGCTCTACAGGTCACACATATCATATGAGAAGCACTTCTCACAAAACAGATGCTTTACACACATAAATACTTCTGTATAAATGTTTATTACTAACTTTTCTATGAACATGAGTTGATTATAACTGCAGATCAATGACAGTGCGAAATAGCCTACTGTAACGTCTGCAATTATATAAAATAAATAAATGAATGCAACATATATGAACACATACAGACCCTTACAGTCTCCGATATGTTACCACCTACAGAAAAACTGCACACAGCATACATGTTGTCCTTATTTAGGTTTAAAACAACACGAAATATAGCCCATAGTCAGCAAACCTCTCATGATTAAATGTGTCTGTAATCTTCAGCAGCACGTGTAGCCTCTTGTTAGAAAGTAATTCCATCATTCTGAGTTCATAATAGTCCAAAAGGTGATGATAATAGTTAAACATGGCAGTTTGTTCACATTTGCTGAAAAAATAATGTGCTCCTTTTTTCCGGCTTCTCCTTTTGTTTTTTGGCGCGTCACTCTCGCATTTGTCAGTTTCTGAAAGGATCACATTTCAAAATCACGTCAATAATTAAGCACAAGTTATTATCATCAGCTCAAGAAGTTTGTTATTCCATATATAGACGTGCGGCGAGCGCAAGCAAGAAAGCAAAACTGCTTGCGCTTCAGACTGGCTCGTAAAAAACTACAGGACACAGGGTAAAATCTGCTCTTCTTTTTGGCTTTGTGGCTGTTCATCAAGAAGACGACAAGGTTCGTTTGAGCCCAGGTCGAACAGGGCTCGTTATTATATGTATATACCATTATGCTGTAATCTCTCAGCTGTGTATGAAAACATGGCGGCTTCTTTGTTTTCATTCTGGCTTGTTGCATGAGCTGCGCGTCTAGCTCTGCCTTTTGGTACCCTTTCTCGTGTTTGGTACTCTTTCAAAAGGGTGCCGAAAAAGGGGTACGGTACGCTGTATAAACGGCCATAAAAGCGTGCCGAACCGTACCGTACCGTACCGTACCGTACCACTCAGTGGAAACGGGCCATCAGTGACGTGTTGCTTTTTCTTGCTGATGTGGAGCCGATCCGCGAATCACAGCACATTATGTTAGCTGACCAATCAGAGCCTCCTGGGGACGGGCTTTTCAGAAGAACTAGGAAATAAATTTTCATGTTAGCTGAGTAGCTGTATATAATTAAAGATATATGAAAAAAAATGTAATTTTCTACAAATAAAACATGAGCACACATTGCTTTGCATCTTATAAACACAACTAAGCCTTAAAACACAATCTGGACCACCCCTACAAGATTTTAATAGTTCACCTTATTTCTTTTGAAAAAAAATCTATATTACATTTGGAAAAAACAAAGTTACACTCAGGACCTTCATTTTTTTTCACTCTATAGTGCAATATAAAATGATAAAATATTTGTGAAAAGTCTTTTATTTGCAAGGCTTCAAATTTAAAAAGAAAATATAAAGAAATTATATAGATTATATAGAAAATATAGATAAATTATATAGGCGTATAAAGAAAATATTCACTTTCGTTTTGCTGCTTATGCATATTATAGTGTATTATAGAGTTGATAAATTATACAGCTATAATTGTCTGAGTATGATAGGATGGATGTCAGATTGTGGACTGAAAGTTTTCTATGTGCGTAAATAGTTTGAAATAAATAAATGATATTGTACTTGAAATCCATCCCCATGCAATTGAGCCACACATTTGGCAGAAGGTTACTGAGCTTTTTTATTATTCAAACACATCTTCACATTTTTCCACTAGTTGATTGAACTTATTCATTTGTTTTTCGTTTTTGTACACAGATAACAAGGGGTTTTGATTTTAATGTTGAAGTTCTGAAGCTCTTGAACACTGTTTTTGTTTTCTCCTCAAGAAAGTGCATTATTTATTTATTTATTTTTGTCTGGTAGATTTTAGACACAGATGTTCTCACAGAGAAACATATAAATATATGCTGCTTAATTCCTTATATCATATCGGTAAGCACCTGCTGCATATTGAACTGACATTTTTCAAAGAATCCAGCATTTGATTGCATCACTATTATAGCGTGAACATTTATCACAAGCTTTGTAAAAAATGTTGTTCTTTTCAAAATAATTTAAGACTACATAAAAAAAATATATATAACCCCTAAAATGAATGGTGTTGTTTATTATTGACACATTATTATTGAAAAAACACACAATTACAAAAAAAACGCCAGTAAATTAGGAAAAGATAATCATTCATTTGACAGCACACATGCTGCAAATCCTCTCAACGCATGCACATTAAAAACATGCTGCATTTTCCCACAACACAAACAAATTAATAAAGCACTCTGCATTTTCTCTCAATGCAAACAATTTACAAAAGCGCTGCATTTACTCACAACACTTGCAAAAAGAATGGAACACAACAGAAATATTTCAAGAGGACTCAAAAACATGACGAACGCCGCTGTGTCATGACTATTGCACAGTGATTATTGAGTTTTTTGTTTATTTTAATATCCTGATTCCCTAGTCTTCTGTATATTATTAGCCTACATATCCATAACCTAAATAGCCGGATCTGTCACGTTTTGGTCTTTTTGAAACATTTCAGTTGTGCTATTTAAAGTGTTGTGAGAAAATGCAGCATGTTTTCATAAATTGTTTGCATTGTGAGAAAATGCTGCATTTTTTTAATCAATTTGTTTGCGTTGTGTGAAAATGCAGTGTGTTTTTTAATGTGCATGCGTTGTGAGGATTTGCAGGATGTGTGCTGACAAATGGAAGGAGAACTTTTCTTAATTTGCTGGTGTGTTTTGTAATTGCACGTTTTCTTAAATTGCAGCATGTTAAGCTCTCTTATTTTTCTTTTTTTCAGGTGTTCAAAACATCTGTGCCATTTTGTAAACAAAACAGCACATATTATTATGGTTAAGGGTTAAAATTCTGAAAATGAATGAATGTTTGAACCTATGTGTTACTTTTTAAAACTTTTTTTAAAAATACCTTTTTTTTTTCATTATACTTATAGCAATTTCATGTACAGTAGGAAATTGACAGACTATCTTAAGGGAGGAAGATTTTTGACCCATCATTTTGACCTATATAAAATAAAATATAACCATGAAGCAGAAGACCAGATCAGGTTTTGTGTTCCAGGGTCATATATTTAAAATATATTTTGTGCAGTATTAAACATAAATCAATGTGGCGGCACAGTGGCTCAGTGGTTAGCACTGTCGGATCACAGCAAGAAGGTTGCTAGTTAAAGTCCCGGCTGGACTAGTTGGAATTTCTGTGTGGAGTTTGCATTTTCTCCCCGTGTTCGCATGGATGCTCCGGTTTCCATCACAGTCCAAAGACATGCACTATAGGTGAATTGTGTAAACAAAACTGCCCATAGTGTATGAGTGTGCGTGTGAATGTGAGAGTGTATGGGTCTTTCCCAATACTGGGTTGCGGCTGGGCCATCTGATGCGTAATACATGTGCCGGAATAGTTGGTGGTTTATTCTGCTGTGGCGACCTCTGATAAATAAGAGACTGAGCTGAAGGAAAATGAATAAAACACAAATCAGCATTTCCATAACAGAATCCTTTGTCAAGGGCATTAAGTGGTGTGGGAGAAAAAACTGGTCTCAGATCATCGGTCTGAAAAGCCCCCCACTGTGGTATGATTTTAAGGCACTGGTCTTAGATGAAGGATTAAAATGGCAAAGACAAGGCATTTTAGTTTGAAGTGCGAGTAAGGGCTAAAGCTCTCCTGTGGGGGATTATGTTATGATAAAGGAATCATAGACATTCATGTGGAGAACGATCACCTCCGCTCATATTTGCGCACATTCAGCACATCTACTGACTGACCAGGGTCACCTCATCCCTGCCTGAACAACACTGACAGAAAAAACATTTGCTTTGTTCATTTTTATTTTGACGTAACATAAAAACAGAACAGTGGGTGGCCTGATTGCTCAGTGGTTGTGCTCAGATAGTATAGTAACATGATTGTTTATTTGCATCATATAATTGCAAATAAACAGTAAATCTTTTTGGGGTGTTGTTATTTCTGTGGTAATTCAATGAAAGTGTTTTGTCCACTACTTTTTATCCTCTTAAAGTCTGTGTGAAGCGGAAGCTGCTGATAATTTTATTTCAGTATGTTTGATGTACTTCCAACTGAAACAGATTATTAAGTAGGGGGCAGAGCTTTTTTTTGTGCATCACTCCCTAAAGGCCAAACTTAGGCTCCATCCAAATTTCTCCCTAGTACTCAGTAGCTACTACATTTGAATTTGAATTTACTACTTGAGAAAAGTAGTCTACCACTATTAGAAAAGGTGCACACAAAATTTTTTGAAACTTGAGCAAACAGTTCGCATTAAATTAAAATTAGCACTGCATTAAATTTGAGTTGAATATAAATCAGCTTTGAAGAGAATTTGTCTGAAACAGGTACGTGTTTAGCATTGCACTTTCATACAGTGCATCCGGAAAGTATTTATAGCGCTTCACTTTTCCAAATTTTTTTTTTGTTACAGCCTTATTCTAAAATAGATAAAATTCATTTATTTCCTCAATTCTACACACAATACCCCATAATGACAATGTGAAGAAAAGATTATTTGATATTGTTGCAAATTTATCAAAAATAAAAAAATCTGAAAAATCACATGTACATCAGTATTCACAGCCTTTGCTTAATACTTTGTTGATGCTCCTTTGGCAGCAATTACAGCCTCAAGTCTTTTTGAATATGATGCCACAAGCGTGGCACACCTGTCTTTGAGAATTTTTGCCCATTCCTCTTTGCAGTACCTCTCAAGATCTATCAGGTTGGATGGGAAGCGACGGTGTACAGCCATTTTCAGATCTCTCCAGAGATGTTCACTAGGATTTAGGTCTGGGCTCTGGCTGGGCCACTTAAGGACTTTCACCAAGTTGTTGTGAAGCCACTCCATTGATATTTTGGCAGTGTGCTTTGGGTCATTGTCCTGCTGGAAGATGAACCGTTGCCCCAGTCTGAGGTCAAGAGCCCCAGTCTGAGTGTCTCTGTACATTGCTGCATTCATCTTTCCCTCTATCCTGACTAGTCTTCCAGTTCCTGCTGCTGAAAAACATTCCCACAGCATGATGCTGCCACCATAAATAAATGAATTGAATCTATTTTAGAATAAGGCTGTAACAAAAAATATGGAGTGCTATGAATACTTTTCCGGATGCACTGTAAGACTGTTCAGTTCAGTTCAAAGTTCAGTTCAAAACAGATCTGCTTGTTTCTATTATATGAAGTGAAATATTGTCCAGGTTGGTGTTGTATATTATGGCAAAAACCTTTGTAATAAACTGCCAGCACTTTTTCTTTTATATTTTACAGACTTAATTTTTTATATATTATTTATTAAACAATATCTTGCCTCAAACTACTAAAATGTCAATAAAGGTCACTTTGTTAAACTCCACAGTCAAATTTTTAACATCAAAAGTCAACAGAGCAGAAATCAAGATCCCATAACGCAATTCACAACCGTAAATAAAAAGAAAACATCACGCAAATCACAAAATACGAAACCTGTTCATTAACAGATTTTTTTTACAGTTTAATATTACATACTGTTACCATGGATTGACTTGTTTGATCAAAATTCAAGAAGAAATATATGTTTGTGTGTTAAATTTTAAATGTAATCAAAATTTTGAAATAAAAAAGCTCAAATTAGCAAACGAATACAAATAAATACATTTTATTTTAATTTAAGATCAGAACATTTATTGTAAGAGTTTTCAGATGCCACTGTGTAAGTGTCACATGACTATCAATCTTTTATTTCCGTGAAGGAGTTTTTGCTGTGTACTATTTGAATGGTTTTGTTTGTTTGACCAATTCTTTGAATAGAATGTAAAAACAAAGCATTTATTTGATATTTATTTATACATTTTACTTTGGTCTTTTTATTCTAAAGTATTGTCTAAAGTAATTAACAAATAAGTTATAGAATAATTCTAATGTATTGTGTGACACTGAAGAATAGTAAGCTCCAATATATTTTAGAAAAAATGGTAAATACTAATATTTATTGGAGTGACCAAGAGTGTCAAACTCTCATCACCTCAGTCTGCTGCAGGTTTCTGGTCCCTCTGGGAGAAGTTTTATCTCATAATTTACTCAAAATTGCTTAGAATAAAAAAAAAATTTTTCTTCTACTGGCAGCCATTGACTTCCACAGTAGGAAAAACAAAACAAGGGACTCAATGGTTGCCTTCTTTTTAAAATATCATCTCATGTTCAACAACAAAAAAAGGATAAGAACCTCATAAAGCTCTGCAACCGCTTGTTGGCGAGGAAATTATAATTTTTTATTGGTTAATCCATTTTATTGGAGAGGGTGAACAATTCTTTTAAATATCCTGATAGTGGTTGGTCTGTGTGTGATGTATAATAGCACCGATTCAGTGGGACAGATGTCAGATTACAGTGTTTTTAACACACAAGACGGTGCAGAATGAACATGGTGTCAAACATGACATTTCTTTCACACTCTGATTGCGCATGTGTTTGTTTGTCTGAATGTTCATCACAGATCCACAACAACCCAGCGGAGGGTATAATTTACAATGATTACATTTGAATACTCTGATGCTCCTTCACAATTCTCCTTCCTTTCTTCTGCTCTTCATTCTTCAGCGATTGCTTTCTGTCTCGCTCTCTTTCACCAAGCAGGTTGGGACAAGTGTGTTGGGTAGGCAGTCGGATTGGTCATTTTTTAGGATTTGCTGGATAATTCAGTGTTCTTAATCTAAAACTATTTTATCTCAGCTAGTGGTAATCACAGAGAGGATTTTTCTGAGAATTGCTATGTAAAGTTTATATATATATATATATATATATATATATATATA
>CAIGQZ010000427.1:22101877-22121681 GCA_903798205.1 Danio tinwini
TTTTTTTTTTTTTTATGTATATATTTTTTAGACTACATTCTATAATTGTATTTATTGTAAATTCTTTTTACAACTCTATTTTTTGTATTAATATTATATGTTAGGCACCTAGGGTGTGAGAGTAACGGAATTTCGATTCTCTGTATGTCCTGTACATGTGGTTGAATTGACAATAAAGCTGACTTTGACTTTGACTTATCATATACGTTCATACATAAATAACCATTTTAATAATTTGTAATAATTTGTCTAACATATCTTTTGTTTACATTGCACTGAAAGCCACGCACAACTCTCACTGCTACGGCGTGAGAAGTTTTCTACTCTGTGCGTCTGGAAGGCGCTCCGCTTGGGCACGCATATTACATTGGAAATAACGAATTTGCGAGCGGAAAAGACGCAATATGTTAATGGCCCGCTGCTCGGAACTTTAAACTAGTGCACAGGTGGCACGTGGTGTTAAGAAGCCTTTACAATTGAGTATTAAGTATCCAAATGTTTTTGGGTTGCTCGCCCCACTTGCTTAATGTCAGGTGATTCGCGCTCTGCGCAGCCTTCAACAGCAGCTTGTGCTGTATTGAACAGACGGATGTCACTTCAGAACTATAGCAGCCATTTTTCGACTAAAGTAAATTTAGTTTTGATGTCTTGGTCACACTATTTAGAGGGCCGGAACAAATTGCCTTGCGGGCCACCAATTGAATACTGATACAGATAACAATCTGATCTTAGCATGTTTTTAAACAATTTCTAGTTAATTTAGCTAAACTCAAAATCTGATTTTTGTTTTTACATTACATAGTAACTGCAATAAAAGTGGCTATTTCTCCATAAGGATTTTAATGCATTGACTAATGTTTACTAATGAGTAGGGCCAGACAGAACATGCAGACATTTTTTTGCTGTTTCAGCAAAGAATTTTGTAAAAGTATCAAAAAGTATGTAATTTTGGGAGTATCATAACTAAAACTTACTATATGAAATGAAAAATAATAGCTTTTTATTTAATGTTTACAATGCAAATCCAATTAGATACAATTATTTGATAAACAAAGCAAGTCTCTTATTTAATATATCTCCTAAAACAGTGGTTCCCAACGGGGGATTCCGACCCACAAGGGGGCCTCAGCAAACTCTGTGGGGGGGTCACGTCATATTTTTTTTTTATTTAGCAGTGGACAATTATGAGAACGATCATGTTGCCTTAGGCCCTGTTTACACTCATGTGTTTTCGTTTTGAAACGGCGTTTTAGATCAAAAACGATCCGCGTCCACAATAGCGTTTCATCTAGCGTTTCTAAACATATCTCCGTCCACACTACTCCACCAAAAACGTATATCACGTGACCATTCGCGCACTCTGGGCATGCGCGTTCAAGTACAAACAGGAAAGCATGTGTCTCGCTCGGCATTTGGTTGTTGTTAGTCAACAAACGCTGGATGAACGATGAACGCGATCGATTAGCGAGTGCTCGAACAATAGCTTGCTTCTTGCAAATATATGCAGCTGCTGTAGTAAAAAAGGCAGAGTTTAACTGCACAATGGCGACTAAAACGGGCAATAGTGCAAACAACGCTTCCATTTCTATGTCCATGTAGTTGTTTACAGTGAAGGCTTGTCTGCCGTCTACCGGTAGCGTTATATTCATGTGATAGGGGCTTGACGAATAAGGGAAGGATACGCAATGTCCCAAAAGCCCCAATCAGGTAGCGAATCTCAGCAGCCACGCCTTCATTTTCAGATGTCTGTTTTCCTTCCATCCACACTGAGATGGAGCAGCAGCGTTTTAGAATGAAAACGACCTCTCCATTGTTTTCAAAATGCTCTGTTTTTGGGGCTCGAAAACTCCGACGTAGTGTGGACGGATGGCGTAACCGTAGCAAAACGTATTCGTTTTAAAACGAAAACGCATTAGTGTAAATGGGGCCTTAGTTAATTTTATCCCCTGGCTGACCAAAACATTTACAAATTGAATTCTTTCTCCACTCTCTGGTCTCACTGATTCACCTTCAGCAGGTAATAGTAATGTCGCAAGCATACTGGACCCAGGTGAGGAAGCTCCAAACATTTCGAATCGCAGCGCTAGCAATACTGGAAACACGAAATGCAGGATATACCATGATAGTTACCTGAACTATGATTTTATTCCATTTTCTTGAAACAAAGAGTGCCTGGCCTAGCCACAGTGCATTATCTGCACCAAAGTTCTTGCTAACAAATGCATGAAGCTGTCCAAATTATAAAGACATTTGCAGATGACTCATCCCAATACCACAAGGTGCACCCAATACAAATGACCTACTGATGTTTTGCTTTTATATTAAACATTAGGCTATTATTTGTGCATAGTCATACCTAGATATAGTAATAAACATACTGTTTGTTTGAAAACAACCTTTTGTTGTCATACCTACTGCAAACTTATATGAGCGATAATATCATTAAATGTGGAGGGGGGCCTTACAATATTTTTCAGGGAAAAAGGGGGTTTCAGGCAAAAAAAGGTTGGGAACTACTGTACTAAAAGACAAAATATATTACTTTACTGTATTGTAAATAAATCATATGAACATTTTTATATTTGCCAATAATATTACTAAAATTAATAAAAAAAACTGAATAAATATAAATTTACACAAGTAAATAAATAGACTCAATGATGGGCTAAAAATCTGTGGATTATATAAATAAATTTAGATTTAAAACATTTGTTTATTCCAAACATTTATTTACAATAATACACTTTGTTATTATACCTGTTAAGTAAACTTTTACACAGCTTAAGTCATGATATTACTGTACATCATGACAAAAGCTTTAGCAATTAATTACAAGAAAATTTGATACTGTCAAGGTCTTTACGGCTTTTGTGGGGCTTAACAATATCACAATAGTACATGTACAATATCAGATTTCAATCTGTCCCATCTGGCCGATACCCAATCCCATAAAAAAATTAAATGGCAGTAGATTTTAAAACTGGTGTTTTCAAAACATGTCTCAAGAAGTTATGTCACCTGCGGGAAAGGCTGTGATATGGGCATCATCATTTTGGCATCTTTCCTCGGCCTTCCCTTCTTCCTCTTCTCCACCACCTCTCCTCCCTCAATCTCTCCCTTCCTCTTGGCCATAGAAAGCGTTTTGTTCATGATCTTGTCCTCGCTGTCGCTGCTGGTTTCATCTTTTCCTTTCGGCTCCTTCACAGAGCTGCTGTCTTTTGCCCTGAGACAGACACGCAAAACATCTTCGGCTCGTTTTTCAGTTCAGTTTTGAAGAAAAAAAAAAATGCACCAGTTACCACGAAAACTTTATTACCTGTCAAGCGGTGTGATGCCTATGGTGATGGGTACGCTAGTGACCCCTGGTGTGGCCTTTGACCTTTCAGTAAATCGTGAATCTAGTGCTTTCATGGGCTCGATTTTGGAGGCAGACGTTAACAGCAGAGTTGACTTCATACCGATGGAGTTTACAGGTGCTGTTGCACTAAAAGAGAGAGCAGAGACAGTAAATGAAATAAGATTTTCACTAAATATCCACCTTTTTCCTACTGTGTTACATATTATGGGTTGCACTTGCACTTTGGGGAACTTCCATTAAGAACAACTGAAACAAACAGTTTTAAATAATAAGGCTGTGCTACCAATAGTCTATATCAAAGTCTCTTTAAGGCAAGTCATCTCACTCAGCGGCCATCTTCGAAACACCTGAATGGGGAAACATCAAATTCTCCAAAACTGCTGTCCAAGCTTATGATGAAATTTCATAATAAGAATCACCAATAAACTTAAACTACAACGGTCCCTTTAGTTTCATTTCTAAACATCCAAATGACACAAAATCTGCAGAAACTCATGTCTGGTCCGAGCTCCTCCCCCAGAGTATCGCCAGTCTATAACGATCGATGATTGGCTCCTGTACTAGTAGGCGGGGCTTTATTCACCATATTGACAGTTACACTTCTCCCCATTCAAAAAGATAAGAGTGACATGTCTTGTGTATTTTATAGTCTTTGTCTATATACAACTTATTGTGCAAACAGTGCTTTATTTTTACCCATCCTATGGAAATAACTGTGAGTACTTTAATGTGATATTAGCATTACAACCATATCAATAGCAAGAGCTCCTTTGAGTCCACTGTGTTTTGTTCCTTTAGATTATTTTTCTTTTTCAGTAACAATTATTTTCTTTGTGGTTCCCCACTGTAAAGTAACAATACATTTTTATTAGTAGGTTTAATTAACAGGGTATAACGTTGCTACAGTTTAAAGCAGCCAATAGCTAATTTGCAGCCTTGGTCTCTGATTATTTTTTTATAAAAAGATACATTACCAATAGGGCTGAACAATTTAGGGAAAATCTAATTGCCATTTTTTTTTTTTTTTTTTTTTACAGATATTGTGATTTGCAATACATTTTTGCAAAATCACAATTAGGCTCAATATTGTACTTTACACACTAAAAAGAATAAAACATTCTTTTATTTATATATATTTAATAATTGCATATTTTCAACTGCAAAAATGCGGATGTTAATCCATGAGCCCTAGTATTTGAATTACTGCAACAAAGATTTTTAAATTATGTGAAGCGTGTTGGTTCTTCCTTTATGCGAGAGTCTCTCGTGTTCTCTGTTTGTATGTAGTAAAACATGGAGCTCTGTCAATCAGAGGAATTTAGGCTTGGTTTTTTAGTCAATGGGCAGTACATGCACAGCTAGTGTTTTTCAGCCAATGATAAACTTCCGGTGAAAGGTTTATGTGACCATTTTCAATTTCATAATGTTCCTTTTACAGAATCGATGTTGTAATGTAATTCAAATATAATCTGTTAAATATACTTAAGAATTATTGGTAAAGAGTAAAAAGAGACCAAAGACCGTTTAAACGCAGGCCCCGTCATTAGCGGTAGGCTAGCACAGCAATTCCATTGAAAATACTGGGATAAAGTTAACTTCCATATTTTAAAGACATGGCGCAGAAAAATATATAATTATATAAATATATAATTAAAAACATATATATAATAATTAAGGAAAAACATAATTTCATGCAGTGCTTCCTGTTTGGTCTGATACCCACTTTATATCTTATCTCAGCCTGGCTGTTTTTTAAAGAAATCAGACCTTAAACGTAGCGATTTTGTATGGGATGACAATTAACTGGAATTCCTGGGACTGGCGGACTAAAATTAAAAGTCCCTATGCATATACCCCATTATCAGAACTGATGTGAATCCACTGATATAACTGTACTGTCAGACAAGATGAGCGAAATGCGTGTACTCAGTCAGTGTTCAAGAGCAGACTCATCTAAAGCTTATATGATCACTCGTAAGACAGCATTATCATCACTACCCACACTCTCATGTTTGTTTACGCTGGGCGGGACCGCGACTGGTTTGGATACTGCTGATTGGGGAAAATTAAGCTGCGCTCACGGTATTGGCAGAGCCATACAGAGGACGGTCATTCATTTGCTCTCAGAGTTGGATGGAGAAATACATGTTTATATATTTATTTTGCATTCATATCGCAGCCTTTGCAACAAGCTAATCATTTAGCTAATAACAACGTTTCAAATCACGATTTTATGTCAACTTCGATTAATCATTTAGCCCGAATTACCAATTCAGAAAAATTATAGTAATAATAAAAAAGACAATCTGTGTTCACAAATCTGATTTTAGATTGAACCACTTTTTTGAAATTGGTTTAAATCTGTTAGACTTTTTAGTTTAGCAGGCTGTTCCAAAGCAGTGTACCTTAGTTTTTGTGCTTGGTACTGTGCAGTTCTGAAACACATCCATAATATTGCTGGAGAAAGCCTTATTTTGTGTTTTTAGGTTATATATGCTGCTGAAAATCATTTGCCAATTTTTGCTGACTTTTCATATTTAATTTAATGAATATGAACTACAATGGAGAAAAAAGTATACCTCATTCTTATACCAGTATACCTATACCAATTATACCTGAACCCAGTTTTTTTTTTTTTTAACACTTCACTGCTTGTTTACAGTTATACTTCCATAATTCATGCAAAGCATCATGGAGCACAGAAAGAAGGTGGATAGAGTAAGAGAGAGACACCACACATATACACTTACCTGTCTTTATTCTCTTCAGCAGTTTTGTTTGGAGAGGTGGTGCTGGGGTCGTGAGAGGGTCGTAGGCCCAGCGAGTTGGCCGTGTTGGAATCGGAAGAGATCTGAGGGGTGAGCTGGGTGGATGCGGATGACCCCGGCAAGATCGGGACGCTGTTAAACAATGCTGGTGAAAAGTCCCTTGGTAAAAGAAAGACAGATTCAGCAACTGAACGCACGCAGTGGCATAGGTGAGTGGTAATTTTAGATGTGTTGCTGTGTGTTTTCTTTACCCTGTGTCGAGCTGTGCAATGCAGAGAGGTGTGATTCTTCTTCTCCCGTCTGCTGTTCTGGTCTCCACCTGCTTTTTTAAAAGGTTCTACCAAATCCAAACAAACAGAAGTCATTTGTTAACAAACCTAAAAAATACTGGCTTGTCTTTATTCATTAGCAACATGATGTCTTTAACGCTCAAATTTTACTTCATGTACAATAACTGCAATTTGGAATGTCTGCAAACAGTTTTTGGGGTTAGAGGTTAGTTTTCACACTATGACCAAGGTATCAAATAATAAATAACACACATTCATTTGCAGACTGAAACTGGCAAATGTTCATTTGAAGTGTATGCAAATTATTCTTTTTTTATTACCCACCTACACTTTGTCTTTAGCATGTAATATCCATGTAAACCATTACAATTTACATAACCACACATTATGTGTATTTGGGCTGGGCAGTATGCTTGTGCTGCTTCGATTACACTATAAACATTAAAATCAGGTCATGCCCCTTTCATTATTAAAGGGTTTAAATTGGGTCCAGCCTTATACACCAGTAAAACTTATTATTTTATTTTGTTTTTCCCCATTGACTTTCATTTTAATAATTTGTTTGATTGCAAAGCCATGACAGCAAATAATCAGGCATCATTGATTGTTGGTGGTTTTCCCTCTTGGAAAGTAGAATTAAGTCATTCTTGCTGTTAATCAAAAGACAGCACCATTAACCCTTCAGATAGACCTGTGCAAAAAGTATCTTGTTTTTATATGGAGTTCTATGGAGTATAAAAACAAATTATAGTGTGTGCATACATACACTTACTATGATCTGAGATGATTATTTAGATTTTCTCAAACATCAAGGTAAGTATGCAAAGGTATTTCTCATACACACACACTACACTACCTGACAAAAGTCTTGTTGCCTATTTAAGTTTTAGGAACAACAATTAATAACTTGACTTCTAGTTCATTTTTTATATCAGAAGTGGCTTATATGAAAGGCAAAGGCCCCTAGATTATGCTTATTTTGCCAAAATAAAATATGATCATGCCTTGACATTTAATTATTTAATTAGGACAGTAATGTCTGATTTTGCTTAGACAAAAGTCTTGTCACTTAACAGAAATTACGTTCAGTATAGAATATAAAGTCATGGTGCAGTGGAAAAAGAATTAAAATTTGTGCATGACTCCCATGAACTTGGAGGACTGCATCCATACACCTCTGCAATCACTCAAATAACTTTAAAGTCATCTGGAATGGTAATGAAAGTGTCCTTGCAGGACTCCTAGAGTTCATCAAGATTCTTTGGATTCATTTTCAATGTCTCCTCCATCTTACCCCAAACATGATTAAAAATGTTCTTATGTCTGGTGACCGGGCTGGCCAATGCTTCATTGCTTTCAGGAACTTTGTTATGGAGGCTAAGGTATGAGAAGTGCCATCCTGCTGAAGAATTTGCCCTCTCCTGTGGTTTGTAATGTAATGGGCAGCACAAATCGCTTGATACCTCAGGTTGTTGATGTTGTTATCCACTCTGCAGATCTCTCGCACACCCCCATACTGAATAAAAACCCAAACCATGATTTTTCCTTCATTAAACTTGACTGATTTCTGTGAGAATCTTGGGTCCATGCAGGTTCTAATAGGTCTTCTGCAGTATTTGTGATGATAGTGATGCCGTTCAACAGATGATTCATCTGAAAAATCTACCTTCTGCCACTTTTCCAAATGATCAACTTGAAGTTATTATTTGTTGCCCATGCAATACGGATCGACAACAAGACTTTAGTTAGGTAGTGTATACTCTTTATAACTCCTAAGCTTTTTTGCGCACCAACTGATGATCAGCCGCAAAAATTACAAATTTTTCTCTTCCCAACAGGAAAAACCACCAACAATCAATACATAATATGGTGTCATGGCTTAGCAATTATATAATGTCATTATAATAGTGGTCAATGGAGCAAAAAATAGCCACCAACATAAGAATCCATAGTAAATTTGCCAAAAGTTAATTAAGATAATTTTAAATTTAAAAGTTAATTGTTTTTTTTTTTTTACATTTTCAAAGCATTTCTCTAAAATATTTGTCAAAATAATGTCACCAAAAATCATTCCATTTGCTGAACAGAGAAAACTGTGGCCAAATTAAAACTAAAAATCAATCCAGAGTGGATTAAAACATCCCCAACAGCACACAAGAGTTTACATTTGTATTATTTTCTTTAAGGAAAATGTAATAAATAATCCATTTGAAAAAATTTAACCACTAAAAAAGTGCAATGTATATTGTTGCATAATCTTTCTTCTGACCTTCCTGATGTCCTCCAGGGACTCTCCGTTGAGCACATTGGTGAGTTTGGGTGTCTGGTTCTCAGGGCCGCTTCCCTGGGCTACATTAGCGTTCTGGTTCCCCTGTCGTTCCTGCTGATACTTTAGCATTTCAGGGTTTTCAATGATTGTGGTAGAAAGCTGTGACTCCATTGTGATGGCCAAACTCTTTCCATAGATGTTTTGATGAATTGCATTCTGTGGTAAAATATAGAGAATCATCATTTGGAGAATCAAGTCCCTTTTTTGACACCCTGTTAGTTTTTGTGTATGCAGTCTAGAGTAGTAGTAAACCAAGTAGTGATGCTACGAAGCCATTTACATTTCATTTTCAGCAGCATGACAGCAGCTCAGCTGTTTTCACAACAGCGCGACTTTTCCTGTAACAAGTCTTTTTTTTTTACAAAACACTGTTTATATCCCACTGCATTAAGTGAGAAAAGGCAATTAGCAAACATTCCAGGATCGTCTTCTGCATCTGGAAAAACGGATTCAACAAATCGCTCAAAAAACTAAAAGACATTTAATTATTAATTTATTTATCTGTTAATTAAATGTGTGCATCTTAAATGAGATTTCACTTTTGTGATATATAAATACTTGTGACTCATAATCACGGATTTCCCCCCCACATAATTACATAATGAGTTATTGCCGTCTTAAATAGTGTTAAATGTTAGCTATACTGCAAAAAAACAAAAGCTTTTTTTTTTTTTTTTTTTTTTTGAGTTTGTCTCATTTCTGGTTCAAATATCTAAAAACCCTCAAACCAAGAAGGATTTTCTAGACAAGAAAAAATATTTTCTTGTTTTCAGAAATAATTAATCAAAATTAAGTTTTTCCTTAAAACAAGCTAATAATCTAACAATGGGTTATGCAAAATAAACTTTCTTTCTCTTTAAAAATTACACTGAGCTTTCTAACTCTGGTTTGTGTGCTTTTTCTCCACCTTTTCCTCTTCATTCAAGGGATCTCCCAGTTCATCCTGCGAGAAGTCCAGGAAGGCCACAGTTCCATCCATGGAGCACACCAGGAGTCCCAGTCCATTCAGTGTCCTGAAAGTCAATTCACAACATGCATGTAAAGATATACTCCAATACAATCTCTAGAATCTTTACAAAGCTTCAAACTTAGAAACACTTTTTTTATTACCATGTAATATCCATTATAGACTTGTCAAATAGGTCATGGATGACCACCAAAGGACGCTTGAGTGAGGTGAGCTGAAAAAACAGGACATCTGATTCAAGGTGCGTCATGTTAACATACAGAAAAAACAAACATACCCTAATGTCTAGCATACATTCTATGATTTTTGATACATTGTATGATGTATGATTTAGGCATTTCCAAATGAATTTTTTTTTCTGGTCATGAGTCTTGGCTGTTAAAGTCCACATGAACTGAAGACTGACTGTTTTTTTGTTTTTTGTTTTCATATTTTGATGCAGTTTTTAGAGAAACTGAATATTAAAGGAGTGGTATGCAAGTTTGACACCCAGTGGTTGAACTAGGTATTGCACTCCTAGATTAAAACAAACTGAAGCACGGGTTGCCAGATTGAGGACCGGAGCGAGCAATTTAAACCGTGTTCTAATTAAAAGCAACAGCACCCGATAGAAGTAATATTTTCCATATTAAAAGGAGTTTCTGTTCTAACCAACACCTTGAATTGATATATTCGAAACGGCTTCTATTTCTTACAGGTGAACAACAGAAAACTATGACAATGATCACCTCAGGTAAACCTCATGTGCTTTATTTAGTGCTAAATGCTAACAATGCGAGTTAGAATGCCATTTTACATGCCATTTATTGCTATATACTGAAATCAGCAGCAGATAGTTCACCTCAGATCTTGAAAATACAATAAAACGTTTGAAATTGAACTTTAGAACTTAACACGTGATTCAACATCTACATTTAATGATGTTAAAGAGGGCTAATGTGTAGTAATGTATTACCATTTCGTGAGTGAGTACATATAGTGTGTTTCTGAATGGCTGTATTTAAAATTCTGTCGTGTTTTGTCTGGTGCTAACAGCCAAATTGCTCATCACTGCGTATCTCGTCCTGAAGCGTGTTGTTAGGACATGCGGTTAGAATGTAACCTGCTCACCTAATGTTTAAGTTAATGTGAATTAATATCCTCATGTGGAACTGAATCCATCCACCGGAGGACGCATTCTGAATGAATAAAATATGCTGTTTTTCACCAAGGTAACCCGGAGTGCTGAAATATAATTGGCTAAACTAGCATTGGGCGGGTTAAAAGAACATAAACAGACTGTTCTGGCACGGAAAAGACATTTTCAAAGCAGAATATCTGACTCCAGCATTGTTTTTCAGATAAACAGGTATGTTCACTTAGCATGTTTCTTAAATATCTGCAAACATATTGTGGTATTTTTATGCTTTAGAATAGTCAAAAACTTACATACAGCACCTTTAAATGAGAAAAGTCACTGCTGAATGGGTGTAGTAAAGTAGACATTTCATTCAGAAAGATGAGGAAAAGGTGTTCCGAGAGTTATTACAACCTAACAAACACCTCCTCCTCACCATTTCTGTTTGTTGTCAAAACTGAGAGTTGGAGGGGTGTGGTTAATTATGTTAACCATGCCCAATAGCTAAGATATAGGTAATCTGACAATTTAACTGGAAAAAAAACCTAACAAAACAGGAAGTACATTATCAGATTTCCATTGAAGATTACAAGGGCAAATATTTTACTTAATGACGAAATGAATTTGGTTTTGAATTTAGTAACAAAATCCTATGGTTAGTATTAATTTAATTTATACTCAAGTAGTAGCCCTAGGTTATACTGAGAGAAAGGGTCAATAAAGGCTATTGTCACTGTCTTGCAACCAACAAACCTACAGATATGCTCCAACCTATTTCTACTCACAGGCCAATAAAACATGGCATGGTGCTAAAATTAGTGGAAAAAAGGGAATACAAATAATATGCTGGGCTTGTACCTAAATCAATTAGATCCACACCACACAGTGTGATATTGAAATGAATCGGAACATACAGTATCTGAAGCTTAACCATTCTTAAGTGGAACTTTTGACTATTGTGGGAGTCAATCCACACCACCCACAGTCGGTCTGACAATGTTTTATTAGGGTGGCAGCTGGTTAGGACAAAAACTCATTGACATGGATAAAGCAGTTTATTGCTTTATGTTGGTTGTCTGTTTTGTAATGAGCATTACACATAGATGTTTGGTGAGAGCATAATTACAACAACTGTTCAAAATGTGAGCTTTTTTTCCATAAAAATGCTATTTAAGACTTCTATAAATCAAAGAATCTGACAAGTCAATATCTGCTTTCTGTAATACATTTAATAGCAATAGCTGTGCCAAAAGTCTGTACAAAATAAAATGCATTTTAAAAAAAACTATCTAAAAGCATTAAAAGAAATATGCATTAGGTTTTTTTTACAATTATTAACAAAATGCAATATATAAGAATAAATTACATTGTTATACATTTTATATTTGAAAAAAAAGGTTATTTTAAATTGTAATATTTCATAACATTAGGATTTAACTAAAGTTTTTTTTTAGCTTTGGTAAACCAAAACAGCAAAAAATTCCTACTGACTTTTGAATATTGATGTATAATATGGAATATTCTGGTTACTCCATGAAGGGTTTCTGCAGCTTTCGCCAAGTTAAATATAAGACCATTATGAATAAAATTTTAGACTCATAAAGGTCATAAAATTAAAAAGACCCATAAAATTTTTCAAATGGCCCAGATGGAAAAAATAATAATTCCCTATCAAAAAAACTATTATAATTTAATACATTTAATAATACAATACTAAATAAATAATGTTTGTAAAATATTTTAGATATTTCTTAGCCAAATATTTTAAATATTGTGTAAAAACAAGCAAGCTCTGCTTAAACATAAACTTTCTTTAAAATAAAAAATGAACAAATGTTTTAAAAGTTTTAAAAACTATAATCAACTAAATTATGCACAACAATCAAATTAAACAAATGTTACTGTACAGAAAATAATTAAATCTTTATGATAGTTAAAAATTACCTTTTTAAATAAAAAGTTTTATTGAGATGGATTGTTGGTGATTTTATGGGTTTTGGCCAGATTGGAAAATTAGGACCTGTTTAACTAAAAGATTTAAGACCTACAATAAAATATTTCAGTAAATGTAAGACTTTAAGGCCTAAAATTTTGATTTAGAGATTTAGGACATTTTAAGACCTGGCTGATACCCTGTCTTTTTATTTGTTTTGCCCATTTTTGCGCAAACTAATTTATTAAAAACATGATTTTCCACGTTATACTTGACCATAAGACATGTGACTAAATAAATACATATTTTTTAAATATTTATTTATTTTTTATATTTCCAGCCTCCGGCACCTAGTCTGCTGCTCTACACAATAAGTTTGGCCAAAGGAAAAGTGGTCGTGCCCAACTGAGCCGGCTTTCTCAAGTTTTTTTCCTTCACTTTCGTCAATTAATTATATTTTATTCCTTGCAAATGGCTTGCTTGGTATTGGGACTTGTAGAGCTGCACATCCATGGATTTTCTCTTTAGCATTTGGACATTCAACTGTGAAATCTAAACCACACTGAACTGAGCTAAACTGATCTTCAACTCTGAAAACTGGACTGACAGTTTACATTTACTAGAACTTCTATGTTAAGCTGCTTTGACACAATCTACATTGTAAAATATAGAAATAAAGATGAATTGATTTGAAATTGATTAATTGTCATAAGTATATTCTTTGTTGGTGTTGTTTGTGCACATGACCCAAACACAAAATCCAATAAGCAAATGATTGGGCAAAAATGACTTGATAATAGCTAAAATAAGGAAAGTCCCTTACCCATACAGATAATGAGCGATCCTTACTACCCACAGCACAGCAGCAGTACGGGCAGCTGGGTTTGGGTGTGCTGCCGTTTTTCTGCTTCTTCTTAAATATCTTAGGATTGAACTTCTGCACAAAGATAGAAAATAATTCATATGAGAGACAATAATACAACTTAATTCATTTTTAGACATCAGGATTTCATCTAAACAACAGTAAATTACTGCAGTACTGACCACAATGAGATTTCAGTGCATGCTTTTTCCGTGAAATATGACATATTTAAGACAACACTTACCACAACAGTAACAGCTTTTCGATGACCCACAAAGTCCATGTTGGTTTTCCAGCCGTCTCGCTCAATGATTTGAGCTGTGGGCCCAGAATTATTCATGGCATGAGCTGAAACAAGGTACTGACCATCTGGAGACCAGCTCAGCCTCAGGACGTGTGTTGTGCCACCACACTGAAAAAGAGATAGAAAAAAGAATACAGGGTCATGTGCATGTAAATGTTAAAATACGATGTAAAAAAAGCATTTTGAAGACTTACTTCATTGAAGGGTTTGGTAATGTTCGTCTCCAGCTGCCAGTCCATGGTTCTCCAGACCTTCAGACTATGGTCGTCTGCCTGGGAGGCGATGTACTTTCCAACAGGGTCCCACGTCAGGCCTTTTACCAGTCCCGTGTGCCCCTTTAAAGTCATTACTATCTCTGTGGCATACACACATAAAAGCAATTTCAAGAATGTAATGTTTCATGCTTTGAATTGAGTGCCAAATGTATTAATTATTTTCAAAAAAGTGCTTTCAGAGATGATGCCCTAGAACAGGGGTGCCCAACTTTTTCTTATGAAGGGCCAAAATTCAAACTTGATTGAGAGCTGTGGGCCGAATGTAAATATAGTAAACTGTATTACGTTAAAGTTTCTATGGGTAATTTTCTTATTTATTTCATTCACATTTCAAAAGAAATAGAAAATTGAAAATGTATATTGTTTTAACAAACTTACTAAAATAAAACCATAAATAAATCCATTTACAAAACAATGGAGTTCAATGCCAAACATACTAGTCGTGCTGAAGCTGCTTTTGCCTTGATTTGCACGCTGCTGTCTTCTGCTTTGTCCCCTATTCGTTGTGACAGTATGTAAATTTAAAAAAAATCTTTAATTTCAACATTTATTTGAAACATTTAAATTCAGTTTGTATTTTTGTAGCTCAACAATAAAACAAACAAAAGGTTATGTTAAATTAGAAATGAGAATCTCTGTTAAAGGCATTCCCCAACCATTCCCCATCATTCGCCCTCTGGTGGGCCAAATCAATGGATACAAATGGCCAACTTTGGCCCTAGTTTGGGCATTTCTGCCATATAAGAACCACTTACAGTTCCCTAAAAAAATATTACTATGATTTTTTTTTTCTAATAGAAACTTTTTATAAGAAAGTTTCTATAAGGTTTTTTTAGAGATGCAAAAAAGAAAATATGCTTTAAAGGGTCACAAAACACATTTTTTGAAATGTTGACAGTGATATATGTGTCCCACACTGCTAAAAACACTATTAGGCCAAATATTTCACTAAAAAATGAAAATTGGTTGTTTTTGCATTATTTCGAGCAAATTCGTTCTTTTGGTTTGAAAGAAATTTAAAAGCTACATCATGGCGATTAGATCCTTGTGTGAATTCCAGCATGTGGACAATGTCTGTACCAGCCGGTACAATGCGACGTCTTTGAGCTTTTATCATTAATTCAAGAGATAGACTTGGTTTGAACCAATCAGTGCGCTCTATTGTGAATGAGGCACAACTTCATTAATATGCATGATTGCTTCGAAGACTCTTTTTTTTACCTGTTACAGTGTTCAGATGGCACAGAGACACCACGTTGAGTTGCCAATTAAAATTAAAACAAGTAGAAGAAGAAAAATAGTTTGGAGACATGGGTCGTCAGTGCTTCGTTTATAAATGTGCTGCAAGGAACATTTTGTTTTCAATTCCCCACTATGAAAGCGCAGCTGGACTCACGTGTGTATTACAGTGGTCTGCTAACATGCGACAAAAATACGTTTGTAAGGAACACTACCCAAGAGCTTTTCGCATCTGGAAATGGTGAAACCCAGATTTGCCACTCGTCTCAATTCAAAAAAGACGGGGTTTCCAGTTCGTGTTGATTGTCCTGTCTCTACAGATTTGGTAAGTGTGTGATCAGTATGCTTTGTCAAAATGATTTAGTTTACAGTGCGTTAATATCACTACAATATTATGGACTAAAAGATCTGGTGTAAATGCTGCTCTACAAATGTAAACACATTTTGTGACACGATAGTCTATACACACATGGCTTTCTGACGCTACCTACCGAGTGCATCTAAGTTACCGAGAAATGCATAGGGTTCTTTTTCTCCCGTGGGATGTGCGGTATCAAACATTCCAATAAAACTACACTGTTCCAGCAGTTCCTTGCATACAATATCTCGTTTGCCACAGGGGGCAAGTATGTAAAGTGCATGTAAGGAACTGAAATTCCCCTTTTCATGCAAATCCTTCTCTCTTTTACTACTCGACACTCCCATCTAAACAAAGCTGGACTCACCCACTTTCCTGACTTTTTTCAAACTAGAGATGTTTAAACACCCTGCTGAGACAGGGGGGTTTCATGGCCCTTTAAAGAACCTGTGAATAATAATTAAATATTCTAACATACCTTTTTCTACAATACAAAAACTTTCGTAAAGTGGAAAGGGTACTATAATGTTATAAGATCTTCAAAGAACCATTAAAAACCAAGTGAAATAAAAAATGACTGTTATTTTTGTTATTTTTATTTTTTTTAAGTGAAAAATTCAGCCACAATATTCTTAATTAAGCCCCTCCTAACTTTAATTTGCTACAAAAAAAAAGATGCACAAAAAGAAAGTCCCTCCCCCTACTCAATATTAGTTTTCAGTTGAAAGTACATCAACATACTGGAATAAAAGTCTCAGTAACTTCCATTTCACACCGAATTTAATGACAACAAAGACACCAAAACTCTATACAATTCCCTATTAAAAGTTACTAAAGTATTTAAATACTTAAGCCATACTTACTATATTTCAAGGTTTTATATTTTAAAAATATGTAAAAAAAATATTTAAATCTATTTTAAAGTGTCAAACCAAGCAGCATCCACATCTTTTCACCTGGAAATTTCCGAGCGTTCCATATAACGATGGTGTTATCCACACTGCAGGACGCGAGCCAGACATCATGAGGTGACCAGGCCACATCCATTACATCTGAATCAGATGGATAGAGAACACCACATGTGCTTCACACAGTGCCAAAAACTCAAGACAAAATACAGCATCCACATCAGCAGCGTTTTTTTGCTCCTCACCTCCCGTGTGGTTCCTTAGAATCGTGACGCACCTCCACTGTTCCACATTAGCCAGTTTACTGCTGGATCCAAACACCGTGCTTGGACCTATAAAACTGGTCAACAAAAGAAATAACACAAAATGCCTCAAAGCTCTGTGTGGTTGCATGCATGGCATCTGTTTGTGTCTTATAAACAGAAGAAAAACAACACTCCTTGTGAGAACAAAATGTTTAAACGGTGCATTTACGCAAGTGGTAGTGAAATCTGGTAATTCTCTAAAAAATTAAGTTTAACATAGCATACTTGTTTTAATTCCAATTGTTAAAAAATGTGTTTGTAATATTAGTATTTTTTTTTACTTTTTTAATTTAAAAACAAAAACACAAAACTAGATGTTCTAATACATATTTAAAACACTTGTGCTTAATTATACAAGCATTTTGAATAATGCATTTTAAACAAACAAACAAAAAAATGCTTGTTCAATCTTTTGATTTTTTACATATGCGGTAGGAGAGAAATAAAAAAGGGTAGACTGGGTCAGTTTTACTCACGCAGCTCTCTTCCACACCATGACCAGTTTGTCGTCTCCTCCTGATGCCAGGTATAAGCCATTATTTGACCAGCGCACACAATTCACACATGCTGAAATGCACAAAGTTACATGCACAAAACATTTGATTAGATACTGAATATTCATCACGGTCACACATTCTGTCTCACATTCTGTCAGAGCAGTTCATATCCAAACGAGTTTAAAATACATTTTAGTGTCTAGACGTCTCTGAATTAATCTTTTGAATGTTGTGAGCAAAATGCGTGGTCTAAACGCAAGTATTAAGACCAAAAAAAAGTTTTTTTTATAACATATTTTAAAATTTTATACATTTAACTTAAAGAATGTTTCTGTAGGCATTATGAAGGTAAACATACAACTTTTTAAGGACATTAAGATTCTGAAAATGCAATAAATCATTTGATAGGAATTGTATTAGGAACACTTACTATACTTTTACTGTACCTTCTGATCACACTGCAAAAAATGTTATGTTTTTAGTATTTTTGTCATGGTTTTTGATGCAAATGCATTTACTTAGGTAACAAAAAATATATGAATGAGTTTATGATTAAAATAATATTGTCAATGGGCTCCAAAAAATTATTTTAGTAGATTTCATACCCTACTGACAGCTTTTTGTTCTTGTTTTAAGCATGAACTCATTTAATTTAATTCAGTTTCACAGATTATAAAACTTAACTTCTACATTTTGCATCTCCAGTAAATGTATTTTGATTTATGGACATTTAGATATTTTCATTAGAAAAATTAAATACTGAAGATTATTTTCAAGTGCATGCAACATTTAATTCCATAAATTTACGACTACTCTGACAAAGTTAGGACATTTTGAGGCTATAAATTGAGAAAGAGTGAATTAAGATGCAAATAAACCATGAGGTAATACCTAAATGATTGTCCATCTGACAAAGCAATTTGGGAATATTCTCGTTCTTCTCATCCTCCTCTCGAAGAACCGGGGCCATATTCCAGATGACCACTTTCCCAGAGTCCTCACCTGTCAGTCAATTAAAATAAAAAGGGTTTTTCCATGACAAACTTCTGGTCTACAAAACTAGCAATGCTATAGTTACAAATCCGCTAGCCAAACAACGACAGGAGAAGAGATATTAGGGAGTTTGAATCTTCACCTTGGCCACCTGTAGCAAACTTCGTTCCATCTGGATGGATATCAACTGAGAATATTGGTTTACCTGAAAACAAAAACACTCTTTACAACACAAATGCAGTTTTAAACAAATATATACATCTCTAACAAAATCGCAAACCGTGAACGACTTTATAGCAGCTTGAAACGAAGGCCACATTAGCATATAACTTATATAAACAATGTCACACGTTTCACTTAGTTTGTTAATTACGACCAGATAGTCTCTAAAATCACATATTCGACTCTTAATTTGAACTTATAACAATACAGCCATCGACTCCGGCTAGGTCGACCCATGTCAAGAGGTCTGCCTGTCTTTTGCAACTTCAAAATGGGTGGTGTGCACATCATATATTCAAAGGTGGCTTCTTAAAACCGAGCCAATTCCAAAAAAACAACCGGTTACTAATCTTCTAATTGCTCTTAAACGTCCGAAAGAGTAGCCGAGTCCATAAACAACCCTGCAGAAGAGACCTGATCCGTCTCTCTACATAACAAAAGAGCAAGTTGAAGCCCCGGATTCCTGCACAAACACACACACACACACACATACAGGGAGAGAGAGTCGGTTGCTGCTCTCACCATTGTGATTGACCCAACTCGGCTTCAAGAGCTTCATCTTTACGCCGATCAGTTATAAATCCGCCGTCTGCAAGCCGCGATCTCCCTCCGCGCCCGCGAGGAGACTGCTTTCCAGCGTCCGCCCGGCTCTTCAAGTGCTGCGGCTCCTCCGTTACTTTTGTTGCTCAGTTGAACTCCATGTCCGTCTCTCTCTCTCCCTCTCTCATCACTCCGTGAGCGCGAGCGTGAAGCTGCAGCAACTGAAGTCACGCCGGAAGTTCGCCGTCTTCCTCGAAGTTCCCTTGGAAACACAGGATGAACTTGTTTGTTCCTTGTTTACATTGGTGATTTGGGGGCTCGCTATGAAATGCGATTTACAAATTAGGAGAAAAAAAACGCAAACGCGATTCATAAATGGTTGCGGTGTCAAAAGACAGTGTAGAAAGAGGCCAATATCAATAAAGCACCACGATATTGCTGTATGTTTGAACATAGTAGTACATATGATATATTTTGGCATGGTTCTATCTGTCTATCTATCTATCTATCTATCTATCTATCTATCTATCTATCTATCT